>OY728127.1:1122168302-1122793302 GCA_963277665.1 Viscum album
AAAAACCCATAAAAGTCACAAGAAAACAAAAAATCCTTAAAACCCATAAAACCCATACAATCTTAAAAACCCCATAAAGTCCCTAAAAACCCACTAAAACTCTATGAACCCTTTAAACCCATAAAATATTAAAAAAAATCTAAAACCCATAAGAATCATAAAAAATCATTAAAAACCTAAAATCCAAAAAAAAACAATTAAACATCAAAACACACATTAAAACCTAAAATTCCACAAAATCCATGAAACCCCTATAATCCATAAGATCATAAATAACATAAAATCCCTAAAATTGTAAGAAAATGTCAAAAAATGCAGAAATATATATGAAATCCATCAAAATCTAAAAAAATCAAACCCCTTAAAAACATAAAATTTAGTAAGAACCCTAAAAAACCGAATATACATTAAACTCCTAATAACATTTATAATAATAAAAATCGACAATATCCCCAAAACAATTAAAAAAATATCTTTAAACCCCTTAAAAATGTAAAAGGCATAAAAAATTAAAACCCTAAAAACTCTAAAAACATTAAAATAAAAAAAATCATGAAAACAATAAAACCCTTTCAAACCCAGAAACCCCCCACCCCAACCCTAAAACCCATTAAAATCAGAAAAACTGCCTAAAAATCAATAAATTTTAAAAACCATGAGAAGTCAAAAAAAACTCTCAAAACCTAAAAACACAGAAAACCCCTAAAAAATAAATAAACATAAAAACACTAAAATCCAGAAAACCCTCCAAATCCATTAAAACTATAAAACCCCATAATAATTCTAGACATCCATTAAAATCCATAAAAACATAAATAACCCTAAATACACTGAAAACACCAAAGAAAACCATTTAATCCTAAAATTACTAAAAGTAAAAAAAAAATGAAAAAATGTTCTAAGTATAAAAAAATGCCCTAAAACTACTAAAAACCATTAAAACCACTAAATCCATTAAAACCCATAAAACCCTAAAGATAGTAAACAATCGAAAAAAATTTTAATCCCCTAAATACATTAAAAAACATAAAAAAATTAAAATCACTAAAAACCAAAAAACACTGAAAAAAAACTATAAAAACAAAAAAAAACCCAAAAACATTCAAATACACAAAAAACCATTAAAATCCTAAAAATCCCAAAAAAAGAATAAAAATGTTAAAACCCATGGAAACCCTAAGAAAACCTTAAATATTTAAAATTACTTATATCCCATATAAAACCTAAAATTCTAAAACCCTTAAAACACTAAATAATTAAAAACCATAAATATATTGAGAAAATTAAAAAACATTATAACCCAAAAAAATCCTATATGCCTATAGAAAACTCCAAATACACATAAAATATGTAAAAACATTAAATACAATAAAAACCCATAAAACACCTAAAAACTAAAAGATACCCAAAAATAAAAAATTAAAATTAAAACCCAAAACCACAAAACAACTAAAAACTCTCCCAATCTATAGAACCCCTAAAAACCCTAAAAACCTAAAACATCCATAAAAATCACAAAAAATATAAAAAAAACACTAAGAAATTTGAAGACCACTAGCAATACTCTAAAGTATTAAAATTCTTAAAAACCCTAAAATCCAAAAAATGATAAAAACCAAAATACCATTAAAAACAATAAAAACACAAAAAATCTATAGAAACTATAAAAATTATAAATATCCCTTAAAATCACTTAAACATAAAAATCCATAAAAACCCAAAAAAAACCATAGAAATATAATAACACTTTAAAACCCTAAAACCTAAAAATTCAAAAAAAACCCATTAAAAATTCAAAGACCCTAAAAAACATAAAAACCTTCAAAATATCTTAAAATCATAATATATTATAAAATTCTATAAACCCCCAAATTTCTGTAAAATTCTAAAAAATCAAAGAAAACATGTTAGACCAAAATAAATCATTAAAAACCAATTAACACTATAAACTCCTAAAAACAGAAAATCCCCTAAAACCCCTAAAGACCCAAATAAACCTTAAAGATCGAAAAAACCATAAAACCCCAAGAAACCATAAAAAAACCAAAAAATCCACCTAAAACACTAAAAACAATAAAAAACCTTTAAAACCATAAAAATTTAAAAAAATTATTAAGAACACTAAAAATAAAAAATCACATAAAACCAAACAAAATAATAAAAAACCAAAAAACAGAACCTTCAAAATCCATAAATACTATAAAATTCCATAAAAACTATAAAATCCCTAAAAATCCCTGAAATGTAAAAACACATAAAAACCTAGAATACTCAAATAAAACTATAAAAACATAAAATTCATAGAATCCCAAAAAACATAAAACATAGTAAAACCACTAAAAACCATAAAACCCAAAAAAACCCCAAAACCCCTTAAAATCCATAAAATCAATTAGAATCCTTATGAATCACCAACAAAAAAAATATAAAAATTTATAAAACCCTAAAAACCCCTTTGAAAGATTTAAAAATAAAAAAACACATAAAACCCCTAAAACCCACAAAAATAATAAAACCGTTATAAATCATAAAACACCAAAAAACAATAAAAACCACTAAAACCCGATAAAATTCATAAAAGACCCTCTAAACTATTAATAACATCAAGAAATTATAAAAAATCAAAAACCTCATAAAAATATGAAGAAAACATTAAAAACCCTAAAAACCCATAAAATCCATAAACCCCCAAAAATTCCATTAAACCAATAAAATAACAAAAAATACTAAAAGCCAATAAAAATTGTAACAATCCATAAACCTCCTAAAAAGTAAAAAACCCAAAAAAAACTTTTTGAAACCCCTATGAAGACACTAAAAAATCTCAAAAACATAAAACCCATAAAAACATGAAAATGATGAAATCCCCAAAAACCCCAAAATCCCATAAAACACCACAAAATCCACAAAAACCCTAGAAACCATAAAAATTTTAAAATCACCAAAATTCCAAAAAAAGGAAGGCATGGAATATGAGGGGGTTCTATCACATTGTCTTCTTATCAGTTGAATGGAAAATGAGGGCCTGGTTTTTCATCTATCTCAACCTGAATCCTGGCCTCCTCCAGATCCTGGATTGGGACATGAATTTTGATCCCTTAAATGTTAATAATACCTCTGCACAAGTATGGATGCAGATTTGTAAACTGAGTTGGCTCTAATGGCATCCCCGGACCCTCTGGGACATATCATCCTCGATTGGTGTTTCTATTCACATTGACAAAGTTATAGACAACCAAAGATATAGTCACATTGTTTGGGTCCTTGTGGATGTTGATTTGGCATCCACATTGGTGGAGGTGGTGGTGCTCAACACGTTGGAAGATTGTTTTACTCTGGAAATTTAGTATGAATGGAGGCCTATGATCGTTTGCCACTAAAATCAACTTGGTCATCTTGTTTTTTATTTCTGCAAGATGAAGGCGTGCCACTTCTACACTCTTAAGGGGAAAGATGCTGCAGCATGCAGCAAGAATCACGCCGCAGAGGTTTGGAAGGGTCAGGTTTTTCCTATCTCATCCCAATCCCATCTTGTTCCCATGTATGGAAATCACTCAGATAGCATGAATATATACTCTGAGGTAACTCCCAATCTGCGCCCTAATGCCATGGCACCCCCGTTATAGGCTCTCTCTTCAGATCTATACTGTCATGCTGCACTTCATCAGCCTGAAGCAGACGATGCTGCCCAAGATGAATCTCATCGCCTCACGCCTGCTGTAGTCTCTAATGGGATTCCTTCTAGGAGTGATCCCCAAGTAGATTCCTCCACCTGATCTACTCTGATGGGGAGGGCGGCTGCCAGCTCTGATGGGAGGCTGGCTATATCTACTTCTTCTCTTAAATCCCCTAAGACGATTTCCACACCTAATCATATGGTGGCGCCGGTGAATTCACCCATCCATGCAGAAGATCCTTTGAAGGAGACCATTCCAGAGACTATGTTTTATACATCTAATGAATCCTTCATGATTGTTTCCTCATGTAAGGCGGCGAGAAGGACCCTAGAATGGGTTGTCTCTGATCAAATTTGTCCCCTGAACAATTTCACCCGTATTAGTGGAAGCTTCTTTTTTGATGAAGCGGAGGACCTGCCTAATGAGGCTATTGTTCGGATGGAAACACCCAAGCGTGATAAGGTTATGCCCCAGGTGTTTGACTCTCAACTAGAGGATGATCATTCATCCTTGTACCGGATCATGGATATTACTGAATCTTATGTTAAAAAAAATATTATAGGCTGGAAAAATAATAAACAGATATAAGGAAAAGTGAATACCCCTCACACTTCCCGTGGCTCCACGAACCTGCCTCCTATAATGGGAAATTACCTCGTTACTTATGAGGATCTTGTTATAGAATTGCGAAGGGCTTGGGAATCCTCTCACCGCCACAACCCTTTGGTATTTTATCTCTTCCTAGAGGACTAACATTATTGGAATTGTTGAACCAATGTTCTCCTTTAACAGCTGGAGGGGTTTCTATTGGGGAGTCCTTGTTTACACATTTTCCCTAAAGACTATAACGATAGTGTCCTAGACACTTTGTGGGTTCTCAAACATGATGATGTGATGGTGTTGTCTCTTGAGGAGTGTCCTCAAGTCATTATATTTGGGACTATCCTTATGGATACACCGTTTTATCTTTCCTTTGTGTATGCTTCCAACTCGTGCACTTGGAGAAGAGTCCTGTGGAAGAAGACTGGTTAACTTTATCTGTCCATTGATCATAACTGGGTGATTTTTGGTAATTTTAATACAGTTTTAAATATGGATTGGAATATTTTTTACAGCTTCTCTTGTTCTTCCCCTGTAGAGTTATCTCAATGAATCGACACTTATAACCTCTCTTATGTTTCCATTTATACAGCATCCATCACATGGTGAAGATTTACTATAAATGGATGACAAGATAGCAAGATAGATAGGTGCTTCTACATGATAAGTGAAAACAATGCACTCTCTGACAATTCTAGTTTGACACATCTCATGTTGCACTTAGATCATAACCCAATTATCATTGACCTCCCGGGGGGTTCATCAAGAGAATTCCCTTTGCATTTTATGTTCAACAATGCTCGGCTCATGATTCCGGGTTACAGAGGATTTACCACTAATTGGTGGGCAAGCCCTTTCTATGGTAGTCAGTTCTATAGTATGGCTTCATAACTGATGAAAATTAAAACACTTCTCAAAGTGTGGAGTATATCATAATTTTCTAAGATAGATGAGGATATTAAGGATGATAAAACATCATATTTCCTCCCCCCAATATTCCTATCAGCTACTGTTTATGTGCTCTGGTGAGGAACTCCAGGCTCATGCAAGTTTGGATGATCATTTGGCCCTGAAAGAAAAGCTGTCCAAGAACCAGTTTAACATCAGGGGGATCAAATATGGGGACCGTAACTCCATATTGTTTTCATTGGTTATAAAGGGAAAAGAAGGCTAAGATATTCCTAAATGTTTCTCGCATTCATGGGTCCACTTTTACCTCTATGGTAGATATATCCAATGTGATGGGGGACTATTTCCTGGAGCTCTACACTGATAATGATGGATAGTACTCCCTCCCAATGATGGATTCCATTCTTCCTTGTGTAAATGACCAGTAGAAAAATTAATTAATGTGTGATCTGTTAGTGGAATAAGTACGATCCTATCTATTCACTCTTAATATAGAAAGTGCAGAGGGCCTAGATGGCTTCAGTAAAAAAATATTTATGTTCTAATAGGATATTATGCACATGGAAATTATGAAAGCTGTTAGAGAGGTTTTCTATTTCAACTCTTTTCCATACGGTACCAATGCTAATTTCATTTCAATGATTCAAAATAATTAGAAATCTCATGATATTGGAGATTTCTAGTTGGACTCCATTGAGAACACCATTCACTAAATTATCAACAAAATTCTAGTCAAAAGGAGGGGGTCTTATGGGGGACTTTATTACCCACAATTAATTTGGTTTTGTTCTAGGGAGGAATATTCAGAAATGTTTATTTAAAGCCTTAGATTGTATCAAAATCACGAGGAAACATTCCAAACATGGAAACATTTCCTTAAAACTGGATATTTCCATGGATTTTGATACCATCATGTAGAGCATTATCTACCAAATGATATCTAATTATAGTAACTTGGAATGTTTCTTAATGTTTGTGGCTTACATCCAGAATAGTTATAGAGTGTCAGTTCTTATTAATGGTTCCCCACGGGGTTTCGTCTCATGATCATGTGGAGTTAGGAAGGGAGACCATATTTCTTGTAATCTTTTCATAATTGATGAATATTATCTAAGAAGGTGCCACATCCATCTCACATAGGCTGGTTTATTCAATCCAATTAATGTAGGAAGAGACCTCCAGGGCATCTCATCTTCTTTATGACGATAACATCCTCCTCTTTGGGTAGGCTGATAAGAAGACGTTGTCCTCGTTTCGTATGATATTTTTTCATTATGAATGTGTGATGGGGAAATCCATTAGTTAGAGAAAATAATTTATTATCTTTGGGGAGGGGATTTTCCCTCTAGGCAGATACACATTTCCCTCTCCCTTGGTGTTGAGAGGGGATCTCTCCCCTTTGATTATTTAGGTGTTCCAAATTTTTTGGTATGAATCAAGAGAAACCCTCTTGTGAACATGGTGAGCATAATCTTACATCATCTTGAAAATATAAAGGAAAATTTATTTCGCAAGCCAGGAGAGATTGTCTAATAACTTAGTCATTACCTCTATGTTCACATATGACTTCTCCAACTACCGGTGGACAGTTAACCTCATTAAAACCCTATAAGCTATATTTAGAAACTTTTTCTGGAAATGATGCACTAGTGAAATAAAATTATTATTTGTGGCTTGGAGGGATTTTACTAAGCCAACTGAGTTGGGCGAGCGTGGAATCAAAGAACTTATGAGATATAATTATGCCATTAATGCAAAATTCATTTACAACCTGCTTTATTATAATAATGATGGACTAGGATTTTGTTAGGAATGGTTTAAAAATAAACATTATGATGGGTTTTCGTGATATTTTCCTTCATCTCTTTGGTAAACTATCCAAGTATCTTACATTGGAATCATGGAGCACTCAAAATGGATTGTTTTGAAGCTGTCAAACCTGAATGTTTGGTTTATCATGTGGCTTGATAGGCCCCTGTTAGATACTGTGGTCCCTCCAGTTAAATCAAGGGACATGTTGATTGCTTGATTCACTCATCGAATTGGGCAGGTTGGGGTCCTTCTTACAGAAGACATTTATATGCAAATTCATGAATAAAATTTGGTTGAATGAGACGTTTTTATATGGAATTTTAATCTCATTGGGTTGTTAAATATGAAGGATTTATACTTGTATAAGTTTACATAGGGTCTTACTTCTCCAACATGGTTTTCATGATTCAGAAGACCATTTATCACTACAACTAACCATATACTGCTCTGGAACATTGGAAAGAATGAGCAGCCACATCGAAGATAAACGAAAAGGGATGGATACAACCTATCATTGGTCTGCTTCCTCTTCCTTGGAGCTGAGAAATCCATTAATCACACTTTTCTTCAATGAATGTTTGTAGTGGAACTCTGGGAATACCTACAAATGATGTTTGGTTTTCCCCTATCATTGGAAATACCACTTTTTGAGTTGCTGGATAGCATGGTTAAATGTCCTTGTAGCCAGAAGGTATCCAATTACTTTCTTGTTTCCATTACATCCATCACCCCCTACACCTTGGCTTCACGGAATGCGATTGAATTCGAAAAAAATGGATCTCTTTCCATGGTGGAGTTGTTACTCTCCATATGGCGATTCATGCAGCGTATCATATCCAATCCGACTCAATGGAAAATGATGTGAATGATCTTATTTTTTTGAAGTTGCTTGGAGTTGCTGGTTGGTCAAAGAAACCGTAGATTCTTACGTTCATCCACTAGATCCCCCCGATTTCTTCCTGGATCAAGGTTAATGTGGATGGTGCGGCACTATGAGCCCCAAGACCCTTGGGGTGTGGCAGGGTTTTCTGTACCCACTGTGGCTTTGTCAAAGGATTCTTTCACCATTTCATTGGGAATGAGTGCAACTTTTAAGCTGAGATTTATGCAATGATAAAGGAGATTAAATTTCTTGTGCAATTTGGATGGTGTCCACTCTTGCTTGAATTGGAATCTTTGCTTGCGGTAGAGGTCATTAAAACCAAATCACGGAAAGTACCTCGGTGGATCCTTCCTCAATAGATAAAATGCCTCAATTCTTGTCAGGGGATGAACCTTCATGTCACACATGCCTACTGGGAGGTGAACATGGTTGTTGATGCCCTCTCCAAGGAGGTTATTGTGGAGAGGAGCTCAATATGGTCGCTTGTTACCTCATCGTGCTGTCTATAGTTTGTGGAGTCTGATATGACGAGTGAGGTCTACACCCGGTTTTGAAATCCCCCCATTATAATGCTTTCTTGGAGGCCTTCTTTTTTTAATAAATTTTGGGGGACCAGGTTCACCTGGTCCTAAGCCTTATTTTCCCTAAAACCCCTAAAATTCATTAGAATCAATAAAAACACCAAAACCCTTTAATCCCCCCAAAATGTAGAAATAATAAAACCCAAAAACCATGAAATATTTAAAATACCCTAAACCCCCAAAAAATCATAAAATCCATAAAACCCCAAAATAACCCCAATATCCCTATGAACAATAAAAACCTAAAAAATACCTAAAAAATACCTTAAAATAGCAAAAAAGATAATAACCCTAAATTCACTAAAACCCTAATAAATCCTTGAAAACCATAAAATAGTTAAAACTAATAAAACCAAAAAATGATAAAAACATTAAAAGCCCCTGAAATCCTATTAAATAATAAATCCATTAAAATGACTCAATATCCTGAAAACCATAAAAATCCTACAGTTCCTAATAAAACGTAAAAACATCAAAAAACCCTAAAACCTTGAAACCCCCTAATAAAACCTTAAAAAAATAAAACACTTGAAACTACAAAAAACTATATAGAATAAAAGACACTAAAATGATAAATATACCATAAAACCCCAAAACCTCTAAAAACCACTAAAACTACAAAAACCATTTAAACCCATAAAAAGACAAAAAAACCAAAAACCATTAACCCCTAATCACTCAAAAAAATCCCTAAAAAAGAAAATAACCTATGGAACCCTAGAAAAACAAAAATCCTCATAACCCCTAATAACCCTAAAAATCCATAAAATAAATAAAAATACATATAAACCCTAAAAATCATGAAAATCCCTATGAAAATCTAAATAACAAAAAAAAACATAAAACCCCAAAAAACCATAAAAACACTAAAAACACAAAAAACCAAAAAAGCATAAAAACATAAAAACTCTAAGAACCCATAAAAACCATAAACACTACTAAAAACATTCAAAATATATTAAACCCGTAGTATGTTTAAAAACCTATAATAACTATATGACCCTAAAAAATCAAAAAACAACCCGAAAAACCCAAAAATTCAAAAACCCCCACATAACCCCATAAAATCATTAAAACCCCAAAAATAACCCAAAATCCATAAAAATGATAAAAAGGGAACTAAAACTCTAAATATGTAAAATCTTCTAAAACCCTAAAAACAATATGAAAATATTAAATTTTTTAAAACACTTAAAAACCATGAAAACCTAAAAAATTCCAAAAAAAACACCTAAAATCATAAAAAATCTAAACAACTAAAAAATAAATTATAACCTTAAAAACCATAAACCCCTAAAAAAGCATAAAATCCCCTTAAATCATAAAAATCCTAGATCCCATAAAAACCCATAAGAAACCAAAAAACCTAAAAAACATAAACCCCAAAAAACATAAATAAGCTAAAAACAATAAGAATCCCTAAAACCCTAAAAATAAATATAACCCATAAAAACTAAATAAACCTGAAAAACCTACAAATTCAATAAAATCCAATGAAAAATCTAAAAAGGATATAATCCTATTAAAATATTAAAAATTCTAAATATCCATCAAAACCCAAAAACTAAAAAACCATAAAACCCAAAAAGACAAAAAAACCTTAAACCCTAAAATATCCCTAAAACCATAAAAAATAATAATAAATCCCTAAATATCCCTAAAAATACCAATATATGTATAACACCCTAATGTCTCCGAAAAAATCTTTGAAAAACATAAAAACAAAAAAAAATTAAAAAGAGCTAAAAACCTAAAAAATGAAAAACACCAACAAACCCTAAAAACCCTAATACCCTCAAAATCACTGAAAACCATAAAAATCCCATGGAATACCCAAAAAAATTAATAATACTATAAATATTAAAAACATAAAAAACCATAGTAAAACCATAAAAAACATGAAAAAACATGATAACCCTATAACCTTAAAAAGCCTAAAATAAAAAAAACCCTAAAACCCCTGAAAATCATAAGAACCCTAAAAAACATAAAAACCCCTAAAACTCCATAAAAAATGAAAAACCCAATATAAACTAAATAACATTTATACACCTAGAATCATTAAAAAAACTATGAAAAATAAAACTGATAAATGAAATAAATATTACCTAAAATCCCTCAAAATCCCTAATACCCCTAAAAACCAAAAAATTTAAAAAACACATAAATATTATGAAAACATAAAATCCTATAGAAACCCCTAAAACCCATAATAAAACCAAAAAAATTTAAAAACACCTTAAAACCCCAAAAGTACCTACAAACTCTAAAAATACTAAAAAACATAAAAACCCTAAATAACTTCAAAAACCTTAAAACCCGAAAAACAAATAAAAATAATTTATAATCTTTATGAATCCTGAAAAATGTCAGAAAAATTAAAAATACAATATAACACGTTAAAATCCTAAAAGTTCTTAAAACACCAAAAAAACTACAAACAATTAATACCCTAAAAACACAAAAAATCCTAAAACCCCCAAAAACATAAAACCCATGAACCCTTAAAATCATAACAAATAAATGAACCACCTAAAAACCATATATTAAAATCAAAAAAATCATTTAAATACCTTAAAGTGTAAAAAACACAAAATCCCCACAAAAACTTAAAAACAAAAAAACCTAAAAAACTATAAATATCCTAAAAACCCTAAAAACCACCCAAAATCCACAAAAACACTAAAAACCATATAAATACATAAAATCCTATAAAAATACCTTATAAGGTAAAATGCACAAAAATCACTAAAAAACCTTTATGATAACATTAAAAACACTAAAATCCATAAAGAACCCTAAAACCCTAAAGAACCATAATCCCCCAAAAAACATCAAATCCCAAGAAAATACATAAAAACCATTAAACCCCATAAACATCCTAAAAAAATCTATACAATTCCATAAAATGTAAAAAGTCCTAAAAACCCATAAAAAAATAATATCCTAGAAATTAATAGAACCCAAAAAATCCTATGAAATGATAAAAACCCTAAATAACCCTAAAAAACTCTATGGATTTATAAGCATCTGACTTCACAATGCTGTCTCTCCCTCCATTGGCGATACATATCTTCTAGCTTGGTAGTGCCCTTGTATGATCACGATCATCGACAACATATGAAGGCATCTACCTTGGGAGACTTGGTCAGATCTGGCCTCCCCGACATATAGCGTTGTAGATTCTTGAGGATTGGTCCAAATCTCTTCTTCACATGGTGCATCGTGGTAGATCTATATTGGAGACACTTAGATATAGATATTTTCAAGTGTGTTTCTTTGTATCCATCAAGGTGTGGGATAGATCCGGGTGTTACAGTTTGTGGTGTTGCAGATCTCCATCCCCAATCATCTGCAAGGGACGATCTCAGTGGAGTTGGGCTTCATCGAAGACCTTTAGTTTCATGGCGGTAGGTTTAAAGTTGATGTTTCGGCGGCTTAGTCTTCTTGGAGTGGCAACCTATCAGAGGGTGGTTTATAATATTGGTGTTGGTGTGCTCGGTTCTCTTGTGTGGGATTTCAGATCTGTCTGTCAGCGATTTATACAGAAGATATAGGGTAGTGTTAGGTTATCATTTATTTACACTATTGATGAAGGTATGGTTACTTTTTGTTGCATTTTGGTTTCTACGTTGGACCATGGAATCTTGGGTTGGGCTAGTTTGGTTGTGAGTCTTTACTGGTGCTGAATATTGGTTTTTTGTGAGGTACTGGGCGTTTTCCATCCATGATTAGGGTCACTGGAGGGGTTGTCTGGTTATGGGTTTCAAAAAATAGTTATGGGTGCTGTGTAATGGTTCTAGGAGTGGGTATTGGCGGTCCTGGGATTCTGGTTGTGCAACAAGAGTGATGTTCTGGAAGCTGACTGGTTAGGAGGCGATGGTTTCTCAAATCTGAGTTGTTCGATGTTGGCTGCTACTTGATTGTGTTGCGATGAAGGTGATGTTTATGATATTTATGCTGGTGGTTTTGTGTTGCTGATAGTGTTTTTTCTCAGAAAAGAAGAGAGGGATGATGAAATCTATGTTGTGGGATTCTAGTTGTTGATTTGATGGGAGGTGCTGATTGAGATGATTATGAATTTCTTATATGTCTAGCTTTTTGTGGGTTGTTTGGGTTTTTTTGGGTGGGGTGGGGGGGGTGGATTTCTTATGGATTTCTAGGGTATTGTGGGTGTGGGTTGATGGACCCTACCCCTCCCTTGTTTTCATTTCCTTTTTTCTAATAACTTTTGTGGGGTTGGAATAACCCGGTCTTGTGCCTAATATTCCCAAGAAACCTTAAAAGCTCTAAAAATGCATAAGCCCCCTAAAAACACTAAAATATCTAAAAACCATTTATACCCCCCAAAAATAATAAAACTCTATATAACTTTTAAAACATAGAAAAACTAAAAAACCTAAAAATAATAAATTCCATAGAAATCCTAAAAATCCCTAAAATCCTCAAAATCACTAAAACCATAAAAAACTATAAAAATCCTAAAAGTCCTAATAAATACCTATAAAAATAAAACCCCTTAAAACCCTAAAAAATATAAAGAATAATATAAAATAATAATCACATTTAAGAACCCTAAAAATCCTTAAAACACTAAACCCCTAAAACATTAAAAAATCATAAAATCCCCTAAAAACCAAAATAATCCAAAAACCCCATTAAATCTCTAAAGCCTAAAAAATATATAAAAACCATAAAAATATAAAAATTCACTAAAATAAAAAAAATGAAAAAAATTGATAAAATCTTTGAAACCCCTATGAAAATAATAAAACACTTAAAATAGAAAAAAACCTAAAAACACTAAAATCACTAAGAACACTAAAAATACACAAAAACACAAAAACACAAAAAACCCATAAAAACATTAAAAACCCATAAAACCCTAAAACCCCACTAAAAACAATGAAACCCTTTTAATCATCTAAAATTTTATATAAAACTAAAAAACTCAAAATAAACCTAACACCCAAAAAACCATAAAATGATTAGCATCTCATAGAAACCATCAAAATCCCTAAAGAACCCCCCAAATATAAAAATAATAAAAAATTCCTAAAAATCCAAAAAAATTTAAAAATCCATAAAACCATTAAAATCCCTATAAAAACCATAAAAAAATAAAAATTATTAAATCCCTAAAAAAAGAGAAAAAATGTGAAAAAACCCTAAAAGACATTAGAAGCCTAAAACCATTAAAATAAACAAAACTCTACAACCATAAGAACATAAAAAACACTAAAATCATTGAAAAATGAAATACCTAAAAACCGAAAAACCCTATAAAAATATTAAAGCTATAAAAATGTTCTCAACCATTAAAAACCTAAAAAATCTAAAAACCCAAAAACCATAAAAATCATTAATACCGTAAAAACCAAAAAACAAATATCCTCAAAACCATAAAACGCCACCAAATATATAAAAAGCCTATTAACACCAAAAAATTGTTATCAATACATAAAAAACACTAAAACGCTAAAAAAAACTAAAAGCCAACAATCCACAAAAACTCTAAAATGCTAAAAAACCTAAAAAATCAATAACAATATATTTTTTGAATTCATATAAATACCTAAAACACAAAATACCCTGAAGTCACCTATTAAAACCTTAAAAAAATTAAATACATAAAACCCTTAAAACCAAAAAAATGATAAATACCCTAAAAACCATTAAACCCCAAACCCCCTAAACCCTAAAAATCCATAATACCTCTAAAAACATTAAAAATTCCTAAAAAATAAAAAACCATAAAATACATCAAAAACATTAAATCACAAAAAAACACTTAAAACAACATAAAAAATAAAAAAGATAAAATCAGTAAACTAAAACCCCTAAAATCCCAAACAACCATTAAAACCCATTAAAAACAAAAAACTCATAAATTCCTTACAACTTATAAGAGATCTAAAAACACGTTAAACCCCAAAAAATATTAAATATCAAATAAAACATTAAAACCTTAAAACAATCGTAAATACACTAACAACTTTGAGAAGCAGTAAAAACACAGATGATAATTAGAAACCCTAAAAAAATAAAAAACATAAAAAACCCTTAATATCTAGAAAACTGTAAAAGAAGCCCTAAAACCCTGAGAAACAGTAATAAAATCCTATAACCAAAAAACACTTAAAAATCCTCAAAAAACATAAAAACTCTAAAAACCCATAAAAATACTATAAAATCCATATTAATCCCCAAAAAATGATTAAAACCTAAAAACCCAAAAATCCCGAAGAAAACATTAAAAACATAAAAACCCTTAATAAACCTAAAATACCTAAATATGCAGAAAAACATAAAAACACTAAAAAACCCTAAAACCCCTAAAAACCATAAAACCCTAAAAACCATAAAACCCCTAAAATCCCATTAAATCACCTATAAATAACTAAAAATATTAAAGTAATTTAAACCCCTAAAAATGTTAAAAAAATACGTGAAACCATATAATCCCTAAAAACAAAAAAAGGATAAAAACCCAAAAATACAAGAGAATCCCTAAAACCCCAAAAACATTTAAAACCCTGAAAATCCATAAAAGAATTTTTTTTTATAAAAACCTAAAATCAATAATAATTTATAAAACCATAAAACCCTAAAAGGCCCAAAAAACTATTCAAAAACATAAAAAACATTAAACCCATAAATACATAAAAATGTTAAAACCCAAAAATCCCTAAAAAACTCTTCGACCCAAAAACCCCTAAAAATCCATAGAAACCATAAATACCATAATAATCCAAAAAAATACAAAAAAAATCCTTTGAAATTTAAATAAAATTAAAAACCTAAAAATCCAAATAAATCATAAAAATATAAAAAAAACTTAAATCCCCAAAAAACCTAAAAAATGATAAAACCATTAAAACTACACTAAAAGAACCTAAAATGACATAAAAACCATATTGGTCCGTAAAAAAATTATAACGCACTAAAAAAACAATAAATTCAAAAAGAAATCTAAAATTCCATTATACCCTTAAAAATGTTAAAAACACTAAAAAATTTAAAAACCCTTAAAACTCAAAAAACACAGAAATCCCCAAATAAACAAAAAATGCACTAAAATAAAAAAAATTAATAAAACCACTCAAAATCCATAAAACTCTAGAATATCGTAAAAATCATAAAAAAATACATAAAATGATAAAAAACCAATAATAATGGAAAACCTTCGAAAATGTTAATAACCTAAAAACATAAAACCAAAACAAACAAAAAAAAGTATAAAAAAAATAAAAACCCTAAAAACCCAAAATCCCAAAAAATCGAAAAAATAATAAAATTCTTTAACAAATAAAAACCCCTAAACCCATAAAAAATCTTAAAGGAATTAAATTCTCTAAAAACCCATGCCTTGTAAAAACACAAAAAATCACCACTATCCACGTAAAAAAAAACTCTAAAAACCCCTAAACCCATAAAAACTCTTAAAGGCATTAAATTCTCTAAAAACCCATGCCTTGTAAAAACACAAAAAATCTATAAGAACCCACTAAAACCCTATGACCCTTTAAACACTTAAAACATTAAAACAATCTAAAAGACCTAAAAAACCATAAAAACTAAAAAACCCAAAAAACACCAAACCCCAAAATATCCATAAAATCCCGAAAAACCCATAAAACATTAAAAAATCCTGAAAAATATATAAAAAAACATAAAAACCCCTAAAAATGACAACCCTAAAGAAAACCTTAAAAACCTAAAAACACTTAGCACCCCTAAAAAAATAATAACCTATAAATTAATTAGAATCCCTAAATACATAAAAAACACAAAACACCATAAAAATATTTAAAACTACAAAAATCTATATAAATCCTCAAAATACCTAAAAACCCTAAAACCCCATAAATATCCCTAAAAATGTAAAACTCTTTAAAAACCCTGAAAAGCCCAAATATAGCCTTATTATCCTTAACACACTTAATTCCCATAAGAAACCTAAAAAATTCTTAAACACTAAAAAAACAAAACTCCCAAAAATCCCTAAAAACATTAAAAATCACAAATTTTCCATAAAAACCTAAAAACACAAAAAAAACTCTAAAAACGCATTGAGCCCCTAAAATGTTAACAAAAATCTAAATATTATTAAAACCCCTTAAAAAATATAAAAATCCTAAATAACTAAAAAACAATAAAAACCCTTAAACAATAAAAAACATAAAACCCTCAAATACCTTGAAAAAATAAAACCCCTAAAAATACCTAAAAACACTAAAACAATATAAATAAAAAATCCATAAAATCCCTAAAAAATAAAAAATATATCAAAACCACTAATAAATCCTAAGAAAAACCTAAAAATACAAATAACTAAAAACACCTAAAAAGAACTAAAACCCCTAACGCCCCTAAGAGACCCTTAAATAGATAGAAACCTCAAAAACTCAAAAAATACTAATAAACCATAAAATCCCATAAAAAACCTAAAAAACAAAAACCAATTTAATCCCCTAAAAATGATAAAAATAACTCTAAATAACCAAAAACCCCATAAAACTCAAAATCCAAAAAAACACCAAGGAACCATAAAAACAATTAAAATAATAAAAAACCTAAAACCCCTGTAATCCTGAAATATCATAAAAACCTCAAATACAAAAAAAATCCTTCAAAATCACAAAATTGTAGAAACCCTAAAAACCATGAAAACCCCTAACACAACTATAAAATCCTAAAAAATAATTAAAACCTCTATTAACATATAAATTATAAAAACCCTAAACATCCTTAAAATCACTAAAACCCCACATGTCCCTCAAAATACCTAAAACCCTTAAAACATAAAAATTCTAAAATATATCTAAAAATACCTAATGGTGTAAAAACAAAGAAAACCCTGAAAACCCCAAAGGAAAACATAAAAATGTAAAAATACATAAAACCCTTAAAACCTTAAAAAATGAAAAAACCCATAAATAACACTAAAAGACACTAAAACCCCAAAAGTCCTTTACAAACCATAAAAACCCCTATAAACATAAATTATCGTAAAACATAATAAAAACCCTAAAACCACTAAAAATATAAAATCCATTTAACACCATAACAATGTTATAAACAATAAAACTATAAGTCCATAGAAATTATAGAAAACCTTAAAACCCCAAAACACAAAAACCACTAAAACCAATAAAACCCTACTGCCCCCCCCCATTCCCAAAAATTCCTTAAAGGCCATAAAATACTAAAAAACATTAAAAATATATAAAAAATTAAAACACTTAAAAAACTTAGAAAATCCCTAAGAAAACCATGAACACTTTAAAACACTTCAAACTTATAAAAAACATAAAAATCATTAAAACCCAAAATCCCAAAAAAGTCTAAAAAACCAAAATACACTCAATATTCTATAAATACCTTAAAATCATATAAATCCTAAAAAACCATTAAAACGACTTGAAAACATTAAAATAAAGTAAAATAACTAAAACCACAACTAAAATCCATAAAATTCTATAAACTCTTAAAACCCTACAATACTCTAAAAGACAAAAAATACCAATAAACCCCTAAAAGAATAAAAACCCGTAAAAACATTAAAACCTTATAAAAAAACACAAAAGAGCCACTAAATTTCTAAAAACCCATAATACCACTAAAAATATTAAAATCTCTAAAACCCCTAAAATCTATTAAAACTGAAACAATCCCAAAGAACACAAAAAAACATATAAACCCTAAAAAAAATAAACAACCAAAAAACCCAATCAAAATCACTTAAAACAATAAAAACCTATATAAATCTGAAAAGTCACTAAATATACATAAATAAAGACATTGAAACCACTATAAAATCCATAATAACCTAAAAACACGTAAAGAAAAAAATTCGTAAATTTCGCTAAAAGCCCTAAAACACCTCAATATCCCTAAAAACCAGAAAAATCCCTAAAAATTTAAAATAGAATAGAAACCCTGAAAACCTCTAAAAAATACATAAAAACCAAAAAACAAATAAAAACCAAAATAATTCTAAATTCCCAAAAGCCTATAAAATTTCCCTAAAACCCCTAAACCTTAGAAAACCCCCTAAACCTTATAAAAATCCTAACACCCCAAAGAATCCACTTAAAAAAATTAAAAACCCATTAAAACCTTAAATTTTTTTAAAACTATAATAACATTTAAATCCTAAAAACTAAAAATAACATAAAACCCAAAAAAAATTTAAATACCATGACAATCCAAAAAAACCCTAAATCACTCAATGTCTACAAAAACTAAAAACCCATAAAATAAAAAACGCATTAAAAATATATAAAATCATAAAAATTACAAAACACCTTTAGAAAACCCTTAAAACAAAAATACACATAAACCCCCTATATACCATAAAAACTCAACAATCCTTAGAATTCCAAAAAACTTTAAAAACACTTAAAATCCCTAAGGAACATAAAAAAACAAAAACACCCAAAAATACCTAAAATCCCTAAAAATCTAAAGAACCCTAAAACCCTATAAAACATAAAAAACCATTATAAATTATAAAAAAACTAAAAATACTTAATACTCATTAATATATAAAAAGGCTAAACACTAAAAATCCAAAATAAAGAACCTAAAAACTCTAAAAACCCCAAAAAACCCCAAAACCACCTTAAACCATAAAACTCTAAAAATCATAAAACCCCTAAAAGAACTAAAAACCATAAAATCATTATAAACCCATGAAATTATAAAATAACCATTAATCATCATAAATCACCTTATTAACTAAAAAAATACTAATAGTATAAATAATAATGATTAACCTAAAATCCCTAAATCCCTAAAAACCATAAGACCCAAATAGATCTCTAAAAAAATTAAAAACATAAAAATATTAAAAATATTAAAACACCAAAATAAACATTGAATAAAAAAATACAAATCCACAGAACACCGTAAATTACTAAAAACCATAAAAAACCTTATGAACATAAAAACCACAAAAACCATCAAAATATCTCAAAACCTTATTACCTTCAAAAATCAATAAAATTTCCAACTAATCAATAATAATATAAAAAACATTAACAACCCTACAAAATATGAAAACTATAAAACCCTAAAAATATTTAAAACCCATAAAAACCAAATAAACACTGAAATTGTAAAAACCCCCAAAAGGATCAATAAACCATAGAAACTATAAAAACACAAAATAAAATAAAACCCATAATAACCCATAAAAACCCTAAAAACTATATGAATCCAAAATTACCCTAGAAACCTGTAAATTATATAAAACCGTAAGAACACTAAAAACCCATAATCAAATAATAAAAACATAAAAAAACTAAATAGATCTAAGAAATATAAAATTTTTAAATCCAAGAAAAACCCTAAACCCCCTGAAAATACAAAAAAACACTACAATCCATAAAATCCTAAAAGTCACTAAAAATACCTAAAAACATAAAATAAACTAACAAACCTAAAAATGCAAAAGAAAACCATAATATCTATAAAACACATAAAACACCTAAAAATCCTAAAAAAATAAAACTTGTAATAATATATAAAAAACCCTAAAACCCCGGAAACCAATAAAAACACGTCAAAAGATCAAACCCCATAAAACCTTATATAACCCCATGAAACCCTCTAAATTTTTTTAATAAAATTCAAACCCTTAAAATTAAATAATATATAAAAACTAAAATACATTCAAAATTTGTGAGACCTAATAACCTATTGGAATTTTAAAATATATACAAAATCCCTATAAAAATAGGAACCCCTAAAATCCCTGAAACCCTCTAAGAAAACCATAAAAACGTAAAACACTTAAAAAAAATAAAAAACCTAAATAATGCAAAAAACCCTCAAAACACCTAAAATCCTAAAAACACAAAAAATGAAAAAAAATACATAAAACCCTAAAAACCAATAAAAATCATAAAAGTCCATAAATATGTAAAAAACCCTAATACCACTAAAAACACCAAAAAACCCTTAAAAACTGTAAAACAGTAAAAACCCCTAAAAACTAAAAATATAAAAAATTGTAAACCCCCTAAAGACCAGAAAATCCCCTAAATCCATAAAACTTAGAAAATATCATAAAAATCCCTAAAAACCACGTATAACTCGTAAAACCAAAAAAACTATAAAACACATTATACCACTATTTTTTTAAAAATTTAAAACCCATAAATCCTATAAAAACACATAAACAAACACTATAACTGAAAAAAATACAAAAGGCCTACAAGCATATATAATCCTCAAAATCCCTAAAAACCAGAAAAACCCACAAAAAACCTAAAATTCTATAAAAAAACCCAAAAACATTAAAAACCCTAAAAATCATGAATACCAAAAGATAACATAAAAACACTAAAAACACCTAAAACACAAATTCCCTAAAAATCATCAAAATCCCTTAAAATCCTATCAAATAAAATTCCTAAAACCCTATAAAAATCTCTTAAAAAATAAAAACCCATAAAACCATGAAAACCCCTAAGAAAACAATAAAAACCATAAACTAGATAAAATCACTGTAAAATCTAAAAAACAATGAAACCCCTTAAAACCATACGAATCCTAAAAACCCCCAAATTTTCTTGAAACTCTCAAATAACATAAAATCCTAAATATCCATAAAAACACAAAATTCCCTAAAAAACCCAAAAAAATATAAATAACATAAAAATGAATAAAATAAATAAAATATAAAAAAGTCTAAAATCCCATAATAAACATAATACCCCAAAACCCCCTAAAAAGGGAAAAAAACAATAAAAACTCAAAAAAAATATCTTACATGAAAAAAAATCACGGAAACCAATAAAAAAATTAAAAATATAGTAAAATATTTAATTCATAAAATCCCTAAATACGTTAAAACACTCTTAAAACATTTCATACCATAAAAACTCAAATAACCCAAAAACCTGAAAAACCCAAAAAAATTACTAAAACATAAAACCCCTAAAAATATAGAAAAACCATAAAAATAATAAACCCCTAAAAAATTTATTGAAATTTCTAAAAACATAAAAATCCTAGAAACCCATAAAACCAAAAGAATACTGAAAAAACTTAAAACACTTAAAACCCCAAAAAATGCAAAAACCATAAAACCCTAAATACACATAAAAACAATAATCACCCTAAAATCCCTTCAAAATCATAGAAACACCTAAAACTCAAAAAAATATTATAATATTTCTAAATGTCCATAAATCATAAAAAACAACTTAAACACTAAAAACCCATAAAAACACTAAAAACCAAATAACACATAAAACAAAAAAACCTAAAAATTGATAAAGACCCAAAAACCCATAATAGAACCAAAAACCCTAAAATTATAAGAACCATATAAACAATAATAACCATTAAAAAAATAATATCACACAAACCCCTCAAAACCCTAAAAATTTCTAAAATCACTATAACCAATTAAAACCCAAATTATTTTTTAAAACACTAATAACATTAAAACACTGTAAAATCCCTGAAACCCCTATTACCATTATATATCCATAGAAACTATAAAAAACCTTTGATATCCAAAAAATTATTAAAAAAAAAATTAAAAACCATTAAAACCCATAAGAAAACCATAAAAACATAAAAACAGTTGAGACCCCTGAAAAACCTAAAAATTCTAATCTCCTAAAGAGACCCATTAAACCCTAAAAAAATAAATTCCCTAAAAACAATAATAATCTCCAAAAAACTCATAAAAACCCTAAAAAGGAATTGGAAACTATAAAACACTTTACACCCCTTAAAAAATTAGAATACTTATAAACCCCTACAAACTAAAGAACCTATTAGAGCTAAAAAACCCTAAACATAAAAAACCACAAGAAACACTATAAATCAATAAATACCACAAAACAACATAAAAATTATACAAATACCAAAAATATTTAAAAATTTAAAAACCCTAAAAACCATATCATTCACTAAGAAATCCTTAAAAATCAAAAAACACTTAAAACCACTAAAATACCTGAAAATGCTTATATCATTAAAAAAAATCACCAAAACCATAAAAGCTATAACAACCCAAAAAATCCCTAAAAATCCAAAAATCCAAAAAATGCCAATGAATCCATAAAAATGTATAAAATTCTAAAAAACCGAAACACCAACCAAAAAACATTAAAAATCATAGAACACTTAAAGCCCATAAAAATACTAAAAAAGCTAACATCCCTAAAATCCCTAAAAATCATAAAAATCCATATAAAATCCAAAAATTCAATAAAAATACCTAAAAATATAAAAATCCAAAAAATCCTAAAAAACCCCAGGAAAAAATTAAAATATTAAAAAAATAAAATAAAAAAATATACAAAAATGTTAAAAATTATAAAAACCATAAAAATACCCTAAAACCCCTAAAAATTCCAATAACCCAAAAAAATGACAAAAACCTTAAAAACACTAAAAATAAAATAAACACCCTAAAAACTAATAATGACTTTAAAAATCTGTTAAACTGCTAAAAACATTAAAAAATGATAAAAACTATAAAACTCATTAAAACTAGAAGAGACACTAAAACACCAAAAAACAAAAAATGCTAGCCAATGACTATTGTAATTCATTCATTCTATTATTCCAATGGTTTTGGATCCTTTTATTCAGGATTAGGTTGAGTCAGAATTTAATTTTTTTGGGTTTTAGATGTCTTCAGGTGATTTTTTGTAGAAATGTTGATGTTTTGGGCATGGCAGTAGGCAGCATACATTTAGTGTATGTATAAGGAAAACTATCTGGCTTCTCCCAGGTAACCACATTACTTATTTTAGTGTCTATTGGGAAGGAACAAAGGATACACATAGTTTAAGAAACTATGCCGCAACCATATTGTTTGGTTATGAATTTGGGTAGTGGGATTTGGCACTATTGGCACATGGTTTGGAAACAATGCGGCCAAGTCGTATGGGGTGAATCTTTCATCTAGTAGAGGGTGCATCGTTGGCGCATAGTTTGACGAACTGTGCATCCAGACAATGTAAGTTTCCTAGATCATTAATGTTTTGACATACCATGTATACCCCTCCAACCATTTAACCCTATTTTGGGTTTTCATCTCCTCCTCTATCTTTGATGCACCAGGGGACCCTCTAATTCCCCTCTACCTTGCTCTACAACATCCTTCGATGCTCATTTAAAGTTCTTAATGTGAGATCATGTGATTTTTTGTAGATTTTATCTTCTCCTCAATTTCCCCTCATCCGTTCATGGATTCTCTTACTGAGGTTTCCATTTTGTCCAAACCATAATTCTTTGGTTTGAAGTGTGGTTATATTTCATGGATATTAGGGTGTGATAATAATGTTTTGGGAATAGATCTTCTTGCTCGAGATGTTTGGTTGTGTTCGCACATCATTGAGGTAGGTGTTTCTGTCCATTTTCTTTAATAAACATTCCTTAAATTCTTGGAGTTCCCCTAAATGATTTAAATGATCTATAAATTTCTTTTGGTGTTTTACATGAATTTATTTGGTGTTTTTATGAAGTAAAATTCGCATGGAATGTTTTTAAAAGGACATATTTAATTATTTATGTGCTTATATGAATATAATGCATTTTATAAAAGGAAAGATGATATTCTTATGTGGAATTTTGTATTTTCAGTAGTGCTCACCCAGGATTATGCTTTGTAAATGTGAATGAGCATTGAGTTGGGAGTTTGTTGGGAATTGGGTGACTTTGATGGTATGTAACTTAGGTGTAATTTTATGTATTTATTATTAAAAGAAAGTGATATTTGTTTTTAAAGGATTTTTCCAAATGATTTCAGGTGAACATGTATTGGAAAGTGGTATCCTAAAATAAAATAATTTTGTAACTTGTGTGTCTATTTTTTGGATTTATAAATTTGTTCATTTTTTGTGTGAAAGGTGTAATTTTTTAGGAGATTGAGGTGCGAATGTTTTTAAATAGGGGTTTCCAAAATATGTGAGTTTTTTTAATGTGATAATATTTTTTGTTTTTATAAATGTGTCATTGAATTTTGGATGTATTGTGAAGCATGTTATAAAGGGGTTTTAATGTGAATGTGAATTTTTAAGGGGCTATTCCATTGGAAATTATTGGGTTTTGTGTATTCTTTCATTATCATGTCTTCCAAATGATTTTTTTCATTTGGAAAGTGGAATGATATTTTTATCTAAATGGATATGGTTCTTTGACTAAATCTATAGGTAATTCTAAAGTATTATTAAAAGATAGTTATATTTATTAATATTCATAAGCAAGTGTTTTTTTATTTTTACATTTAAATTGGTTTAAAAAGAGGATTTGTGGATACATTTAGATTAGAAATGATAAAGGACTTGGTGGAATCTTGTGTTGTGATTGTAAAGTTGATTTGTTGTGAATTGACCTGAATGCCCAATTGGAAATTTATATTTATTTGGAAAATATATTGAATTTTTTGGTGGTTTGAAGACCCAGTGAGGATTTTATAATGTTTTGAAACTGTTTATTTCCTCTTGTGATTGTGATTCTTAGCATGTGTATGTGAAAATGATTATTTGTGTGAATTGTGAAATGAAATTGATCAAAAAAAGAATCATGGGTATCTTGGTGGAAAAAACAGAACTAGTACAATAATTGATTTAGATGTGGCCAGCCAGGATTGTTCTTGTGGCCTGATGCTAGTTGATTTAGTTGTGAATTGACCTATGGGTTGGATCCCTCCTAGTGGATCATACATATGGAAGTTGTTGGTCGACGAGTTTAAGTATATTGATATCATGGTATGGGGTTCATAGTGACTCACATTTCTTATTATGCATAGATATTTCCTAGGGCGATATCTAGTGATATAATTTTTATGTGATGTGATTCTAGAAAAAAGTATATGGTAGAACTCATGTATATTTTTTGTAAGATAATTTTTTTTTGAGTAATGAATTTCTCTTGAGCGTATTCTTGTATTTTTTTGAAAAAATATTATTTTTGGATTTCAGTATCATCTAGTATATTATTTATGCATATTCGTTATTTGAATTACATTTTTCGACTACTAGTTTAGTTTCCTTTTCATTTTTAAAACCCATTTCTCTGGACATCTAGCATGGATTTGTACTTTCGATTAGGTTTTGAATTGGGTTTTATAAAGTAAATTGTTTTTGAAAAGACTAGATGTGTGTGTCATTTTAAATAAAAGGGTCCTTTTCGAAATATGTATTTGGTTGCATACATGATGTAAATGGTTTAAAATACAGTTTTATAATAATATATCATACTATTATTGTAGTAATGTTTCAGGAAATGAAATTTATATATTCTGTCATTAGTGGTTTCATATATAGATCTCTAAGATCACACCCTACTTATACCACTCAAAGTTAGTAGATCCGATAAATTTTTCAAGTGCCGGTTTGTGGTTCGGTTGATCATGGATCAGGATGGTCTTATGGTTCGTGTTGACCAAGAGATCATGTGGAGATCACGGTATCATGGTTTAGTCTCCATTACTTATTGAATTTTTTTTAGCAGTTGATGTATTTGGATCAGTTTTAATATTTATTGATATTTTGTTATTATTTTTTATCTTCTTGTTCATTTTATTTATTGATCCTGATTTTTTGGGAAAAAATCATTTTCATAGTGATTACATTGAACCCTGGTTCATTTTTTCAGCCCGTGGGGATCATGAATGCCCTTCGTTCCATGTCTTAGATTAGGTTGGATGTTGTGTGGGATGGTATCCCTACATGATTCATGACAAAATGGTATCAAAATAGGTCCGTATTATTTTGGGGTAAGGTAGTTGGAATTTAGTACAATAGAGACTCATGAGGAAGGTATGGGAGAGAAGTTGTGAACTCTTCATTTTAATCCTTGATTCGCTTGAGATATTCTGGGAATTTGGGTCTATTGAATTTGTTTTGGATTGAGGGATGAAAATGGAGTCGACCTGATATCATATTGTGAACTCACAAGGTGTATTTCCCACAGAGTAGTTTTCATACAAAGTTGACGTTCCTCTTAGTTATTGATGATTTATTGGGTAATGGTTCACTAACCATGTCATTGGGTTATACAAGGCCAGTAGTTACTCATATGGGTGTTTGATGTGAGTTTATCGTTTGGATTGGCCTTTTTGATGTGAGTGGAATACCAAAATAGAAATTTTTTTTAGAAAAAGTAATTTCATGAGGTTAATAGTTTTTGGAAAATATTCTTAGAAAATGGGAAATTATTTTTTGTATAAATTTTGTTGTGAAAGATAAATTTGATGTTTGAGTTGAATTAAAATTCTAAAGAGTTTTGATAATATGATGAGGAATAAGTAAATTTAGCAATTGAAAACTATTTCTAATTGATGATGGAATGGAAAGTGTGACCCTTGGTGCTCCCTATAGAATTTTGACATATGTGTTGGTTTGTCTAGATAGTGCATTTTGGAACCACGTCATAGATTGTTCAAGTGGGAGTGGAGGGACACATGTGTGTTGGTTCATATGATTCCATGGGTGGGTATTTTAAAACAAAATTTTTTAATTGATATTATTCATATAGTTTTCAATGGAAATTGATTTTGGATAATTTACTTTTCATTGAAATGTGAATTCTTTTGAAATGTGGTTTTGGGTATTGAAAATAAGCCATTAAAGAAGGAAATTTATTGAATTGAAAAGGGAAATAGTGAGTTATAGAATTTTTTTATGTAGTTGTAATATTTGGATTTTAATCCCATTTTTTGGGCGTTATATATTATTTTTGGTTGAGTTTTTTTATTTTAAACCTGATTTTTTATCTTTGTTTTTGATTAGAATTTTTTCCCCAGAAAGGTTCCCAAGATTCTAATTGCATCGCGACCTGTTTCTGGTTCTTATGACTTTTTTCCAAACATTCATGGTGATTTAGGCCTGTTATATGCAGTGTAATGTTTTGGTGAAATTCAGGGTGTCTTCATGATTTTGTAAAGTACCAATGTTTTGAGGGTCTGTTATGTTTTGAATTTGTTTGAGCATCCAGTTTTTGATCAGTGGATGTTGATTATCGCATCATCATTACTATTTTGGATGATGTCGTAAGTGTTAAAGACATATTTAGTCAGATGTTTTATGCCTAAGAAGGTGAAGATGTTATAAGTGGAAGAGATATTGAGAATTCAGTAAGGAAAACATATAGTGGAGGCCTTTGTTCAGAATTTAAAGGATCGATTTATCTCATCTATTTAATATTTGTTTGGGATGTTGGTGGATGAGGCATAATTAGCTAGATTGGTCTCGATGTGTAGTATTTAGAGATTGATGAACCAGCTCTTATTATTTATAATTAATATTACCCATCTATTTATAAGAGTGTACTAGAGGAACTTGTTCCTTAGGAATATCATATATTTATCATAGATCATAATTCGTTAGACTATTCATTCGTGTCAACTCTTGACTATGGGGTAGCAGATACATCAAACATTAGGGATACAGCCATAGGACCCAAAAGAAATATTTTCATGTAGTCATGAATTGTTAAGCGTGTGGGAAACCTTGTATTAGATGTGTTTATAGTGTTATGGTGGAGAAGGTTTAATATTCTATGTTTTAGTTTTTCTGTTGTTGTATGTTCATCGTTTAATTGTAAAAGTGTGATAGAATTTTTCTATCAATATATGAGTAGTAATTTTTTTAAAAAATGTAGGTCTCAAATATATTTAGTTTTATTTGGATTGATTAATCCTGGTGCGAGATTGTTCTTATTTACGGTTGTGTTCACTGGAGATTCTTGAGTATTGTGGAAATGATAAAATATGGTTTTGTTCATTGTTTAGTTCAAGTTCCTTTTGTGTGGTTTCCCCAATTTTAATTGGTTTTTGGATACTGTGAGGAATATTTTATTTTTTGGTGGTTTTTAGGAGCTCTCTCAATGAATTTTAGGTTATCTATGTTAGGAGTTCCCTCACTGGGCTGGAATAAAGGCTTTCTAAGTTCCTATCTGAGATCTTATTATGGTTAGAACCCTACTGTGTTCTCCTATTATTCTCAATGTTGTGAATATTCGTAGAATGGGTCTGTTGTGGCTTTAGATGTGAAATATCACCCCATGGTTCGTGATTTTTATTCATCTTGTTTCATATTTTTGACTGATTTTTGTTTATCAATATGATTAGTGACTTTATAGGGGAAGAAAGTGTCTATGGTGGGGATAATTTTCACAGAACAAATCTTGTAATTCATTCATTATATTATTTCCATGGGTTTGGATCCTTTTTTGAGGTTTGGGATGAGACATTTTTTGAATATTTTGGTTTTGGAGGTCTTCGGTGAGTTTTTTATTGAAAAGTGGAAGCATTGGGATTGGTAGTAGGTGGTGCACAGTAATCACACAGTTAAATAAAACCATGCGTCTTTGACTAGGGAGTCATACAACTTGTTTTGGGATATATGGGTAAGGGACATGGGTTTCTAAAGTGTTGTGAAACCATATGAAAACCATGTGGTTTAGTTCATAATTATGAAAGTGGTGTTTAGAATGGTTGGTGCCTGGTTTGGGAACTATGTGGCCAAGCTGTGTGAGGTACACCTTTTATCAAGTAGATGGAACATGGTTGGTGCACAACATTTCAAACAGTGTGGCCAAACCCTGTGAGTTTGTCAGGTCCTTTAGAAATTATATTCCATGTTTACCCCTCCGATATTTTAACCCTATTTTGGATTTTCCTCCCCTCATCCAACCTTGGTTCACTAGGGGTCTCTCTTAGAGCACTCTCCCATACTCTCCAGCCACATTTTATTCTTCTTAATGGTTCCTAGGTGGTATCTTGTGTGTTTTGGTAAATTTTATATTATCCTCTCTTTACCCTATAGAGTTTGTGTATTCTATTGGTGGTATTTCTATTTTGGTCAAACCTTATGGGTAAGGGTTGATGTTTGGTTATATTTATGAGATGTTTGTGTGTGTGGATTGTGTCTCAGAATTATATCATCCTTCTCCTAATTTTTTTGTTCACACATCATTGATGCAGGGGTCTCTATCGATTTTATTTCTAACTCATTCCATTAATTCTTATTATTTTACTAAATGGTTTTAAAGATATATATTCTTGCTTTTGGTGTGTTAGAATGAATTTATTTAGTGTTTTATGATGTAAAATGGGTACGAAATTTTTTTCAAAGGACTTATTCAATTATATTTTTTCTTACGTTCACATAAGGATTTTGATAAATGACCAAATGATATTTATAAGTGAATTAGGTATTCTGGGTGATTCATATGCATGGTAAGAATTTGAAAACATGATTGAGTTACGAGTTGGGTGTTGTATGTGGAATTGGGTGACATTTATGGTGTGGAACATAGGTGTGGTTTTTTTATTGGTCATTAAAAGAATTTTATGTTTCTTTTTAATATTATTTTCAAAATTATTTGAACTAAACATGTGATGGAATGTGATTTCCTAAAATGAAATGATTTTATAACTTGTGTGCCTTTTTTGGGATTAATAATCATGTTCAGTGATTTCATTAATGGTCTAAATTTTTTTAATCTCTTCGAGGTGTGAATGTTATTAAAGAGGTATTTCCAATACAAATTGTTTTTGTTGAAATGAGATTCATTATTGTTCATTATTAATGTATCAATGAATTATGAAAATATTGTATAGCATGTTATAAAGTTGTTTAATGTGAATTAGTGTTTTTAAAGGGGATATACCCATGATGTTGATTGTCTATCAGGTATTATTTAATTGGATGTTTTCCAAATGAGTTTTAAGAATTGGAAAGTTGGGTGAAATTTATTTCTAAATGGGCTTAGTGATTTGAGTAATTATAGGGGGAGGTGTAATGTCTTCTAAAAATCTAGGCCTACATGGCATTGTTTATATGAAATTGGTGTTTTTATGCTATCCTGAAAATTGGTTTAAAAAGGGTATTCGTGAATATATTTATATTGGAAATGCTAAAGGCCTGATTAGTTTCTTGTGTTGTCTTTTAAATGAATTTTTTTTTGTGAAGTCATGTGAATGCCCAATTTGAGCTTTGTAACTATTTGGAAAGTGGATGAAATCCATGGTCGTTGGATGACCTAGTTAATATTTTGTAATGATTATAATGTGATAATTTACTTGTGTTCATGTGATGCTTAATATGTGTATGTGAAAGTGATAATTTTTGTAACATGTGAAATGAAATTGAGCACAATGGGAATCCTGAGTAACTTGGTGGGAAAACTAGAACTACTAAGATAGTGGATTCAGAAGTGTCATGCATGATTCTTCTAGTGGATTGAATCTAGTTGACTTAGAAGTGTAAAAAATAGAATTCATTTTTCTAGATTTATGATTTCTACACTAACTAAATATATGATATTATCAAAGACCACTAGGCCCTTGGGATGGTACCTCCTAGTGTCTCATGCATGAGAACATGCTTGAATTGATTTTTGTCTAGAGACCAATAGGCCTATATGATAGATCCCAGCTAGTGTCTCATGTATGAGGAAGATATTCATATTTGAGTTAGGGGATATGTCCCATCAAGGATTGATGTTATTAGTGACTCGGTCATGCTAGTTACCCAATGGAATTTCCCATGGTTCCCACTTCTGATATAATTTTTATGGGATGTGGTGCTAGATATAGGTATACAGTATACCTCATATAAATTTTTTTGTGAAAGAATGTTATTTTTAGGAATGTGTTTCCTTGTAGATTCTTCTTTGATATTTTTTTAAAAAATTATCATACATGAATTTAATTATGTTTTGTTTTATTTCATATTCTTGTTTGTTAATTTATTTCCTTGTTGTGACTACTTATTTGGTTTCCTTAACATTCTCTAAAATAAGTTTTTGGTTATCTGGATTGGATTCATACATGGGATTTTTTTTTGATATAGGCGGTGGAATGTAGAACTGTTTTTTAAAAGAAGTGTTGTGTGTGCAATTTTAAATAATAGATAACTTGTAGAAAAATGAATTTGGTTGTTTGCATGTTAGAAATGGTTTAAAATCCTATTTTTTTAATATTATTTCAAAATAGTGTTTTGGACTATTTCAGTAATGGAAATGTATGGATTCTCTCTTTTGTGGTTTCTTACTGAGATTTTTAGGCTCACGCCGTACTTATGTTACTCATCATCGGTAGACCAGATCTATTTTTCTGGTTCATGTTTTAGGTTCGGTTTCTCTTTGACCAAGATGGACATGGGGTTTATGGACTAAGAGGAAACATGGAGATCATGGTAGTGTGGTTCAGTCTCGGTTTTTTCAGTTTTTTTGCATTAGTAGTTTTTGTATTTGGATCATCTTTTGTATTTCTTGATATCTAATTATTATTAGTTATCTTCTTGTTCAGTTTATTTATTTATCCTGATTTTTTTGGGTAAAAATCATTCCCATATTGATTACATGGATACCCGACACTTTTTAAAATTCCTTGGGATTGAGAACACCCATCCATAAATGTCTCAAACAAAAGTCAGATGTCAGGTTGGATGGAATCCCTACTCGGTTTGTGAAGAAAGACACCAAAAAAACCAAAAAAACCCAAAAAACACAAAAAATCCATAAATAAATACCTAAAATCCAAAAAAACAAAAAAATCCATAAAAACCATTAACAACACAAAAAAACCCCAAAAAACAAAAAAAACACTAAAAGCCTATAAAATCATAAAAACTATAAAAACGTCAAATACTTCAAAATACCTAAAATCCAAAAATAACCATAAAAACCCTAAAAATCTGTAAAATATTAAAAATTCTAAGAACCCTATAAAAGTGTAATAAACATTAAAATCCTAAAAACACATAAAACCCCTAAAACCCATAAAAATACTAATAATAAAAAAACACCTAAAAAGAATCTAAAACACTATAAACACCTCAATACAATAAAAACCACTAAAACATTAGAAAACCAAAAAACCCAAAAAAACAATAAATTCCAGATAAACCCTATAAATGTTAAAAACTCTACATAACCTTAAAACCTCTAAAAACAAAAAACCAAAAAAACCAAAAAACCATAAATTCTTTAATAACCATAAAAACACAAAATAACCTAATAATCCCCGAAAATCCAAATACACCATATAATTCCTAAAGGACCTTAAAATACATAAAAATCATAAGAAACGATAAAAAAAATTAAAACCTAAAAACACATTAAAGCCATCAAATCCTCAAAAATGTTAAAAACCCCAAAGAACATAAAAAAAAAAATCCAAAAACCCCTCAAAATACATAAATACTCTAAAACCAAAAATAAAATCCGAAAATCCCTAAAAACCCTATAAACTTAAAAAAACCCTAATCCCCAGAAATCATCAAGATAAATATAAAATTCTAAAAACACTTAGAACCCATAAAAACCTGAAAATTCTAAAAACCCTAAAAACACTAAAATACCCTAAAAACCTAAAACTGAAAAAAATCCTAAAACCCTTAAAACCCCATGCCATGATAAAAATCGTAAATACCCATAAAAACCTAAAAGATACTAAAATTTTAAAAAACATTTAAACTACTAAAAAAATTATAAACTCTAAAAAAACCTAAATCCCTAAAAAATCAAAACCCTAAAAACCCAAAAAACATAAAAACCATAAAAACCCCAAATCCCTAAAAACCATAAAAATCATAAAATATCACAACATATGTGTAAAATGTAGAAACACTTAAAAACCATAAATACACTTATGAAAAACATAATATCCTAAAAAACGAAACCCCTAAAAACATTAAAATGATAAAAATGAATAATAATACTAAAAAATAAAAAAAAAATATCAACAACCCTAAAAATCCTGAACCCATTAAAATACAAAAAAATAACTTTAAATTCCTAAAAAATAAAAAACAACAAAAACCCTGAAAACCCTAAGAAAACCCTAAGAAAACCATAAAAACCTAAATGAAAATTAAAACCCAGTAAAACATAAAAAAAAGTTAAAACCGATAAAAACTCTAAAAATCATATAAACCACTAAAACTATAAAACCCACTAAAATCTTTATACCCTAAACGTAAATAAGAACCATTAAAACCCACAGAAAAATTTAAAATCCCTTTAGACAACATTTTTTTTAAAAAAATATTAAAACCATGAAATGAAAATATATATATATATATAATCCTAAAAACCTATAAAATAGATACAAACCTTGAAATTTTTAAACCCCTCGAAACACTCAAAATCCCAAAAATCCTAAAATATAAAATAAATACCTAAACATTCTTAAAAAATATTAAAAAATAAAAAACACTAAAAATAGTGAAAATCCCTAAGAAAACCATAAAAACTAAAATACAAATAAAACTCATAAAATTCAAATTAAATATAAAACCCTAAAACCATTAAAGATCCAAAATTCCTCAAAATCACTAAATACTCTAGAAAACATTAAAATCGTAAAAAAACAATAAAATAACTAAAATTGTAAAAAAAATTCACATAAAATCCCAAATAAAATCATAAAAAATTAAACACTTAAAAATGATAAAAATATTTAAATTTTTTTAAAAAACATAAAACCCTAAACATCCTAACAACCCTAGAACCCCCCAAAAAACCATTAAAAATTTAAAAACCCATAAAATCCATAAAATCTTCAAGAAACTCTAAATACATTTATAACCATAAAAATATTAAAAACTATAAAAACCCATTAAAACCCTAAAAACTCAAAACACCCATAAAATCCCAATAGAACACGAAAAAACCATAAAAATAATTAAAATACCTAAGGACCATAAAAATGAAAGAAAACATCAAAAATACTTATAATCCTAAAAAACATATAAAACGTAATAACACTAGAAACCCCCTTTTAAAACCATAAAAATCTAATGAAATAAAACCCCTAAAAACCTACAAAATGTTCAACACCCTAAAAAACTAAAATACCCCAAAAATTTAAAATTCCTAAAAACATAAAAAACCAGAAAAATCCTAAAACGATTAATGTTCACTAAAAATGGAAAAAACTATAAAATCCCTAAAAACTCCTTTGAAAAAATAAAACACCTATAAACAATTTAAACCCCAAATAACATAAAAGCCTAAAAATTTTAAAACCCCAAAATATACCCTAAAACCCTAAAAACCTCTAAAACCCATAAAAACCCTAAACCACACTAAGAACTCAAAAAATCCATTAAACCCATAAAAATGTTGAAAAACTGTCTAAAAACATAAAACCTTAAAAATAAAAAAAATACTAAAATCCCAAATAATCAATAAAACCTTATAAAACCTTAAACCCCTTAAACCCCTAAATATCTGTAATAATCCTAAAAGAATTAAAATCCTTAATTCTCTAAAAACATAATATTCTATAAAAACCTTGAAAACCAAGATAAAAACAAAAAAATCCTAAAAACATTTAAAACTTATAAAAACTAAAAATACTAAAAAACCCTAACAAACATAAATTCATAAAAAAACCCAAAAAACACCAAAACCCAAAAAAAAATATATAAACCCATAAAACCCATAAAAACATTAAAATTTCATAAAAACCATTAAAACCCCAAAAACAAAAACAAACTATAAAAACACCAACCCCCCCTAAAAACCTAAAAATCACCAAAATACCTAAAACTCTTAAAACCATAAAAATACTATAAAAAACCTAAAACTTACTAAAAATGGAAAAAAACCTTAAAGCCCATGAAATAGCCTAAGATAATCATAAAAACCTAAAAAAATTTAAAACACATGAAAACCTAAAAATTACAAAAAACCCAAAAAACACTAAAACTCATAAAATAACTTAATACCCCATCAATTCTCCAAATCCCATACAACCATAAAAATAGGAAATAATCCCTATGAATCCCTAGAAAAATAAAAACCCAAAAAAAAATATAAAACCCTTATAAAACCATAAAAGATTACAAAAACATTAAACCACAAAAAAGAAAGAAACCCTAAAAATCCTAAAAATCATAAAACCCCTAAAAACATTACAAAACTCTAAAAATTGATAAAAACCATAAAACCAATTAAAAACTATAAAACCCTTTAAACCCCTAAAAATGTTAACAAAATCATAAAATTACATAAATACTCTAAAAATTAAAAAGTAATTAACAACCAAAAATTAAAAATATAGTAAAAACATCAAGACCAATAAAACCCCTAAAACCATAAAAATCCTAAAATTCCCTAAAATTACTTAAAAATATAAAAAACCATAAAAAAAATAATACATTAATATCATTAAATCTATAAATATCCCTAAGAAATAAAAACCCAGGATAAAACCTTCAAAACGAAAAACAATTAAATCCAAATAAAAAATAAAAAATTATAAAGGCAATAAAAAGCCTAAAATACCTAGAAATCCCTAAAACCTCACAAAATCCAAAAAACCTAAAACCAATTAATATAATGAAAATCCATAAATATACCTAAAAACGTAAACCAAACTCAAAAACCCCTAAGAAAACCTTAAATCCAAAAAATCACATGAAAACTTAAAAACCAAAATAACTATAAACTCTAAAAAAACCTGAATAAGACCCTAAATACCCAAAAAACCCCCTTAAGCCATAAAACCAAAAAAAAATAAAAACCCTTAAACCAAAAAAATTACTAAAATCCACTAAAATTTTAAAAACCCATTAAACCACTAAAAATAATAATAAACTATAGAAACAAAAAAACTCTATAAACCCAAAAAACCAATAAATATCCAAATCACCCTAAAACCCCTAAAATCCATAAAAAACATAGAAATTAGAAGAAAACAAAAAAATACCTAAAAATTTAAAAACCCCAAAATGTGGTAAAAACCCATTAGAAAATCGTAAAAATATAAAAAATAGTCAATAGCTATTAACACCATAAAAAATGAAAAAACCCAAAATACCTTAGAAGCACATAATAACCATTAAAATCCAAAAAAAACCTGTGAAATTATAAAAATACTAAAAATACCAAAAAATATTAAAAATATACAGTACCTAAACAAACATAAAATCCTCTATGAAGACCAAAAGACATAAAAATACTTAAAACCCATAAATCCAAAAAATGATTTTAACCTAGAAAATACTAAAAACCAAAAAATACATTAAAACACCAAAAAACCATAAAAACAAATAGAACATTAAAAACCCCAAAGCCTTATAAAAACCTGAAAACCACTAATGTCTTAAAATCCTTTTTGACATCAAAAAACCTTAAAAACTATAAAAACATTAAAACCATTAAAAACTTACAGAAAACCATAATTAACAAAAAAAACCAAATATACCAAAAAACCCCTGAAAACCCAAAAAATCCCTACAAATCCTAAAAAGCATAAAAATCATAAATATCTATAAAAATCCATAAAAACATAAAAAATCATAAGAACCCTAAAAACCCCATAGAAGACCTAAAAAACAAAAAAAACCCATAAAAACCTAAAAATTATAAAAATTCTAAAACTCCTAAAGGCCATAGTAACCTTAATCCCCCAAAAAACATTAGAAAACCAAAAACCCATTTAAATTTCTTAAAACATTTTAAAACTCAAAAAACCTTTAAAACAATAAAACATTTCAAACCCAATAGAATCCTAAATAATCATAATAACCCTAAAAAGCTAAATTCAGCCAAAATCCATAGAAACCATAAAAAAATAATTTTAAAAAATCTATAAAAATAATTAAATTTTTGGAAAAATATAAAAACATAAAAAAACATATGAAATCATTAAAAACATAAGAACTCATAAATCCCCAAAAAAGATAAAAATTCTAAAATCCCTAAAACCCAATAAACCCTAAAAATCAATAAAGGCCTTCCATAATGACTATATATTCATCTTATTCTCATCTTTTGACTTGATTCCTTCTTTTCCACATATTGAGATTTTCTCGAAGCTCTAGAACACATTGAACGCCGACCGCAGCTCCCGCTTTCAATCTAGGAGTTCAAAGAATCCTCGGTGGTACATCGTCTAACTCTAGTCGCGAGATATCAGAAGAAGCACCCCAAAAACTAAATTTTTGATAGGTTTTTTTCAGCATTGAGTCCTTTAGGACCATGAAATGGTTAGACTCTTAGATAGTGATCATATCATGATTCTCTTTGTGTTTGAGTAGGTTCTTATTCTTTCTTTGTCTGTAGTATTCTAATGCTTAAATGGTTCTCCTTTTTCCCTCTTCTGATGGAATTTTGACTGTCACATGAAATGCTACGCCCTAATGTTTGTGACTTGTGTAATATTTCAAAAATATACCATTCATTTTAGAAATATTTCTATAATTTCAATGTTATAGAATCTAGTTGGATGATTTTAAGGTGTGGATAACCGGACGTGAGCCCTCTACCACCCTATTTCTCTGAGATATTTTGTCGAAGTTGATTCTTAGAAAGATGTTGTAGATTTTTCGTGTGTTTTTTGGGTGAGGATCTCCACTTGAAGAAACCAGTGTTTCTTGAATTGTGGGATGACTTCTGTTTGTCATGATGGAAATTTTGGCCTAGTGATCAAGCTTGCGGTTGTGGTGATAATAATTGGAGGTGGGTGAGGCTGGCACAGGAAAGGTCTAGTGAGAGAAGCTAGAAGGTGGTGAAGGTACAGAAGGCCATGGGAATTCCCATGATACTACCCATTTAGAAAATGGTTCCTACAGCTTTTTGCAGCTAAAAACTGATTTGATGGTTGGACATGAAATGGAGGTAGTAGTGGTGGATTTAAGTGAAATGAGTCAAAAATTTGTATGTAATTGTGGTGGAATGGGAGGTTCTGGCACTGAGCTGTTGCGCACAGATGAAGGGCAGTGGGCAAGCCATTAGTAGGTAGTTCTGGCTATGGATGATGCTGTTCTAAATAATAGTTTTGAGGAGTTGGTTTTGGTTGAGTCAGCGGGTGATGATGTCGTGCATGGGGTGTCCGCTCAGGGGGTGGTGGATAGGTAGAAGAAGATTTCATGGACTGGGTACGAAGTGATTATGGTTTAGAAAGAGATGATTATGGTGGGGATATAGTCCCTCGTTGAGGGTCCCCCCTAGTTAGAGCATGGATAAACCATCGCTATAGTTCCCTAGGAGTGGAACAATCAGGAAGGCTACCATAGGGGTGTTTCTAATGATCCATAGTAAAGAGGATCGTGTCGACCGTGCGGAGGACATGGCTGGACATTCACTGTTATAGTTTGATGGAAGAAATGATGAATGAGGTTTATACCCTAATATACTGAAGGCCAGGGTGGTTCATGCTGCCTCATCTATTGATGACCTATGTGTGGTCCTGCATGACATGGTGGTGGTGGAATGACCAAGGTTACCCATCGAGGATGAGGCTAGAATATTATAGGGGATCAATGTAGAGGTTGACTGCAGGATTATTGTTAATATTTCACAGTTTAGAAGGTAAAGTGATAAGCATGGGGATACATTATATAAGGGGGATGAAATTCCCTCTAGACAAGTTATCAGTGGTGACAAAGGTGCCTCAAGTGTGGCCAGTGACGATGTCTTATACAGGAAAGCTGCTCATGAGGATAGTTTCACCTCTACCCCCCAAAGAGGTAGAGGAAGGATTATTCTTATCTCCCCAGGACCATGGAGACCCGGGTTACCTCAAGGGTGGAATGCTGAAAATAAAAACCAAAAAGTGGGAGTGGCCCCCACACACTACCGACCTAGAGTGGCTCATGTGGAATTACATTAATTGTTCAGACTAAAAGAGGACATTGAGTCGGGATGGGAATCAATGGACATGGTGGTAGACTCAGAATTAAGTTGCTAACATGGCTACTAGATTTGATGTGGTTGATGACCATTAAAGTGCATGCCTGGTTTATAAATTTTTTGGTGACATTGATTGAATTTCCATTTTTATGTTTCTAGGGAATATTCCTGGTTTTGGTTTGTAGGGGTGTGTTGGTGATTTTGGGTGTGGATCATTTGATCTGACCCCTCCCTTTGTTTAGGCTGCCTGTTATCTTTTTATATATTTGGGGGGACCCATGACAGCCTGGTCTTGCACCTTCATTTCAATAAAAACCATAAAAATATTAAAAATCCCACAAAATCCCTAAAAACATAAAATCCCATAAAACCATGAAATCCAATAAGAACGAAAATTAAAAAAATGAAAATCATTAAAACCCCCTACAAACCTAAAAATGATAAATGCCCAAAAATACCAAAAATTCCATAGAATGCCTAATACCAATAAAACTACATAAAATAATAAAAAACCTACACCCCATAAAATCCCTAAACCACTAAAAACTCTAAATACCATTAAAACTTGAAAAATGATAAAAAAAGTAAAAATAATTTAACCCCCCCCCCAAAAAAAACATTATAACCCTATGAAAACCTAAAATCCAATAAAACCATATAAACCCATACAAATCCTAAAATTTTCTAAAAATCGTTAAAAAAAATCTCTTAAATAGTAAAAAATCCATAGATAAAATTAAAAACATAAAAAAGATAAATCCATAAAAAACATAAAAACACTAAAACCCCTAAAAAGCCCAAAAATACCTAAATAACCTAAAACCCATAAAAGATCTAAATAATCCCTAAAAAATATAAATACATAAAAAACACTAAAAATCCTGAAAACCCCTATGAAAAACATAAAAAACTAAAAACACTTAATACCCCTAAAAGCCTAAATATTCTAAAAAAACCCAAAACCCTAAATGGACATAAAACCCCGAAAACTATATAGAAACCGTAAAATTTAAAAAAAATGAAAAAATACCTTAAAACAATAACAAAATCACTAAAACCTTAAAACACAAAAAACCCTTAAAAAGAAAGATTCCCCAAAACTCTATAACACGATTAAAATACTATAAAGGGATTGAATATCAATAAAAACATTAAAAACATAAAACCCTGAAATACCCAAAGAAAAGCACAAAAACCTATAACACATAAAACCCCTAAAAACCAAAATAATGCTAAAAACCCAAAAAACTGTAAAATCTCTAAAGAGCATCAAAATACTAAAAAACCCAATAATAGATAAAAGAACATAAAACTATAAAAAGTCTATAAAATCGCCAAAAAAACTCTAATATCCCTGAAAACCCTAAGAAAACCCTAAAAACCAAAAAACACTAAAAGCCCCTAAACCCCAAAAAACGTTACAAACCATAACCTCCAAAAATGCACTAAAAACCAAAAGACCACTGCAAACATTATAAAACCGTAATATACCTAAAAGAAACTAAAAACATTAAAAATGATTTACACCCCTAGACGTGTTAAAATATTCTAAAGACATTAAAAACAAAAAACCTCAATAAATCCTAAAAACCCCAAAACATAAAAAATCCCTTACATTACCTCAAATTGTAAAAAAACATAAAAAACAAGAAAACACATAAGATAACATTGTAAACATAAAACACATCAAAACCCTAAAACATAAAAATGCTAAAAACCCTAAAATACCGTAAAAACCCTAAACCCTTCAAAATATTTATAGCCCCTAAAAATCATATAATCACCTAAAACCCTTAAAAACACTAAAACCCATAATAATAAAAATCAACTAAAACTCTAAAACCCATTTATCCTCAAGGAATATTAAAAATCATAGAAAACGTATGTCCCATTAAAATCTAAAAAAACTATAAAACACCAAAATTACCTGTAAAAACTATAGTTACACTAAAAGACCGTAAAACCCCTCAAAATAACTATAAACCCCAAATTTACATAAAAATAAAATAAAAAATCACTAAAAATAACTAAAAATATAAACAAACGTAAAACATTTGAAAAACCATAAGAAATCATTATAAACCAAAAAAACATAAAACCCCTAAAAACATAAGAAATTATAAAAATCGTAATTGAACCATAAAATCCCTAAAACCCATAAAACCACTAAAAACATAAAAATCCCAAAATACCCACAAAAACCCAAAAACCCAAAAAAATTCCTTAAAACCCTTCGAACCCCTAAAAACATTAAAAACAAAAAAAAAACAAAAAAAACTAAAAAACCCCTAAGAATCCCTAAAACCTAAAAACAATATAAACCTTAAGAAAACAATGAGAATACACATAAACCCCCTATAAAACAAAAAAAACGTTAAACCCACTTGAAAACCTATAAACTAAAAACCCATAGAAACCACTAAATCCTTAAAAACGTCAAACCCCATAAGAATTCTAAAACCCCAAAAAAAAAATAAAAAAACAATTAAAACCTCTAAAAATCTAAAAAATACTATAAAAATAGTAAATAACCTCAAAAACACAAAAAACAATAAAATCCTAAAAATCGTGAAAAACCTAAAACCCCCTCAAAATCCCTAAAAACCATTAAATCCATAGATATCCTATAAAATCCCTAAAATCCATAAAAACATAAAAACCCAAAAACCCATAGAAACATTAAAAACATAAAAATATAAAAACATTTTAACGCATTAAAAAATAAATAGTGATAAAAAACTACAAACCATAAGAGCTCTAAAATCCCATAAATTCATAAATACATAAAAACCATTAAAATCCTAAATGAGCCCTAAGAATACCAAAAAATATAAAAAACCCAAAATTAGTTTAAAACCTCAAAGAAAACCTAAAAACCTAAAAATAAATGAAACCCCTAAAATCCTAAAAAGAAATAAAACCCTAAAAACCATAATAATTATAAAAACAATCTAAACCCCTAAAAACATTAAAAACAATATAAAAGCCAATAAACAATAAAAACTCAAAAAATTCATAATTTCCAAAAATACTATAAAGTCCAGAATAAACTAAAAACCCTACAAAACATCAAAATCCCTAAAATCCATTAAAATTCAATTAAATCACAACATACATAAAAAAATTAAAAACCCAAAAAACCGATGGGAAAACATTAAAATACAAAAAACTCCCCTAAAATAATAAAAATGCTAAAATCCCAACAACATAAAAATTTAAAAAATATTAAAAATCATAGAAAACTTAACAACCCCCAAATAGTATAAAAAAATACCTAAAAACATGGACAAGCCCAAAGAAAATCTTAAAACTATAAAATACATAAAACACCAAAAAAATGCTAAAAACCCTTAACACAAAAAATGACCCAAAAACCTCTAAATACCAAAAATACCTAAAAATACCTAAAAATATATAAAAATAATAACCCATATACAAATTAATACCTATAAAAACTTTGAAAACCCTATAAACCCCTAAAAACATTAAAAAACACCTAAAATAATAAAAAACTAAAAGATAAAAAATACTAAAACTATAAAAATAAATAACCCTCAAATTCCATTAAAATCCATAAAAATACATAAAAATCAATAAAATCGTAAAAACCCCTGAAAATATTGAAAATCAAAAACATATTTAAAACCCCCAATAAACCTAAAAATGTTAGAACACATAGAAAAACCTAAAACCCCTAAAATATCTAATTATGTAAAACCCCTAAATAATTTAAAAAACCAGAAACCTAGAAACCACTAAAACCCAAAAAAAACTCAAAAACAATTTTAAACCCATAAAAAAGTTAAAAAAATATAAAAACATTAAAACCTTGTAAAATAATAAAACTCTAAAACATACAGAAAACCATAAAATCCAATAAATATCCAAGACCCTCAAAATACCTAAAAAGGTAAAAAACCAAAAAAATCCTAAAGGATCCTTAAAATCCTTATAATTGAAAAAAAATGAAAACCATAATAAAACCATAATACATAAAAAACCATATAACCTTTAAAAACCAGAAAAAATTTAAACACAAAAAATCCCTAATAACCCAAAAAAATCCCTCAAATCCACCGAAAACCATAAAAACCCATAAAAATCAAAATAGAGTGCTCAAAATCCTTAAAAACATTAAAAACTAAAAACAATGAAAATAATAAAAAAAACATTCAAAATCTATAAAAACATAAAACATCTAATACCAAAAAATGCTAAAAACAAAAAATCCCAAAAAAGACCCTAAAACCACCATAAAAGACATAAAACAACTAAAACCCATGAAAATCATAAATCCCAATAAAAAACATAAAAACAATAAAATTTATATAAGTTCTTTGAACCACTAAAAAGTTTTAAAACTCTAATAATCCATAAAAATTGTAGAAAACTGAAAAACTCTAAAAACAAAAATATCATAAAAACACTAAAAACCCTAAAGATCTCTAAAACCATAAAATACATAGAAATCTTTAAAACACTAAAAATCACTAAAGATGAAATAAACACTAAAAACCCATAAAAACATTAATAAGTACATAAAAACTAAACACAATTAAAACCTATAAAAATAAAAAAAACTCTATAACTCATAAAACCCCAAAATCCCTAAAACCCCAAAAAACCATAAAATACACTAAAAACCCATAAAACCATTAAAACCGAATAAAAACTCTAAAAACCCTTTAATCCCAAAAAACATAAAAAAATAAAATAAAAATAAAACCTAGAAAAAACTAAAAAGAAACCTATAAAAAGATAAAACCATAAAACCCAAAAAACACTAAAACCCCTAAAAATTGTCAAAATCCCAAAAAACACTAAAACCCATTAAATTTATAAAATTTTTGAACAAATCAATTAAAATTTAAAAACCCATAAAAACAATGAAAACCAAAAATAAAACCATAAAATCCAAAATACACATTAAACCCCTAAATAGCGAAAAAATGCTAAAAACACAAAAAATGATAAATTCCCAAAAAATGTGAAAAAAATAATACAACCCCAAAAAAATTTAAAAAAACCCTATAGAAACCAGAAAACCCCAAAAATACTCTAAAAATCATTCAAAACCATAAAATTGATTTAAATATTCATAAAAACCATAAAAACCCTATAACACACACAAAATCCAAAGAAGACCATAAAATCCAAAAAAAATCCAAAAATTCCATAAAAGCTATAAATTTCCACATAATTAATAAAAAAACTTAAACAAATAAAATCCTTGAAAGGGCCTATAAATACCTTAAAACATTAAAAACTAAAACGAACCTGAAACCCCTTATGAAAATCATAATAACTCGAAAACACATGAAACCACTAAAAACCTAAAAATTAAAAAACCCTAAAACATCGAATATCCATAAAACAATTAAAAACCATTAAAACCCCTAGAACACATAAAACACCTAAAAAAATTTAAAATAACATAAAACTACTAAAAACATTAAACACACAAAAAAATTAAAATCAACTAAAAACCAAACAAACTATAAAAATACTAAAAACAACAAAACCACTAAAAGAACTAAAATACCTTAAACCCTAAAAACTCATAAAAATAATAAATAATCCCTAAAAGTCCATAAAAACATAAAAACCAAAAAAACACTAAAAACCACAAGACAAAAAAAATAATATAAAAATAAAAAAACCACATAAACCTAAAAAATATAAAACCCTTAATACCATTAAATCTGTTAATATCCTTAAAACCACTAAAAACGAAAAGAAGCATTATTCCAATAAAAAATCAAACAACCATTTATACCCCTAAACATTTTTAAATCATCTAAAAACATAATAACCCTAAAAAAGTTGAAATAATATGAAAAAACCAAAAACACTTTAAAAACTGTAAAACCCCTTAAAACTCTAAAACCCATCAATATCTCTAAAAATCATAAAATTAAAAAAAATCCTAAACATCCATAAAAATATAAAAAATTTAATAACCTTGGAATCCCTTAATAAATGAAAAAAAACTAAAATATTAAAACCCCTAAAAACTAAAATATACAAAAATAACCTAAACTTCCTTTAAAACCCTAAAATCACAAAGAAGATGATGAAAAACCAATAAAAATCTATAAATATCCTAAAAAACTAGAAAAAAATAAAAATACCAAATAATTAAAACCCTTAAAAATCCCAAAAAATGAAAACCCTTATGATAACCTCAAAAACCTAAATTCACTTAAATCCTATAAAAATAACTAAATAACATTAAAAAATTCTAAATACCCTAAATGTACCTAAAACCCTAAAACCCTGATAAAACCAATAGACCCATACAAACCATATAAACTATATAAACCCTAAAACTAAATAAAAACCATAAAAACAATAAAAATCCATATAAATCAAACCCCAAAATACATTTAAAACATTTAGAACCATAAGATCACAAAAAATACTGAAAACCCTATAACCCCACCAGATACATACACACCCTTAAATCACTAGAAACCCTAAATCCTGAAAAATGATAAAATAATAATTAATCCTTAAAAGGCCCTTAAACTCCATAAAATTTAAAATATCCTAAAATCGTAAATAATCATAAGAAAACCACAAAAACTAAAAAAAATAAAAACCCCTCAAACAAAAAAAATATAAAATCCCTAAAAAACTTTTATTAACCTTAAACCAATAAAAACCATATAAACCTTAAATACTATAAAAACTCATAAAAACAGGAAAATTATAAAAAAAATATAAACACTCATTAAAAACCAAGAATCGTTGAAAAAACTAAAAAACCAAAAGAACTTATAAATCATAAAAACCACTAAAACCCAAAAAAATCTATAACACCTATAAATACGTAAAAACTAAAAAATCATCAAAACCCTAAAAAATATAAAAAATCAGTAAATTTTAAAAATAGAAAACAGACACTAAAAATCCATAAGAATACTTTAAAACATAAAAACACTTACAACCCCTAAAAAGGTAAAAATATAACAACCATATAAAACTATAAATCCCATAAAATCACAAAAATCATAAGAACATTAAAACCCCTAAAAACCATTAAAAACACCACAACCCACTACAAAGTCTAAAAAACCATTCAACCAATAAAGACGTTAACAAACAATAAAAAACAAAAAACATAACAACTCTACAAATTCCCTATAAAATACATAGAAACCATAAAACCCATAAAACTATGATAAATCACTAAAACCCTCAGAATCCAAAAAAACATAAAACCCATATTATTCCTAAAAATTCCATAAAATCCCCAAAAAATTTAACAAAGCCTAAATACCATAAAACCCCTAGGAAAACATTAAATTCACCTAATTCACCTAGAAAATTTAAAAAAACACGTAAAACCCTAAAACACCTAAAAATATTAAAAACCCTCAAAATCCCTAATAATCATCAAAACCATTAAAATCCTAAACAATTCTAGAAATCCCAAAAAACCAAAAAACCCTAAAAATATTAAAAAAACAATAAGAAAACATTAAGAACCTAAAACCACAAAATATGTTGAAATAATGTTAAAACCCATAAAAACCACAAAAAACCAAAAAAATATAAACCAAAAATCCACTCAAAATCCCTAATAATAAATAATAATATTTAAAAATCCCTTAAAATGACTCAAGATATAAATACAATAAAATATTTAAAAACTATAAGAAAACCTTAAAAACCTAAAAACACTTAAAACCCCTAAAACAACAAAATGTTAAAAAAACCCTAGAAAACCCTAAAAATTATAGAATCCCAAAAAATTTTAAAATCCTAAAACCCATAAAAACCCCACAACCTGTTAAAAACAATAAAGATACATTTAAGGAATAAAAATATATAAAACACTAAAATCCTTGAAACCCCCCAAGACTATAAAACCCAAATACCATAAATGACCATAAATTCATTAAAAACTATAAAACACCTATAAAATCTCAAAAGTTCCTTAAAAGCATAAAAACTCTAAAACAATGAAAAAAATTAAGAACATATTTAAAAAATAAAGACACTTAATCCCATTAAAACCTAAAACCCTAAAAAACCTTAAAACCCCTAAAAACAAGAAAAACACTAAAAATACTTAAAATCATTAAAAAGCAAAAAGATCCAAAAAAATCCCTAAAAATACTTGAAAAAAAAATATAATCACTAAAAACCACAATGAAACCCCTAAATAACTAAATACACGGAAAACCGACAAAAACTAAAAAAATCTAAAAACCCTAAAAACACTCAAGAACGTTAAAATATGTAAAATCCCATAAAAATCTCAAAACCCACAAAAACACAAAAAATCCATAAATCCCAATAAAAAGTATAAAAACGCTTAAAACCCCTATAAATGTTAAGAATACAAAACCCCATTAAAAGACTAAAAATACTAAAAAATAAATCCAAAATCCCAATAAAACAACCAAGAAATATTAAAAAACATTAAAATCAGTCAAAATACCCAAAACCCAAATAACACATAAAAATACAAAAAAAAACCATAAAAATCCATAAATACATAAAAAACTCAAAAATTCTGAAAACCCCTAATAAATCCTTGAAAACCTAAAAACATGTAAAACCCCAAAAAACATATAAATTTATGAAATAACTAAAAACCTATAAAACCCTAAATAACCTAATATCCCTAAAAACCCTAAAAACTTTAATAATCCTTAAAATTCACAAAAAGTTCTTAAAATGTAAAAAAACCTTAAAAGACCTTACGAAAACCCGAAAAACCAAAAACAATTTAAAACATTAAAAAACCTAAAAATACTAAAAATTCTTAAAATAATAAAAATTACATAATACGCTTAAAACCATACATCCCATAAAAATTTTAAAACCCTAAAACCCATAAAAACCACAAAACCAACTAAAAACTCAAAAACCCTTCAAACCCCAAATTCATTAAAAAAGTTTAAATATAGTAAAAACAAAAAAAAATAAAAATTTTGTAATAACTTAATAAAAACCCTAAACCCCCTAATAACCCTAAACCCCACAAATTCCCTAAAAGCAAAAATAATAATAATAATAATAATAATAATAATAAGACATAAAAATCCCTAAAATGAAAAATAACTAAAAAATACAGAAACAAACCCTTAATAAAATATTAAAAACATATAAAAATATTAAACCCATAAAAAACTAAAATCATAAAACCCCTAAGAACCACTAACTAATAGAGGAAAAATAAAACCCTCAAAATACCTAAAAACATAATAACCTAAAACCCCTACTTGTTCTAGAAATCATTAAAAATACATATTATATTAAAAAAATATAAAACCATAGAAAACCATAAGAAAAACGTAAATACCTAAAAAAAATAATACCCCTAAAAACATAAAATACCTTAAATACCCTAAACCACCCTAAAAACATAAAAACACATAAAAACATTAAAAATTATAAAAATAAAAAAAAACCACAAAAAATCACTTTAAACTCTAAAAACCTGTTAAAACCATAAATACACTAAAAACTCTAAAACCCATAAAAACCAGAAAAATAAAAAACACTAAAAACCCAAAAAACCATTAAAATGATAAACCCCTCAAAATTCCTAAAAACCCTAAAACACTATAAAAATAGTAATAAATAACATAAAATCTCCAAAAAACTGAAAAACTCTAAAAAAATTTAAAATTCAAAAAAAATATTTAAAACCTAAAAAATACTTAAAAACCTAAACAAATGTTAAAACCCATAAAACCCTAAAATGTATAAAACCATAAAAACACAAGAAAACTAAAAAACCCTAGAAACCCTAAAACCCTAAAATTTCTAATAAATACCTAAATTCAAAAAAAATCAAAGACCCTGAAAACCACTAAGATAACCATAAAAACCAAAAACTATATAAAAACCAAAAAAAAATGTAAAAAACCAAAAACAATTCCTTGAAACCAGTAAAAGATAAAAACCCATAAAATCCTAAAAACCCCATAAAAATATTAAAATTAACTAAAAACTATTAAAAAACATTAAACCAACAAAACTCTAAAAAATCAAAAAATAAACCATTAAACCCAAGAAAACCCATAAAACCATAAAATCATTAGAAACCCTAAAAGAACTCAAAATCACTAAAAACCCTTTAAACAAATAAAAATCATAAAAATCATAAAAATACATAAAAAATACCAAAATATTTAATAAAAACACTTAAAAAAATCCAAAACCCTCTGAAACCCTAAAAAACATAAAAATGATTATACCAACTAAAAAATTAGAAAAACACTAAAAACCCTATAATATTAAAAATCTCTAAAACCATTAAAACTCATGAAAACCCATAAAACCCATAACAACCCATAAACACCTGGTATACCCCTAAAATACTAAAAAACTCTAGAAACCCTAAAATCCCAAAAAAACCCAACAATCCATAAACCCCAAAAAACCCTGAAAATCCCTAAAAACCATAAAAACCATTGAACTCGTAAAATATCCTTCAAATTATTAAAATTCCTAAAAAAACATAAATCCTATAAAAACATAAAAAATCTTAAATTCATTAAAAACCATATAAACCCTAAAAACCTTATAAAAATACAAACATCATAGAACACAAAATAACATTAAAACCCCTAAAAATCATAAAATACCACTAAGAACTCTAAAAAAACTTTTAACACCAAAAAATCTATAAAAACTATTAAACCCCTAAAAAATAAAAAACCTATAGAACCCCAAAAAACATTCAAAATCCATAAACACCGTAGAAGCCATAAAATAGTAAAAATCTCAAAAAACATAAAAACCCATTGAAAACCTGAAATCCCCTACTAAAACCATAATAACATAAAGAAATAAAAACCATAAAAACAAAATTAATGATAAAAACCCTAAATAACTCTAAAAGACCCTGAAAACCATAAAAACCACTAAGACCCATAAAACCACAAAACTGAAAAAACCAATAATGTCCCTAAAAACCATTAAAACCACTAAAAAATTAAAACCCCTAAAAATGTTAAAAAATATAAAACCCTTAAAAGTAATAAAGAACATGACAAACTTTAAAATCCATGAAAAATAATGAAACCCCAAAAACCATAATACCCCTAAATATCCCTAAAAACCTTAAATGCCAACAAATCCTTAAAAATAACAAAAAATATTAAAAATCCTAAAATCCCTAATAAAACCATAAAACACTAAAAACACTTAAAACCTCTAAAAACCTAAAAACACTAAAAACTCTAAAATCCGTATAAACCATAGAAAGTAAAAAAAACTCCTAAAATACATAAAAATCCTTGAAACCCATAGAAAAATAATTCAAGAAAAACTCTAAAACGCCCCTTAATCAGATAAAACTGTTAAAAAACTCTAATAAACCTTTAAAACCCTATAATCAAAAAAGAAAATCCTAATACACCAAATAAATTTAGAAATCATTATTCACTAAAAAACCTTAAAAACCATCAAAATACCAAAAATCTTATAAAATTCTAAAAACCATAAAAATTCCTAAAAACATAAAAACCCCTAAACCCTAAGAAAACCATGAAAAACAAAAAAAACACTTAAACTGCTAAAAACGAAAAAATACAAAATTCCCTAAAAACATAAAAACCATAAGCACCCTAGAATCCATCAAAATCATTAAAAACTCTAAAAATCTATAAAAATACCAAAAATCAGTAAATTTTAAAAATAGAAAACATACACTAAAAAACCCATAAGAATACCTTAAAACCTAAAAACACTTACAACCCCAAAAATGTAAAAAATATAACAACCATATAAAACTACAAATCCCATAAAATCACAAAAATAATAAGAAAATTAAAACCCCTAAAAACCCATAAAAACACCACAACCCACTACAATGTCTAAAAAACCACTCAACCACTAAAGACGTTAAAAAACAATTAAAAACACAAAAAAAAACATAAAAACTCTAAAAAATCCCAATATAAATACATAGAAACCATAAAAACCCTAAAACTATGAAAAATCACTAAAACCCTCAAAATCTAAAAAAACGTAAAACCCATAATATTCCTAAAAATTCCATAAAATCCCAAAAAATGTAACAAAGCCTAAATACCATAATACCTCTAGGAAAACATTAAATTCACCTAAAACACCTATGAAATCTAAAAAAACACTTAAAACCCTAAAACACCTAAAAACCCTAAAAATATTAAAAAACATTAAGAAAAAATTAAGAACATAAAACCAAAAAAAATGATGAAATAATGTTAAAACCCATAAAAACCACAAAAATCCAAAAAAAAACCAAAAACCACTAAAAAATCCCTAATAATAAATAATAATATTTAAAAATCCCTTAAAATGACTCATAATATAAATACAATAAAATATTTAGAAAATATAAGAAAACGTTAAAAACCTAAAAACACTTAAAACCCCTAAAATGTTAAAAAAATCCTACAAAACTCTAAAAATAATAAAAACCCAAAAAAAATTAAAAAACTAAAACCCATAAAAACCCTACAACCAGTTAATAACTCTAAAGATCCATTTAAGCACTAAAAATATATAAAACACTAAAATCCTTGAAACCCCCAAAGTCTATAAAACCCAAAAACCTTAAATGACCCTAAAATCATTAAAAACTATAAAACACCTATAAAATCTCAAAAGTTCCCTAAAAGCATAAAAACCCTAAAACAATGAAAAAAATTAAGAACATATTAAATAAATAAAGACACTTAATCCCATTAAAACCTAAAACCCTAAAAAACCCTAAAACCCCTAAAAATATGAAAAACCCTAAAAATTCTTAAAATCATTAAAAAGAAAAAATATCCAAAAAAATCCCTAAAAATCAATGAAAAAACATAAAATCACTAAAAACCACAATGAAACCCCTAAATAACTTAAACCACGTAAAACCCACAAAACCTAAAAAATTCTAAAAACCCTAAAAACCCTAAAATCACTCAAGAACCTTAAAATATATAAAAGCCCATAAAAATCTCAAAACCCACAAAAACACAAAATATCCATAAATCGCACTAAAATGTATAAATATTCGTAAAACCCCTAAAAATGTATAAAATACAAAACCCTATTAAAAGAATAAAAATACTCAAAAATAAATCCAAAATACCAATAAAACACTCAAGAAATAATAAAAATCCTTAAAATGATTCCAAATCAAAAAAACCCAAAAAACACATAAAAATACAAAAAATCCATAAAAATCCATAAATACATAAAAAATATCAAAAATTTTGAAAACCCCTAATAAATCGTTGAAAACCTAAAAACAATTAAAACCCCTAAAAACATATAATATTATGAAAGACCCAAAAAACTATAAAACCATAAATACAGTAATATCCCTAAAAACCCTAAAAACTATAAAAATCCTTAAAATTCACTAATCGATCGTAAGATGTAAAAAACATTAAAACACCTTAAGAAAACCCAAAAAACCAAAAACAATTTAAACCTATAAAAAACCTAAAAATACTAAAAATTCATAAAATAAAAAAAATTACATAGTACCCATAAAACCATACAACACATATAAATTTTAAGACCCTAAAACCCCTAAAAACCAAAAAACCAACTAAAAACTCAAAAACCCTTCAAACCTCAAATTCATTAAAAATATTAAATATATTAAAAACGAAAAAAATGTAAAAACCTTATAAAAACCCTAAACCCCCTAATAAACCTAAAACCCCACAAATTCCCTAAAAACAAAAATAATAATAATAATCCAAAAAAGACATAAAAATCCCTAAAAAAGAAAAAAACTAAAAAAATACAAAAACAAAACCTTAATAAAATCTTAAAAACGTATAAAAACATTAATCCCTTAAAAAACTAAAATAAAAAAACCCTTAAGACCCACTAAATCATAGAATACACATAAAACCCTCAAAATACCTAAAAACCTAAAAACCTAAAACCCTTATTTGTCCTATAAATCTTTAAAAATCCATATTATATTAAAAACTATAAAACCCTAGAAAACCTTATGAAAAACATAAATACCTAAAAAACATAATACCCCTAAAAACCTAAAAAAACCATAAATTCCCTAAACCACCCTAAAAACCATAAAAATACATAAGAACCTTAATGTTTATAGAAAAACACAAAAAATCACTCAAAACTCTAAAAACCTGCTAAAACCATAAGGACACTAAAAACTCTAAAAACCCATTAAACCCAAAAAAATAAAAAACACTAAAAACCCAAAAAACCATAAAAACGATAAAACCCCACAAAATTCCTAAAAACCCTAAAACACTATAAAAATTGTAATAAATAACATAAAATTGATAAAAAGTGAAAAACTCTAAAAAAATTTAAAATTCAATCAAAAAACATTTAAAACCTAAAAAGACGTAAAAAATCAAACAAATGATAAAACCCATAAAACCCTAAAATGTATAAAACCAAAAAAACATTAGAAAACTAAAAATCCTTAGAAACCCTAAAACCCTAAAATTTCTAATAAATAACTAAATTAAAAAAAATTCAAAAACCCTGAAAACCACTAAGATAACCATAAAAACCAAAAAATATATAAAAAACAAAAAAACAAACAATTTAAAAATCCAAAAACAATTCCTTGAAACCAGTAAAACATAAAAACCCATAAAACCCTAAAAACCCCATAAAAATATTAAAATTAACTAAAAACTATTAAAAAACATTAAACCAAAAAAAATGTAAAAAATATAAAAAACCATTAAACCCAAGAAAACCCAAAAAACCATAAAATCACTAAAAACCCTAAACGAACTCAAAATCACTAAAAACCCTTTAAACAAATAAAAATCCAAAAAATCCTAAAAATACCAAAAAATGCCAAAATAGGAAATAAAAACTCTTAAAAACCTCGAAAACCCTCTGAAAACCGTAAAAACATAAAAATGCTTATACCAACTATAAAATTAAGGAAAACACTAAAAACCCTATAATATGAAAAATCAGTAAAACCTTCAAAAACCATGAAATCACATAAAACCCATAACAACCCTTAAACACCCGGTATACCCCTAAAATAATAGAAAAAATATAAAATACTAAAAAACTCTAAAAACCCTAAAATCCCAAAAAAAACCCAACAATCCATAAACTCTGAAAAACCCTGAAAATCCCTAAAAACCATAAAAACCATAAAAATCCAAAAATATAATTTCATTATAAAAAATATAAAAACATTAAAACCCTAAACTCCCCAATGAAATCCTAAATTCCTAAAAAAAAAATAAATCCCCTAATAACATAAAAAAACCTAAAATCATTAAAAACCATATAAAACCTAAAAACCCTAAAAAACTCCAAACATCATAGAACAAAAAATAACATTAAAACCCCTAAAAAATCCTAAAATACCACTAAGAACTCTAAAAAACATTTCACAACAAAAAAATAAGTAAAAACTATAGAACCCCTAAAAACTAAAAAACCCATAGAACCTCAAAAAACATTCAAAATCCATAAACACCATCAAATCCATAAAATAGTAAAAATCCCAAAAAAACATAAAAACCCATTGAAAACCTGAAATCCCCTACTAAAACCATAATAACATAAAAAAACAAAAAAACCATAAAAACCAAATTATTTTTAAATAACCTAAATAACTCTAAAAAACCCTGACAGCCATAAAAACCACTAAGACCCATAAAACCAGAAAACCGCAAAAAGCAATAATGTCCCTAAAACCCTTTAAAACCTATAAAAAAAATTAAAACTCCTTAAAATGTTATATAATATAAAACCCTTAAAAATAATAAAGATCACGAAAAACTGTAAATTCCATGAAAAATAAAGAAACCCTAAAAACCATAATACCCCCAAAAAACCCAAAAAACCATAAATGCCAATAAATCCTTAAAAATGACAAAAAACATTAAAAATCCTAAAATCCCTAATAATACCACAAATCCCTAAAAACACTTAAATCCTCAAAAAACCTAAAAACACTAAAAACACTAAAAATCCCTATAAACAACAAAAGTTATAAAAAATACTAAAATACATAAAAATCCCTGAAACCCATAAAAAATAATTCTAGAAAAAACACTAAAACGCCCTTTAATCAGATAAAAATGTAAAAAAACTCTAATAAACTATTATAACCATAAAATCTAAAAATAAAAACCTAAAACAAAAAATAAATTTTGAAATCATAATTCTCTAAAATTCATTAAAAACCATCAAAATACCAAAAATCGTATAAAATTCTAAAAACCATAAAAATTCCTAAAAATATTAAAACCCCTAAACCCTAAGAAAACTATGAAAAATAGATAAACAATTAAACTCCAACTAACGAAAAAATACAAAATTCCCTAAAAAAGATAAAAACCATAAGCACCATATAATCCATCAAAATCATTAAAAACTCTCTAAATCGATAAAAATTACAAAAATCAGTAAATTTTAAAAATAGAAAACAGACACTAAAAACCCATAAGAATACCTTAAAACCTAAAAACACTAACAACCCCTAAAAAGGTAAAAAACATAACAACCCTATAAAACTATAAATCCCATAAAATAAAAAAAAATCATAAGAATATTAAAACCCCTAAAAACCCATACAAACACCATAATCCACAACAATGTCTAACAAAACATTCAACCACTAAAGATGTTAAAAAACCAAAAAAAAAACATAAAAAAACATAAAAACTCTAAAAAAATCCCTATAAAATACATAAAAACCATAAAAATCCTAATACTATGAAAAATCACTAAAACCCTCAAAATCCAAAAAAAAGTAAAACCCATAAAATTCCTAAAAATTCAATAAAATCACAAAAATATGTATCAAATCCTAAATACCATAAAACCCCAAGGAAAACATTAAATTCACCTAAAACACCTAGAAAATCTAAAAAAGACTTAAAAACCTAAAACGTCTAAAAATTTAAAAAACCTCAAAATCCTTAATAAACATCAAAACCATTAAAATCCTAAACAATTCTAAAAATACCTAAAAACTTAAAAACCCTAAAAATATTATAAAAACATTGAGAAAACATTAAGAACCTAAAACCACAAAATATGTTGAAATAATGTTAAAACTCAAAAAAACCCCAAAATTCCAAAAAAAAAACCACTCAAAATCCATAATAATAAATAATAATATTTAAAAATCCCTTAAAATGACTCAAAATATAAATACAATAAAATATTTAAAATCTATAAGAAAACCTTAAAAACCTAAAAACAAATAAAACCCCTAAAACAAAAAAAATGTTAAAAAACCCCTACAAAACCCTAAAAATAATAGAAAACCAAAAATATTTAAAAACCTAAAACCCATATAAACTCTACAACCAGTTAAAAACTCTAAAGATCCGTTTAAGCACTAAGAATATATAAAACACTAAAATTATTGAAACCCCCCAAGACTATTAAACCCCAAAACCATAAATGACCCTAAAATCATTAAAAACTATAAAACACCTATAAAATCTCAATGGTTCCCTAAAATCATAAAAACCCTAAAACAATGAAAAAAATTAAGAACATATTTAAAAAATTAATGACACTTAATCTCATTAAAACCTAAAACCCTAAAAAACCCTAAAACCCATAAAAATATGAAAAACCCTAAAAATACATAAAATCATTAAAAAGCAAAAAAATCCAAAAAAATCCCTAATAATCCATGAAAATACATAAAATCAATAAATTCCACAATGAAACCCCTAAATAACTAAAAACACGTAAAGCCCACAAAACCAAAAAAAATATAAAATCCCTAAAATCCCTAAAAACACTCAAAAACATTAAAATATATAAAAGCCCATAGAAAACTCAAAACCCACAAAAACACAAAAAATCCATAAATCCCACTAAAAATTATAAAAACGCTTAAAACCCTTAAAAATGTTAAAAATACAAAACCCCATTAAAAGAATAAAAATACTCAAAAATAAATCCAACATCCCAATAAAACACCCAAAAAATAATAAAATACCTTAAAATGATTCAAAATCCCCAAAACCCAAAAAAAACATAAAAATAAAAAAAATCCATAAAAATCCATAAATACATAAAAAACTCAAAAATTCTGAAAACCCCTAAAAAATATTTGAAAACCTAAAAACTTGTAAAACCCCTAAAAACACATAAAATTATGAAAAACCTTAATACCTCTAAAACCCTAAATACCCTAATATCCCTAAAAACCCTAAAAACTATAAAAATCCTTAAAATTCACGAAAAGTTCTTAAAATTTAAAAAACCCTAAAAGACCTTAAGAAATCCCTAAAAACCAAAAACAATTTAAACCTACAAAAAACATAAAAATACTAAAAATTTGTAAATTAATAAAAATTACATAATAACCTTAAAACCATACAACCCATTAAATATTTAAAACCCTAAAACCCATTTAACCACAAAACCAACTAAAAACTCAAAACCCCTTCAAACTACAAATTCATTAAAAATTTTAAATATATTAAAAACCAAACAAATAAAAAAATTTGTAAAAACCTAATAAAAACCCTAAACCCCCTAATAACCCTAAAACCCAAATAATTCCCTAAAATAAAAATAAAAATAATAATCCAAAAAAGCCATAAAAATACCTAATAATGAAAAAAATTAAAACATATAAAAACATTAAACCCTTAAAAAAATAAAATCAAAAAACACCTAAGACCCACTAAATCATAGAAGACACATAAACCCCTCAAAATACCTAACAACTTAAAAACCTATAACCCCAACTTGTCCTAGAAATCATTAAAAATCCATATTATATTAAAAAACTATAAAACCCTACAAAACAATAAGAAAAACATAAATACCTAAAAAGCATAATACCCCTAAAAACCTAAAAAAACGTAAATACCTTATTACACCCTAAAAACCATAAAAACAAATAAAAATCTTAAATATTATAAAAACAAAAAAACCACAAAAAATCACTCAAAACTCTAAAAACCTGTTAAAACCATAAAGACACTAAAAACTCTAAACACCAATAAAACCCAAAAAATTAACAAACACTAAACACCCAAAAAACCATAAAAAGAAATAACAACCCAAACAAATGTTAAAACCCATAAAACCCTAAAATTTATAAAACCAAAAAAACACGAGAAAACTAAAAATCCCTAAAAAACCTAAAACCCTAAAATTTCTAATAAATACCTAAATTCAAAAAAAATCAAAAACCCTAAAAACCACTAAGATAACCACAAAAACCAAAAACTATATAAAAACTAAAAAACAAAAATTGTATAAAACCAAAAATAACTCCTTAAAACTAGTAAAAAATAAAAACCCACAAAACCCTAAAAAACCCCATAAATATATTAAAATTAACTAAAAACTATTAAAAACATTAAACCAACAAAACTATAAGAAATCTAAAATACCATTAAACCCAAGAAAACCCAAAAAACCATAAAATCACTAAAAACCCTAAAAGAACTCAAAATCTATAAAACCCTTTAAACAAATAGAAATCCTAAAAATCAAAAAAATACATATAAAATACCAAAATTGGTAATAAAAACCCTTAAAAACCTCCAAAACCCTCTGAAAACCTTAAAAACAAAAAAATGCTTATACCAACTATAAAATTAAAGAAAACTCTAAAAACCCTATAATATTAAAAATCATTAAAACCATTAAAAACCATGATAACAAATAAAACCCATAACAACCCATAAACACCCGTTATACCCCTAAAATAATAAAAAAATATAAAATACTTAAAAACTCTAGAAACCCAAAAATCCCCAAAAAAACCCAACAATCCATAAACCCCGAAATACCCTAAAAATCCCTAAAAACAATAAAAACCATAAAAATCGTAAAATATCCTTCAAATTATTAAAAATATAAAAACATTAAAACCCTAAAATCCCCTATGAAATCCTTAAATTCCTAAAAAAACAAAAATCTCCTAAAAACATAAAAATTCCTAAAATCATTAAAAACCATATAAACCCTAAAACCCCTAAAAAAGTCCAAACATCATAGAACAAAAAATGACATTAAAACCACTAAGAATCCTAAAATACCACTAAGAACTCTAAAAAAACATTTATCAAAAAAAAAAACTATAAAAACTATAGAACCCCTAAAAACTAAAAATCCCATAGAACCCCAAAAAACATTCAAATTCCATAAACACCATAGAAGCCCTATAATAGTAAAAATCCCAAAAAACCTAAACTCCCATTGAAAACCTGAAATCCTCTACTAAAACCATGATAACATAAAAAAAACATAAAAACCATAAAAACCAAATTAATGGTAAAAGCCCTTAATAACTCTAAAAGACCCTGAAAACCATAAAAACCACTAAGACCCATAAAACCACAAAACTGCAAAACCCGATAATGTCCCTAAAAATCATTAAATAAACTAAAAAAAATTAAAACCTCAAAAATGTTAAATAATATAAAACCCTTAAAAATAATAAAGAATAAGAAAAACTGTAAAATCCATGAAAAATAAAGAAACCCCAAAAACCATAATACCCCTAAATATCCCTAAAAATAATAAATGCCAATAAATCCTTAAAAATATCAAAAAACATTAAATATCCTAAAATCCCTAATAAAACCATAAAACCCTAAAAACACTTAAAACCTCAAAAAACCTAAAAACACTAAAAACCTTGAAAATTCCTATAAACCACTAAAACTATAAAAACTCCTAAAATACATAAAAATCCCCAAAACCCATAAAAAAATAATTCTGGAAAAAACTCTCAAACGCCCTTTAATCAAATAAAAAGGTTATAAAACTCTAATAAACCTTTAAAACCCTAAAATATAAAAATAAAACCCTAAAACACCAAATAAATTTAGAAATCATAATTTCCTAAAAAACCATACAAACCATCAAAATAACAAAAATCTTATAAAATTTTAAAAACCATAAAAATTCTTAAAAACATAAAAACCCTCTAAAACATACGAAAACCATGAAAACAGAAAAACACTCAAACTCCTAAAAACGAAAATAATACAAAATTCCCTAAAAAACATAAAAACCATAAGCACCCTAGAATCCATCAAAGTCATTAAAAACACTAAAAATCCATAAAAATACCAAAAATCAGTAAATTTTAAAAGTAGAAAACAGACACTAAAAACCCATAAGAATACATTAAAACCTAAAAACACTAACAACCCCTAAAAAGGTAAAAAATATAACAACCCTATAAAACTATAAATCCCATAAAATCAAAAAAATCATAAGAACATTAAAACCCCTAAAAACCAATAAAAACACCACAACCCACTATAAAGTCTAAAAAACCATTCAACCACTAAAGACTTTAAAAAACAAAAAAAAACAAAAAAAACATAAAAACTCTAAAAAAACCCTATAAAATACATAGAGACCCTAAAACCCTAAAACTATGAAAAATCACTAAAACCCTCAAAATCCAAGAAAAAACGTAAAACCCATAATATTCCTAAAAATTCCAAAAAATCCCAAAAAATTTAACAATGCCTAAATACCATAAAACCACTAGGAAAACATTAAATTCACCTAAATCACCTAGAAAATCTAAAAAAATATTTAAAACCCTATAAAACCTAAAAATATTAAATACACTCAAAATCCCTAATAAACATCAAAACCATTAAAATCCTATACAATTCTAAAAATCCCTAAAAACCTAAAAAACCTAAAAATATTAAAAATTCATTAAGAAAACATTAAGAACATAAAACCACAAAATATGTTGAAATAATGTTAAAACCCATAAAAACCACAGAAATCCAAAAAATTAAAAACCAAAAAACCACTCAAAATCCCTAATAATAAATAATAATATTTAAGAATCCCTTAAAATGACTCAAAATATAAATAAAATAAAATATTTAAAAACTATAAGAAATCCTTAAAAACCGAAAAACACTTAAAACCCCTAAAACAAAAATATCTTAAAAAAACCTATAAAACCCTAAAAATAATAGAAACCCAAAAAAATTTAAAAACCTAAAACCCATAAAAACCCTACAACCAGTTAAAAACTCTAAAGATCCATTTAATCACTAAAAATATATAAAACACTAAACTCCTTGAATCCCCCCAAGACTATAAACCCCAAAAACCATAAATGACCATAAAATCATTAAAAACTATAAAACACCTATAAAATCTCAAAAGTTCCCTAAAAGCATAAAAACCCTAAAACAATGAAAAAAATTAAGAATATACTAATAGAATAAAGACACTTAATCCCATTAAATCCTAAAACCCTAAAAAACCCTAAAACCCCTAAAAATATGAAAACCCCTAAAAATACTTATAATCATTAAAAAGCAAAAAGATCCAAAATAATCCCTAAAAATCCATGAAAAAACATAAAATCATTATAAACCACAATGAAACCCATAAATAACTAAAAACACGTAAAACCCTAAAAACCCTAAAAACAACCAAGAACCTAAAAATATGTAAAAGCCTATAAAATTATAAAAACCCACAAAAACACAAAAATCCATAAATCCCACTTAAAAGTATAAAAACGCTTAAAACCCATAAAAATGATAAAAATACAAAACCCCATTAAAAGAATAAAAATACTCAAAAATAAATCCAAAATCCCAATAAAACACCCAAGAAATAATAAAAAACCATAATATGATTCAAAATCCCCAAAACCCAAAAAACACCTAAAAATATAAAAAATCCATAAAAATCCATAAATAAATAAACAAATTCAAAAAATTTGAAAACCCATAATAAATCATTGAATACATAAAAACATTTAAAACCCCTAAAAACATATAAAATTATGAAATATCTAAAAACCTCTAAAACCCTAAATACACTAATAATACTAAAATCACTAAAAACTATAAAAATCCTTAAATTTCACTAAAGTTCTTAAAATGTAAAAAACTCTAAAAGACCTTAAGAAAACACTAAAAACCAAAAACAATTTAAACCTATAAAAAACCTATAAATACTAATAATTCTTAAAATAATAAAAATTAAATAATACCCTTAAAACCATACAACCCATAAAAAATTTAAATCCCTAAAACCCATAAAAACCACAAAACCAACAAAAAACTCAAAAACCATCAAAACCCAAATTCATTAAAAAAATTTAAATATATTAAAAAATAAAAAAATAAAAAAATTTGTAAAAACCATATAAAAACCCTAAACCCCCTAATAACCCTAAAACCCTTCAATTTACCTAAAAACAATAATAATAATAATTATAAAAAAAAAAGAAATAAAAATCCCTAAAAATGAAAAAAAACTAAAGAATACAAAAACAAAACCTTAATAAAATATTAAAAACATATAAAAATATTAAATCCTTAAAAAACTAAAATCAAAAAACCCCTAAGAGCCACTAAATCATTGCAGACACATTAAACCCTCAAAATACCTAAAAACCTAAAAACCTAAAACCCCTACTTGTCCTAGTGATCATAAAAAATCCATATTATATTAAAAAACTATAAAACAAAGAAAACCATAAGAAAAACATAAACACCTAAAAACATAATACCCCTAAAAACCTAAAAAACATTAAATACCATAAACCACCCTAAAAACCATAAAACACATAAAAACCTTAAAAAGTATAAAAACAAAAAAAACCACAAAAAATCACTCAAAACTCTAAAAACCTGTTAAAACCATAAAGACACTAAATACTCTAAAAATCCAATAAACCCAAAAAAATAAGAAACACTAAAAACCCAAAATACAATAAAAAACTATAATACCCCTCAAAATTCCTAAACAACCTAAAACACTATAAAAATAGTAATAAATAACTTAAAATCTCTAAAAATGTGAAAAAATCTAAAAAAATTTAAAATTCAAAAAATAAACATTTAAAACCTAAAAAGTCTTAAAATCCCAAACAAATGTTAAAACCCATAAAACCCTAAAATGTATAAAACCATAAAACACTAGAAAACTAAGAATCCCTAGAAACCCTAAAACCCTAAAAGTTTCTAATAAATACCTAAATTTGAAAAAAAATAAAAAATTCAGAAAACCACTGAGATAACCAAAAAATCCAAAAACTATATAAAAACCAAAAAAAAACATAAAAAACCAAAAACAATTCCTTGAAACCAGTAAATCATAAAAACCCATAAAACCCTAAAAACCCCATAAACATATTAAAATTAACTATAAACTATTAAAAACATTATTCCAACAAAACACTAAAAAATCTAAAAACCATTAAACCCAAGAAAACCCAAAAAACCATAAAATCAATAAAATCCCTAAAAGAACTAAAAATCAATAAAAACCCATTAAACAAATAAAAATCCTAAAAATCCTAAAAATACATAAATAATACAAATATAGGTAATTAAAACCCTAAAAAACCTCCAAAACCCTCTAAAATCCTTAAAAACATAAAAATGCTTATACCAACTATAAAGTTAAAGAAAATGCTAAAAACCCTATAATATTAAAAATCCCTAAAACCATTAAAAACAATGAAAACACATAAAACCCATAACAACCCATAAACATCCTGTATACCCCTTAAAAAATAAAACAAATATAAAATACTAAAAAACTATAAAAACCCTAAAATCCCAAAAAAAAACCCCAACAATCTATAAACTCCGAAAAACCATAAAAACCCCTAAAACAGTAGAAATCAAATAAATCGTAAAATATCCTTCAAATTATTAAAAATATAAAAACATTAGATCCCTAAAATCCCTCATGAAATCCTTAAGTTCCTATAAAAACATAAATCCCCTAAAAAAATCCTAAAATCATTAAAAACCATATAAACCCTAAAAACCACAAAAAACTCCAAACATCATAGAACACAAAATATCATTAAAACCCCTAAACATCCTAAAATACCACTAAGAACTATAAAAAAACATTTAACACCAAAAAAATATATAAAAACTATAAAACCCCTGAAATCTAAAAAACCGATAGAACCCCAAAAAACATTCAAAATCCATAAACACCATAGAAGCCATAAAATAGTAAAACTCCCAAAAAACATAAAAACCTATTGAAAAGCTGAAATCCCCAACTAAAACCATAATAACATAAAAAAACATAAAAACCATAAAAACCAAATTAATCTTAAAAACGCTAAATAACTCTAAAAGTCCCTGAAGACCATAAAAACCACTAAGACCCATAAAACCACAAAACCTCAAAACCCAATAATGTCCTTAAAAACCTTTAAAACCACTAAAAAAATAAAAACCCCTAAAAATGTTAAATAATATAAAACCCTTCAAAATTATAAAGAACACAAAAAACTATAAAATCCATGAAAAATAAAGAAACCCCAAAAACCATAATACCCCTAAATATCCCTAAAAACCATAAATGCCAATAAATCCTTAAAAATATCCAAAAACATTAAAATTCCTAAAATCCCAAATAAAACCATAAAACCCTAAAAACACTTAAAACCTCTAAAAACCAAAAAACACTAAAAACACTAAAAATCCTTATAAAACACAAAAACTATAAAAACTCCTAAAATACATAAAAATCCCTGAAACCCATAAAAATAATTCAAGAAAAAAACTCTAAAACGCCCATTAATCAGATAAAAATGTTTAAAAAATCTAATAAACCTTTAAAAACCTAAATTCTAAAAAGAAAACCCTAAAACACCAAACAAATTTAGAAATCATAATTCGCTAAAAAGCATTAAAAACCATCAAAATACCAAAAATGTTAAAAAATTCAAAAATCCATAAAAATTCCTAAAAACATAAAAACCCCTAAACCCTAAGAAAACCATGAAAAACTGAAAAAGACTTAAACTCCCAAAAACAAAAAAATACAAAATTCCCTAAAAATCATAAAAACCCTAAGCACCCTAGAATCCATCAAAATCATTAAAAACTCCAAAAATCCATTAAAATACCAAAAATGTCTATAAATCTCAAAAACATTAAAACCATAAAACCCTGAGAAACCCTAGGATATAAAAAAAACCAAAAAACAATTAAAACCCATAAAATCTAAAAAATACTAAAAATCATAAAAAAAAAATTAAAATTCATTTAAACAATAAAAACCCTTAAAACATGAAATCATTAAAAAACCAAAAAATCCTAAAAACACAAAAAAAAAAAGAAACAATTTGAACCCCTAATAAAATTAAAATACTAAAAAATTATTAAAACCCTAAGAATAGAAATAATCATTAACCAAAAAATACCATAAAAACACTAAAACCCCAAACCACCTCAAAATCCATAAAACCCCAAAAACCATAATGAACATAAAGAATCTCTTAAATCCCAAAAAATTTAAAAGAAACTAAAATCCCAGAAAAACATAAGGAAAAACTTAAAATTCATAAAACACTATAAACCCATACAAATCAAGGAACGCTAAAACCCCTAGAAACCCTAAAAGCCTCAAAATCCAAAAAATCCCTAAACACCATAAAAAACATAAAAATTTAAAAAAATCCCTACAAAGAAGAAAAACCCGCTAAAACCCTTGAAAAAACATGAAAAAACTTAAAAACCTAAATACTTATAAAACCTCGAAAACCCACAAAATTCTAAAAAACCTAATCACCACTAACTAGACCCTAAAATCCTTAAAAACCATAAAAAACCCCTAAAATGAAAAAAATGCATAAATAAAATAAAAACACTAAAACCCACTAGAAAAAATAATAACCCTTTCAAACCCATTAAAATTATAAGCGGTAATGTTAAGTGCATCCTTGGGATATGGTGCTTACAGACACCTCTATGGGGATGGTGGAGAGGTTAACCCTTTTGATATGTAGTTTCTTTTTTGATAGATTACTCTTTTGGAACTGTCTTTGGGTATGGGTCGTTTGACTCTACCCCTCCCTTGTTTCCATGGATTTTTTGCTTCAATATCTGGGGGATGGGTCTAGCCTTACCCTACACCAACTTCACCTTAAAAATTCTAAAAACACTAAAAACCATAAATACCCAAAAAATATCAAAAACCCAAAAAACATAGAAATTTCATAAAAACCCTCAAGACCCTAAATAAACCTAAGCCCCATCAAAATTCCTAGAAAAACTAAAATAGGATACCAATCCTAAAAACCTAAAAACCTGAAACCCCGAAAAACCATAAGAAAACCACAACAACCTAAAATCACATAAAACCCCTTAAAAACAAAAAAATGATAAAAAATCTACAAAAATATAAAACCCTTAAAAGTATGAAACACCCTAAAACCCATAAATCAACTAAAAATAACTAAAAACTATAAATTCCCTTTAAACCCTTAAAAATGTAAAAAAACTGAAAATCATTAAAACCATAAAATACTCAAAAAATAAAAAACCCAAAATTTAATAAAAACCATACAATACTTAAAATCCCATTAAAAAACATCAAAATTCAAAAAAATCTCGAAAAATAATTAAAATTATAAAATCCCCTAAGAAAATATTAAATACAAAAAACTAATAAAATCCCTAGAATCCTAAAAAATGGTAAATACTCTAAAAAAACCCAAACCCCCCAAAAAAAGCATAAAATCCCTAAACACATAAAAATCACAAAAAAACAAATATCAACCTAAAAACCCTCCATGAACTCTGAAACCTTTTTAAGCACATAAATACATTATGAATCCATAAAATTCAAATAAACCATTGACAATTTAATGAATACCCTAAAAACCTAAAAATCAATAAAAACCATAAAAGCCTAAAAACCCTCAAAATCACCAGAAACCATAAAAATTCAATATAAATCCTAAAAATACATAAAATAAATAAAATCTAAAAAACCATAAACCCACAAAACCCCAAAGAAAATCTGAAAATCCTGAAAAAACAGATAAAACCCAAAAAACCAAAAAAACTAAAAAGCCTAGAAATCATAAAATTCCATACAGCCCTAAAAACCAAATAAACCCAAAAAACCGTTTAAGCCCTAAAAAAATACCTTTCAACCCCCTTAAAACTCTAAACCTTATTTAAAACCATAAAAGTGTAAAAAAACTAAAACCTCTAATAAAAACCATAAAAATTGAAAACCGTAAAAAACCAGAAAACCCTCATAAAACCATAAAAACCCCGAAAATACCTAAAAACACCAAATATCAATAAAAATCCTTAAAATATATAAATAGCTAAAGATCTAAAAAACAATAAAACATTTAAAACTTAAAATAAAGCCTTAAAATCCTAAAAACAATTAAATCCCAAAAAACCTAAAAATAATAAAAACCCTTAAAACCCCTAAAAGACCTTAGAATTCCTTAAAATCCATAAATACCTTAAAACACATAAATACCTTGGAAAACACTAAAACCAAAAAAACACAAAAAACAACACAAAACTCTAAAACTCCTTTAATCACCTAATACATTTAAAACTCATAAAACCTAAAAAAATAAGAAACATATAATCATAGAAAACCATAAATACTCATAAAAACACTAAAAACCCTTTAATATCCTATGAACCCCTTAAAAATCAATAAAAATACTAAAAATCTAAAAATACATAAAATGTAGAAAACCATAAAAACTCATAAAATCCTGAAGAAAATGTGAAAAACATAAAAAATACTTAAAACCCTAAAAATCATAAAAAATGCTAAAAACCATAAAACCCCTCAAAATCCTAGACAACCAAAAAACCCAAAAAAATCCATAAAATTTCATAAAAATGTAGAAAAATGTTAAAAAACCAATCTAAAACCAGAAATACCATAAGAAAACCATACAAACATGAAAACACATAAAGCCCCTAAGAACCTAAAAATGAAAAAACCCTGAAAAACACTAAAAACCCAAAAAACCCTAAAGACCATAAAAACACCTAAAACATTTAAATCCCCTAAAACCATTAAAACCCCAAAAAACACACTAAAATTCCGAAAACCCTTTACACCCCTAGCAACCATATAAAAATATAAAAAATATGAAAATAACTAAAAACCATAAAATTCCATAAACTCCTAAAAGGACTATAAATCCATAAAAAATAAAAAACCCAAAAATCCTTAAAAACACCGAAATAAACAAAAACACCCAAAATAACTAAAACCCCTTAAAACAAAATTTTGTTTTCTAAAAACCCTAAATACTATATAAACCCCTAAAACATTAAAAACCCATTAAAACACTAAAAACCACTAAAAATATAAAAACCATTTAAACCAATAAAAATGATAAAAAAACAAAAAAATGTAAAACCTCTAAAAGCTAAAAAATCCCTAAAACCCCTAGTAACCTATAAAACCCTAAATATAGTAAAGACCCTAAAACCAATCAAATTCCCTAAAATCCTTGAAAAATACTATAATTAAAATAAATAACCAAATCACATAAAACCCAAAAAAAACATGAAAACCCATATGAAACACATAAAACCCAGAAAATGCTTAAAAAACCTAGAAACACTCATAATCCCAAAAACCTATAAGAAAGAAAAAAATCTGAAACAACCAAAAATCCTAAAAAAATTCTAAAACCCCATACAATCCTAAAAACCCATCAAAATCCCTAAAATCCAGAAGGGACCTATGAAATCCCAAAAGTCCATAGAAATATAAAATCTATACCAACCATGAAAACCCCAATAAATTTCATAAAAACCTAAAAACACATAGGCCCGTAAAAACCTGAAATGCACTAACACCCACAAACAACCATAAAAATAATCTTATAAACCAAAACCACATAAAAAACTCAAAAAAGCTAAAAATCAATGAAACCCCTAAGACCACTAAAAACTATAAAAAAACCATTTAAACCAATATAATGTTAAAAAACACAAAAAACCCCTCAAAACCAACTAAAAACATAAAAACCCAAAATATCATCAAAATCCTAAAACCCCTAAACATACATAACATTCCAAAAATGGGAAAAAATACATAAAAACATAAATAACACAAAACCCTAAAAACCCCAAATAAAACCTAAAAAACATGAAAACACCTTAAACCCATAAAACCCTAAAAATGATAAAAGAACATAAAGAACACTAAAATAAAAAAATACCCAAATAACCCTTATATTTACTAAACCCTAAAAACCACAAAAACCTGAATACATCCCTAAAAATCCCTAAAATGTAAAAAATAATAAAAATGAAGAAAAACCCAAATAAAACCCACAAAATACCATAAAACCAGTAAAAACATTAATAAAATAAAAACCCATAAAAACACTAAAATCCCACCAAAAACACTAAAAAACATTAAACCATAAATTTTTTGAAAGAATATAAAAACTCTTAGACCCCTTAAAAAATGAACAACCCAAAATAAAACATAAAAAACCTAAAACATATAAAATCATTAAAAATACAAAAATACCATAGAAATCCTAAAATCAATAAATAATCCGATAAAGATAAAAAACTATAAATTTCATGAAAACCTCTAAGTAAACATTAAAACCCTAAAAAATATAAGACCCCAAAAACCTAATTTTTTTTAAAAACATTGGATACACTACGAACCCTAAAGACCATAAATCCCTCAAAATCCTTAAAAATGTAAAAACCATAAAAACATAAAAATCCATAAAAATCTCTAACGATGTAAAAATAAGTTAAAAACCTGAAAAATACTAATAAATTATTCAAATCCTAAAAAAATTAAAAACCCTAAATACCTATAATTTCCAAATAAACCAAAAAACCCTAAAACACCTAAAAACCATCAAAATCTCTAAAAACCCTTCAATCCCTTAAAAATTCTAAATGTCCATAAAATACATAAATATATTAAATATATTTACCCTTAACACCCTTAAGAAATCATAAAAATCATTAAACACCTAAAACCCCTAAAAACCCTTAAATGTGTACATACCTTAATTACCCCGAATGACCAAAAACCATAAATTTCCAGAAAAATTAAAAAACCATGAAATCCCATAAAAAACCTAAAAAGGGAGACCCTCTCTCTGGAATTCTCTTTGCACTTGCAGAAGATTACCTGAGTCATATTGTTACACATGCAATGATGGCTAGATTATATTTCCCTTTCAAAGCCAGCAAGGACTCCTATGTACCCTCACACCTTTTTTATACTGACGATATCCTTCTGTTTGGGAAGGCTAATATGCGAACTATCTCAGCTATCCGGAAAATCATTAATCACTATGAAGATGTTGCCAGGCAGGCAATCAATTGGTGTAAATCATCTATTGTTTTTGGGAAAGGGTTCTCCTCAGTGAGGCAAAATAGAATCATTAGATTTCTTGGCGTTACAAAAGGATCTCTGCCTTTTAATTACCTTGGGGTTCCCCTCTTCTGGGGGAGGGAAAAGCGCTACCACTTGGAAATCATTTCTGTTGATATCACCGAGAAGCTAGCTAAATGGAAGGGAAAGTGTCTGTCTCAAGTAGGTAGAGTTTGCCTTATCAATTCGGTTTTCACATCAAAGTTTGTTCATGCCTTCTCTTTATATAGATGGCCGATATGTCTGATCAAATCCCTTTAAGCCAAGATTCGAAACTTTTCATGGACAGGATGCATTAGTGAAAATAAATTGGTAACTGTTTCATGGAAAGACTGTATCAAACCGATTAATATGGGTGGTCTTGGAATTAAAGATCTCAGGGCTTTCAATGAGGCCTTGTTGACTAAATTCACTTGGAATCTCTTCGTGCACAAGGAAGGTGAGATGCATTTTCTTAAAGAACGATTCACTGCCCACTTGTGTAATGGCTACACTGGGTATATGCTCTCCTCATTATGGACCACAATTAAATCCTCATTTCAGAATATTATCTCTCAATCTATCTGGACTGTTTCAAGACAATACAATCTGAAATGATGGCTCACCCCTTGGCTCGATTGTCCTCTGCATGAACTTATGCAAGTACCACAAGGTCTGCAACACATGACTATCAGTGAGCTCAATGCCAGGCTGATGGAGCTGGATGGAATTCTGCCATCACACATCATCTCCCAGATTCGCTGTTACAACTACGTTGATTCGGACACTCTCCTATGGAAGCCGGATCTGATTGGCCAGCTCACTGCAAGGGGTTTCTACGAGCATGAATGCCGGCAAGGTTCTGAAACCCCCCCCCCCCCCCTCATGGCTTCTGAAATATAAGTGTCAATTCATTCCCCCTAGACACTTTCTTCTTATTTGGAAAATTTGGAGGAGTAGTTTGCCTATGCATGGTCAGCTTCAAAAAACTGGGTTGCAGATTTCCTCGGTCTGCAGCATCTGTTTGCGAGGTGCTGAAAGCATACATCACCTCTTTATTGATTGCAATCTTGCACACAGATTATGGAGCTACATGCATGATGTTTTTGGTCTCCGCTTACCTCCTGGAACCTTTTCTCAACGGATGCTTTTCATCAATGATTTTATCTGCAGTGAGCAGCTTCATAACCTCCTTGTTGCAGCATCGGAAGCCACTGTCTCTTTCTTATGGGCTTCAAGAAATTCTGCTATGTTTCGGATCAAATCATGCTCCACGCATGAGGGTATTATTTCTATGCATAGAGCTTTTCGGTTGGCTGGGAGTCTCTAATAAGGTACGATGAACAACTTCTTCAATGATCTTGTTACACTCTGCACCCTTGGTGTCCTTGGAAGGTGCAAAAAACCAATGTTGATTAAGTACATTAGATGGATTCCACCAATCCCGTCATGGATCAAAGTTAATGTTGATGGTGCGGCGACAGGCTCTCCAGGCCCTTCAGGTTGTGGTGGGGTCTTCCTTACTTGTTGTGGATTTGTCAAGGGTATTTTCTATCACTAAATTGGGAATGGATGTGCTTATGAGGCAGAGCTTTGGGCTATTATCAATGTTGTTTGTTTTGCAATTCAATTTGTGTGGTTGCATCTATGGATCGAAGCGGACTCAATGCTTGCAGTGGAGGCGCTTCGCCAAAACTCAAGGAAGGTTCCATGGTGGCTTCTTCCTCAGTGCATTGAATGCCTTAGCCTATCCAAGAACCTGACTCTCAGGATTTCTCATGCATATAGGGAAGTCAATATGGTGGTCGATGATCTCTCCAAGATGGCTATTAAAGAATGCTGCTCACGGTGGTCATTCATTGCTCCTTCCTTTTTCACGTCTCGTGTAGCCTCTGACATGATGGGTGCTACCCGCACACGAATGTACAAGTCCCCCCTGTAATGTTTTGTACCTTTTCTTTTTATTAATTGTGGTGCCAAGATTTCTTCTTGGCACGTGCCTTCTTTTCTATAAAAAACCTAAAACCCGTTAAAATCATTAAAAACCCATAAAAACATTAAAATTTGAAAATATCTAAAAACAATAAAAATACTCATAAAAACAAAAGGCCAAAAAAACAGGAAAAACATAAAACCCTAGAAATCCCTAACAACCTAAAAATCCATAAAAACACTAAAAACAAATAAAAATACTAAAATTTACTAAAATTAAAACCCCCTAAAAACCCTAGAAATCCCTGTGAAAGATGTAAAATCAAAGAAACACTAAAAACCACCAATACCACTATAATCGTTAAAAATTCCTAAAACCCATAAAAAACCTAAAAACCCTAAAAATCCCTAAACCCTTAAAAACTAAAAAATACTAAAAATTCACTAAAAATACATAATTTTGTAATAATTCTACAAAATCCTTAAAAACATTAACACACTTAATACCCTTAAAGACAATAAAAAGTGCTAAAACCCTTAAAAACACTAAATGACCCTAAAAACAGTAAAAACCTTAAAACCATAAAAGACCCAAAATACCTTAAAATCCCCAAAAAAAACTTAAAAACCCTAAAAAACAAAAACAATCTAAAAACTCTATAAACCCTTTAGACCCCTATAAACCTTAAGAATCTCTAAAACAATAAATACCATAAAACACAAAAACCCAGAAAACCCAGAAAACCTGTAAAAATACTAGAAACCCTAAAACTGTTCCAAATCCCTAAAACAAATAAAATCCCTAAAAAATTAATAAGAAATCCCTAAAATCCAAAATAAAGGAAATCCCAAAAAACCTGGAGAAAACCATAAAAATTATAAAACACCTAATTCCCCTAAAAACCAAAAAAGTGTTAAAAACTATAAAAAATTTATAAAAATCATAAAAAACATAAAACCTTTAAATGCATATAAAAACTATAAAACCCCACTAATACTCTAAAAATTATATATATCGCTAAAAACGTTAAAAACTCTAAAAAATATTAAAGCCCCTAAAAAATAAAGAAAATATGAAAACCTCAAATAAACCATAAAAAAACCAAAAAACCCCTAGAAAAACTAACAAACAAAAAATAATTAATGAAACATAAATCCAAAAAAAATTCACCAAAATTCCATACAAATTTAAAAAACCTAAAAACCTTGAGAATCCCAATGAAAAACATAAAAACCAAAAAACTCTTAAAACCCATAAAAATCGAAAAAACTAAAAAATAAATTAAAACCCCTAAAAACCCTAAAAACCATAAAGCCTTGAAAATAAAAATAAAAACCAAATAAAACAAAAAAATCATTAAAAATTACCAAAAATAAAAAAAAACCGAAAATACCAAAAAAAAATAAAAAATACTAGGAAAAAATTATAATTAAAACAAACATAAAACCCCTAAAAACCTATAAATCAGTGAAGACCCCAAAAAAGCGAAAAGTCCTCAAAACCCATAAATACCCTTAAAATCCTAAAAAACCATAACCCCCCCCCTAAAACCCAAAAAATCCAAAAAATCCCATAAAACCCTAAAAAACATAAAATATCTTAAAACCATACAACCCCAAAAAAATCCTAAAAACCATAAATCCCTCAAAATCACTAAAAACCTTAAAATCCCTAAAAATATTAAAAACCATAAAAATACCTAAAAATGTAAAAAACCCATAAAATCACCAATAAACACTATGATATCGTTATCAATATAAAACATATAAATTCTCTAAATCCTAAAAATTATGAAAACCATAAACCCATCATCTCCCCAAAAATAATCAAAATCTCTAAAACCCTAAAATACGATAATATTTTTTAAAAAACAAATAAATGATAAAACACATAAAAATAAAAAAAACATAAAAACCATAAAACCCCATAAAACCATACAAAACCCACAAAACCATAAAACCAATAAAAACACAAAAACCCATTTAAACCCCTAAAAATATAAAATACCCTAAAAAATTTAAATCCCTAAAAACCCAAATAAAACCACAATACCCTAAAAACGCAAAAATCCAGAAAAATCCTCAAAATCCATAATAACCCTAAAAACCCATTATATTCATAAAAATCCCTAAAATGTTAAAACCCTAAAAAACTATAAAAAAATTAAAAGAAAAACCTATAAATATGAAAATACCTTAATCCCCTAAAAACATAAAAAACAAGAAAAAAATCTGAAAACCCCTAAAATCTATAAAAACAGTAAAGAACAATAAAACCATTAAAACCAATCAGTACCCTAAAACCCTAATAACCACTAAAAACATAAAAAAATCTTTAAACCCCTAAAACGTTAAATAATTCTATAAAACCTTCATAAAGAAATATTCACAGAAACCCCTAAAACTCCAAAAACCATATAAACACTAAAAACCCGAAAACACTAAGACCCCTCAAAATCCCAAAAAAACTTATAACCATTAAAATTCTAAAACCCCCTAAAATGCCAATAACATAAAAAACCTAAAAAACAAGAAACCTAAATAACCCTAAGAAAATCATTAAATCATTAAAACACTTATAACCCTTCAAAACTCTAAAAGTGCTAAAATCCCTAAACCCCCCAAAACCACATAGAAATCATAAAAACCTAGAAAACCATAAAAATCCTAAAAATCCATAAAAGGACAAAAAATTCTATAACCCAGAAAACCACTAACAAAACGTAAAATCCTTAAAAACAATAAACAATATAAAAACTCTATAAACCCAAAACCACTAAAAACATAATAACCCTTAAGAACATTAAAATCCCCTAAAAATGAATAAAAACCCTAAAATATAACTGAAAACTATAAAAACCCCCATCAACCCTTAAATACATTAAAAAAATTCAAAAAACCCCCAAAACCCAATAAACTCAAAAAATCCTGTAAAACCCCATAACTCATTAAAACCCCTAAAAACAATGAAATTTTCTAATACCCCTCAAAATCCCTAAAACACAGTAAACAATAAAAATTCATAAAATTCCTAAAAAATACCTAAAATGTAAATATTTTAAAAACAATAATAACCATTAAAAAACCATAAAAATTTGAACGCATAAAAACATAATAAATAAATAAACGCAAAAAACTAGAAATAAACATTAAAACCATAAAAACACACATAAACACAAAAAGACCCACTAAAAATTATCGAAACATTTTAAACACTTAAAAACATTGAAAAAATATAAACCATAAAAACCTTAAAAGACTAAAAACACCTTAAACAACCAAAAAACCTTAAAACCCAATAACACCCATGAAAAACTCAAAATCACAAAAACCATAAAAACTCGTAAAAATCCTTAATAATCACCAAAAATCTCTAAAAATGTAAAAGGTCATAAAATAAAAAATACAATAAAAATACATAAAAATAACTAAAACACCTAAAACCTAAAAACTACCAAAATTCCTAAAAATAATCAAAAAAAAATAAGACCCCTCAAAATCCCCAAAACCCTAAAAAAATTATAAATGTCCTTAAAAATCACAAAAATCCCTCAAATTTTAAAAAAAGAATAAATCCTAGATAAAGCCCTTAGAAAACATTAAAAAATAAAAAATAAAATAAAAAAACCTAAAAACTAAATATTATGAAAACCCTAAACAATATTAAACACCTTTTATCATATAAAAGAGTAGAAATCTTTTCAAAACCATAAAACCCAAGAAAAATCAAAAAAGTATTTGACCTAGAAATCCCATGACACAACAAACAACCAAAAACCCTTAAAAATCACTAAATACCCTAAACACCATAAAACTTTTTAAAAGTCCCAAAAAACACATAAATATGTAGAAACCCCCAAAATCCCTACAAAACCGTAAAAAACCTTACAAACCAAAAAAAACATAAAACCACTATAAACCCTAAATATTCATTAGATCCATGAAACCCATTCAAAATATAAAAAATCCCAAAAAACATAAAAATCACTAAAACCCTTGAAAACCCATACGAAATCCTTCAAAAACTAAAAACATTTAAAAACCATAAATACCTAACGAAACTAAAAAACATAAAGACCCCAAAACCCATAACACCAAAAAACCACTAAACCCATAAAAAATAAAACCCCAGCAAAACCATAAAGCCCACTAAAAACTCTAAAAATATAAAAACCCCCAAAAACCATAAAAAATCATAAACAAACCACAAAAAGGATAAAACCCATTAAAATCATAGATATTTTCAATAATATATAACCCCATAAACCACCAAAAAATCGAAATTTTTTTTATAAAACCTCCAAAACCACTAATTTTTTTAACAAAAACTCTAAAACCCCTTAAAAACATAAAAGACATCAAAAAAACATAAAACCCCAAAAAATCGATAAAAAACCTAAAATGAATAAAACAATAAAAACACGAGAAAACTAAAAAACCCTAGAAACCCTAAAACCCTAAAATTTCTAATAGATACCTAAATTCAAAAAAATTAAAATACCCTGAAATCCACTAAGATAACCAAAAAACCAAAAAAATATCAAAACCAAAAAAACAAAAAATGTAAAAAACCAAAAAACAATTCATTGAAACCAGTAAAACATAAAAACCCATAAAATCCTAAAAACACCATAAAAATATTAAAATTAACTAAAAAATATTAAAAAACATTAAACCAACAAAACTCTACAAAATCTAAAAAACCATTAAACCCATGAAAACCCAAAAAACCATAAAATCACTAAAAACCTTAAAAGAACTCAAAATCACTAAAAACCCTTTAATCAAATAAAAATCATAAAAATCATAAAAATACATAAAAAATAACAAAATATTTAATAAAAAACCTTAAAAACCTCTGAAACCCTCTGAAAACATTAAAATAAAAAAAATGCTTATACCAACTATAACATTAAAGAAAACACTAAAAACCCTATAATATTAAAAATCCCTAAAACCATTAAAAACCATGAAAACCCATAAAACCCATAACAACCCATAAACACCCGGTATACCCCTAAAATAATAAAAAAATATATAAAATACGAGAAAACTCTAAAAACTCTAAAATCCCAAAAAAAACCAATAATCCATAAACCCTGAAAATCCCTAAAAATCCCTACAAACCGTAAAAACCAATTAAATTGTAAAATATCCTTCAAATTATTAAAAATATAAAAACATTAAAACCCTAAAATCCCACATGAAATCTTTAAATTCCTAAAAAAACATAAATCCTCTAAAAACATAAAAATTCCTAAAATCATTAAAAACCATATAAACCCTAAAAACCCTAAAAACATAAAACATCATAGAACACAAAATAACATTAAAACCCATAAAAATAATGAAATACCACTAAGAACTCTAAAAAAATATTTAACACCAAAACGAACTATAAAAACTATTGAAACCCTAGAAACTAAAAAACCCATAGAACCCCAAAAAACATTCAAAATCCATAAACACCATAGAAGCCATAAAATAGTAAAAATCTCAAAAAACATAAAAACCCATTGAAATCCTGAAATCCCTTACTAAAACCATAATAACATAAAAACAATTAAAACCATAAAAACCAAATTAAGGATAAAAACACAAAATTACTCTAAAAGACCCTGAAAACCATAAAAACCACTATGACCCATAAAACCACAAAACTACAAAAACCAATTATGTCCCAAAAAACCTTTAAAACCACTAAAAAATTAAAACCCCTAAAATGTTAAATAATATAATACCCTTAAATATAATAAAAAACACGGAAAACTGTAAAATCCATGAAAAATAAAGAAACCCCAAAACCATAATACCCCTAAATATCCCTAAGAACCATAAATTCCAATAAATCATTAAAAATTACAAAAAAGATTAAAAATCATAATATCCCTAATAAAACCATAAAACCGTATAAACACTTAAAACCACTAAAAACCTAAAACCACTAAAAACTCTGAAAATCCATATAAACCACAAAAACTATAAAAACTCATAAAATAGAAAAAAATCCTTGAAACCCATACAAAAATAATTCAGGAAGAAACTCTAAAACACCCCTTAATCAGATAAAAATGTTAAAAAAACTCTAATAAACCTTTAAAACCCTAAAATCTAAAATGAAATCCCTAATACACCAAATAAATTTAGAAATCATAATTCACTAAAAAACCTTAAAAACCATCAAAATATAATAAATCTTATAAAATTATAAAAACTATAAAAATTCCTAAAAACATAAAAACCCTTAAACACTAAGAAAACAATGAAAAATAAAAAAACACTTAAACTCCTAAAAACGAAAAAATAAAAAATTCCCTAAAAAACATAAAAACCATAAGCACCCTAGAATCCATCAAAATCATTAAAAACTCTTAAAATCCATAAAAATACCAAAAATCAGTAAATTTTTAAAAAAGAAAACAGACACTAAAAACCCATAAGAATACCTTAAAACATAAAAACACTTACAACCCCTAAAAAGTAAAAAAAAATATAACAACCCTATAAAACTATAAATCCCATAAAATCACAAAAATCATAAGAACATTAAAACCCCTAAAAACCCATAAAAACACCACAACCCACTACAAAGTCTAAAAAACCATTCAGCCACTAAAGACGTTAAAATACAATAAACAACAATAAAAAACATAAAAACTCAAAAAAAATCCATATAAAATACATAGAATCCATAAAAAAACCTAAAACTGTGAAAAATCACTAAATCCCTCAAAATCCAAAAAAACGTAAAACCCATAATATTCCTAAAAATTTCATAAAATCCCAAAAAATGTAACAAACCCTAAATATCATAAAACCTCTATGAAAACATTAAATTCACCTAAAACACCTAGAAAATCAAAAGAAACACTTAAAACCGTAAAACACCTAAAAATATTTAAAACCCTCGAAATCCCTAATAAACATCAAAACCATTAAAATCATAAAAAATTCTAAAAATCTCTGAAAACCTAAAAACCCTAAAAATGTTAAAAAAAACATTAAGAAAACATTAAGAACCTAAAACCACAAAATATGTTGAAATAATGTTAAAACCCATAAAAACCACAAAAATCCAAAAAAATAAAAACCAAAAAACCACTCAAAATCCCTAATAATAAATAATAATATTTAAAAATCCCTTAAAATTACTCAAAATATAAATACAACAAAATATTTAAAATCAATAAGAAAACCATAAAAACCTAAAAACACATAAACCCCCTAAAACAATAAAATGTTAAAAAAACCCTACAAACCGTAAAAATAATAGAAACCCAAAAAAATTTAAAAACCTAAAACCCAAAAAAACCCTACAACCAGTTAATAACTCTAAAGATCCATTTAAGCACTAAAAATATATAAAACACTAAAATCCTTGAAACCCCCCAATACTAAAAAACCCAAAAACCATAAATGACCCTAAAATCATTAAAAACTATAAAACACCAATAAAATCTCAAAAGTTCCCTAAAATCATAAAAACCCTAAAAAATGAAAAAAATTAAGAACATATTAAAAAAATAAAGACACTTAATCCCATTAAAACCAAAAACCCTAGAAACCCTAAAACCCCTAAAAATATGAAAAGACCTAAAAATACTTAAAATCATTAAAGAGAAAAGAGATCCAAATAAATTCCCTAAAAATCCATGAAAAAACATAAAATCACTAAACACCACAATGACACCCCTAAATAACTAAAAACACATAAAACCCACAAAACCTAAAAAATTCCAAATACCCTAAAAACCCTAAAAACACTCAAGAACCTTAAAATATGTAAAAGCCCAAACAAATCTCAAAACCCACAAAAACACAAAAAATCCATAAATCCCACTAAAAAATATAAAAATGCTTAAAACCCCTAAAAATGTTAAAAATACAAAACCCCATTAAAAGAATAAAAATACTCAAAAATAAATCCAAATTCTCAATAAAACACCCAAGAAATAATAAAAACCATAAAATGATTCAAAATCCCCAAAACCCAAAAAACAAATAAAATTACAAAAAATCCATAAAAATCCATATATACATAAAAAAACTCAATAATTCTGAAAACCCCTAATAAATCGTTGAAAACCTAAAAAAATGTAAAACCCCTAAAAACATATAAAATTATGAATTACCTAAAAACCTCTAAAACCCTAAATACCCTAATATCCCTAAAAAACCTAAAAACTATAGAAATCCATAAAATTCACTAATCGTTCATAAATTTTAAAAACCCCTAAAAGAACTTAAGAAGACCCAAAAAACCAAAAACAATTTAAACATATAAAAAACCTAAAAATACAAAAAATTCATAAAATAAAAAAAATTACATAATACCCTTAAAACCATACAACCCATCAAAATTTTAAAACCCTAAAACCCATAAAAACCACAAAACCAACTAAAAACTAAAATATGCTTCAAACCCCAATTAAATTAAAATATTTAAAATTTATTAAAAACCCAAAAAAAATAAAAAATTTGTAAAAAACGTATAAAATCCCTAAACCCCCTAGTAACCATAAAACCCCACAAATTACCTAAAAACAATAATAATAATAATAATCCAAAAAAGACATAAAAATCCCTAAAAATGAAAAAAACTAAAAAAATACAAAAACAAAACCTTAATAAAATCTTCAAAACATATAAGTACATTAATCCGTTAAAAAAATAAAATACAAAAACCCCTAAGACCCACTAAATCATAGAAAACAAATAAAACCCTCAAAATACCTATAAACGTAAAAACCTAAAACCCCTATTTGTCCTAGAAATCGTTAAAAATCCATATTATATTAAAAAACTATAAAACCCTAGAAAACCATAAGAAAAACTTAAATACCTAAAAAACATAATACCCCTAAAAACATAAAAAAAACCTTAAATACCCTAAACCACCCTAATACCATAAAAACACATAAAATCCTTTAAAATTATAAAAACAAAAAAAACCACAAAAAATCACTCAATACTCTAAAAACCTGTTAAAACCATAAAGACACTAAAAACTCTAAAAACCCATTAAACCCAAAAAAATAAAAAACACTACAAACCCAAAAAACCACAAAAACTATAAAACCCCAAAAAATTCCTAAAAACCCTAAAACACTATAAAATAGTAATAAATAACTTAAAAATGCTAAAAAGTGAAAAACTCTAAAAAACATAAAATTCAAAAAAAAACATTTAAAACCTAAAATGACTTAAAAACTCAATCAAATGTTAAAACCCATAAAAACCAAAAATGTATAAAACCATAAAAACACGAGAAAACTATAAATCCCTAGAAACCCTAAAACACTAAAATTTCTGATAAATATCTAAATTCAAAAAAAAAATTATCAAAAACCATGAAAACCACTAAGATATCCATAAAAACCAAAAACAATATAAAAACCAAAAAAACAAAAAATGTAAAAAACCAAAAACTATTCCTTGAAACCAGTAAAACATAAAAACCCATAAAACCCTAAAACACCATAAAAATATTAAAATTAACAAAAAACTATTAAAAAAATTAAACCAACAAAACTCTATAAAATCTAAAAAACCATTAAACCCAAGAAAACCCAAAAAACCATAAAATCACTAAAAACCCTAAAAGAACTCAAAATCACTAAAAACCCTTTAAACAAATAAAAATCCTAAAAATCCTAAAAATACATAAAAAATACGAAAATAGGTAAAAAAACCCTTAAAAACCCCCAAAACCCTCTAAAAACCTTAAAAACAAAAAAAAATCTTATACCAACTATAAAATTATTGAAAACACCAAAACCCCAATAATATTAAAAATCCCTAAAACCATTAAAAACCATGAAATCCCATAAAACCCATAACAACCCATAAACACCCGATATACCCCTAAAATAATAAAAAAAATATAAAATACTAACAAACTCTAAAAACCCTAAATTCCCAAAAAAAACCCAACAATCCATATACTCCAAAAAACACTGAAAATCCCTAAAAACCATAAAAACCATAAAAACCATAAAAATCCTAAAATATCCTTCAAATTATAAAATATATAAAATCATTCAAACCCTAAAATCCTCCATGAAATCCCTAAATTCTTAAAAAAAACATAAATCCCCTAAAAACATAAAAAAACCTAAAATCATTAAAAACCATATAACCCTAAACACCCTAAAAAACTCCAATCATCATAGAAAACAAAATAATATTCAACACCCTCAAATTCCTAAAATACAACTAAGAACTCTAAAAAAACATTTAACACAAAAAAAAAAATCAATAAAAACTATAGAACCCCAAAAACCTAAAACCCATAGAACCCCAAAAAACATTCAAAATCCATAAACACCATAGAATCCATAAAATATTAAAAATCCCAAAAAAACATAAAAACCCATTGAAAACTTGAAATCCCCTACTAAAACCATAATAACATAAAAACCATAAAAACCAAATTAATTTTAAATACCCTAAATAACTCTAAAATACCCTAAAAACTATAAAAACCACTAAGACCCATAAAACCACAAATACCCCTAAATAACCCTAAAAACCGTAAAAGCCATGAAATATATAGAAAATCCAAAAACCATAATACCCCTAAATAACCCTAAAAACCATAAATGCCAATAAATCCTTAAAAATAACAAAAAACATTAAAAATCCTAAAATCCCTAATAAAAACATAAAACCCTAAAAACACTTAAAAACTCTAAAAACCTAAAAACACTAAAAACTCTGAAAATCCCTATAAACCAAAAAAACTATTAAAACACCTAAAATACATGAAAATCCCCGAAACCCAAAAAAAATAATTTTAGAAAAAACTCTAAAACGCCATTTAATTAGATAAAAATGTAAAAAACTCTAATAAACCTTTAAAACCCTAAAATCTAAATATAAAACCCTAAAACACCAAATAAATTTAGAAATCATAATTTGCTAAAATACATTAATAACAATCAAAACACCAAAAATATTATAAAATTCTAAAAACCATAAAAATTCCTAAAAACATAAAAACCCCTAAACCCTAAGAAAACCATGAAAAACAGAAAAACACTTAAACTCCTACAAACGAACAAAATACAGAATTCCCTAAAAAACATAAAAACCATAAGCACCCTAGAATCCATCAAAATCATTAAAAACTCCAAAAATCCTGAAAAATACGAAAAATCAGTATATTTTAAAAATAGAAAACAGACACTAAAAACCCATAAGAATACCTTAAAACCTAAAAACACTTACAACCCCTAAAAAGGTAAAAAATATAACAACCCTATAAAACTATAAATCCTATAAAATCACAAAAATCATAAGAACATTAAAACCCCTAAAAACCCATAAAACACCACAATCCACTACAATGTCTAACAAACCATTCAACCACTAAAGACGTTAAAAAACAAAAAAAATCAAAAAAAAACATAACAACTCTAAAAAATCTATATAAAATACATAGATCCCATAAAAACCCTAAAACAATGAAAAAACACTAAAACCCTAAAAATCCAAAAATAACGTAAAACCCATAATATTCCAAAATATTCCATAAAATCCCAAAAAATGTAACAAATCCTAAATACCATAAAACCACTAGGAAAACATTAAATTCACCTAAAACACCTAGAAAATCTAAAAAAACACATAAAACCCTAAAACACCTAAAAATATTAAAAACCCTCAAAATCACTAATAAACATCAAAACCATTAAAATACTATACAATTCTCAAAATCCCTAAAAACCTAGAAACCCTAAAAATATTAAAAAAACATTAAGAACCTAAAACCACAAAATATGTTGAAATAATGTTAAAACACATAAAAATCACAAAAATCCAAAAAAATAAAAACCAAAAAACCACTCAAATTCCCTAATATTAAATAATAATATTTAAAAATCCCTTAAAATGACTCAAAATATAAATACAATAAAATATTTAAAAACTCTAAGAAAACCTTAAAAACCTAAAAACACTTAAAACCCCAAAAACAAAAAAAATGTTAAAAAACCCTACAAAACCCTAAAAATAATAGAAAACCAAAAAAAATTAAAAACCTAAAACCCATATAAACTCTACAACCAGTTAAAACTCTAAAGATCCATTTAAGCACTAAAATATATATAAAAAACTAAAATCCTTGAAACCCCTAAGGATATAAAACCCAAAAACCATAAATGTCTCTAAAGTCATTAAAAACTATAAAACACCTATAAAATCTAAAAAGATCCCTAAAAGCATAAAAAACCCTAAAAATTTGAAAACAATTAAGAACATATTAAAAAAATAAAGACACTGAATCCAATTAAAACCTAAAACCCTAAAAACCCTAAAAATACTTAAAATCATTAAAAAGAAAAAAATCCAAAAAAATCCCTAAAAATACATGAAAAAACATAAAATCACTAAAAACCAAAATGAAACCCCTAAATAACTAAAAACACGTAAAACCCATAAAACCTAAAAAAATCTAAAATCCCTAAAAACACTCAAGAACCGTAAAATATGTAAAAGCCTATAAAAAACTCAAAACCCACAAAAACACAAAAAATCCATAAATCCCACTAAAAAGTATAAATACGCTTAAAACCCCTAAAAATGATAAAAATAAAAAACCCCATTAAAAGAATAAAAATACTCAAAAATAAATCCAAAATCCCAATAAAACACCCAAGAAATAATAAAGAACCTTAAAATTATTCAAAATCCCCAAAACCCAAAAAACACATAAAAATACAAAAAATCCATAAAAATCCATAAATACATAAAAAAACTCAAAAATTATGATAACCCATAATAAATCATTGAAAACCTAAAAACATGTAAAACCCCTAAAAACATATAAAATTATGAAATAACTTAAATCCTCTAAAACCCTAAATTCCCTAATAACCCTAAAAACCCTAAAAACTATAAAAATCCATAAAATTCACTAAAAGTTCATAAAATGTAAAAAACCCTAAAAGACCTTAACAAAACCCTAAAAACAAAAAACAATTTAAACCTATAAAGAACCTAAAAATACTAAAAATTCTTAAATTAATAAAAATTACATAATACCCTTAAAACCATATAACCCATAAAAATTTTAAAACCCTAAAACCCATAAAAACCACAAAACCAACTATAAACTCAAAAACCCATCAAATCCCAAATTCATAAAAAAAATTTAAATTTATTAAAAACCAAAAAAATTAAAAAATTTGTAAAAACCTAATAAAAACCCTAAACCCCCTAATAACCCTAAAACCCCACAAATTCCCTAAAAACAAAAATAATAATAATAATTCAAAAAAAGACATAAAAATCCCTAAAATTGAAAAAAACTAAAAAATACAAAAAACATAACCTTAATAAAATCTCAAAAACATATAAAAACATTAAACACTTAAAAAACTAAAATAAAAAAACTCCTAAGACCCACTAAATCATAGAAGAGACATAAAACCCTCAAAATACCTAAAAACCTAAAAACCTATAACCCATACTTGTCTTATAAATCTTTAAAAATCCATATTATATTAAAAAAACTATAAAACCCTAGAAAACCATAAGAAAAACATAAATACCTAAAAAACAATTATACCCCTAAAAACCTAAAAAAAACTTAAATACCCTAAACCACCCTAAAAACCATAAAAACACATAAATATCTTAAATATTATAAAAACAAAAAAAACCCAAAAAAATCACTCAAAACTCTAAAAACCTGTTAAAACAATAAAGACACTAAAAACTCTAAAAACCCATAAAACCCAAAAAAATTAACAAACACTAAAAACCCAAAAAACCATAAAAACTATAAAACCCCTCAAAATTCCTAAAAACCCTAAACACTACAAATATAGTAATAAATATATTAAAATCTCTAAAAAACTGAAAAACTCTAAAAAAATTAAAATTCAAACAAAAAACATTTAAAACCTAAAAAGACATAAAAACCCAAACAAATGTTAAAACCCATAAAACCCTAAAATGTATAAAACCATAAAAACACGAGAAATCTAAAAATCCCTAAAAAACCTAAAACCATAAAATTTCTACTAAATACCAAAATTTAAAAAAAAATTCAAAAACCCTGAAAACCACTTAGATAACCATAAAAACCAAAAACTATATGAAAACCAAAAAACAAAAAATATAAAAAACCAAAAACAATTCCATGAAACCAGTTAAACATAAAAACCCATAAAACCCTAAAATCCCCATAAAAATATTAAAATTAACTAAAAACTATTAAAAAACATTAAACCAACAAAACTCTAAAAAATCTAAAAAATCTTTAAACCCAAGAAAACCCAAAAAACCATAAAATCTATAAAAACCCTAGATGAACTAAAAATCACTAAAACCCTTAAAACAAATAAAAATCCTAAAAATCCTAAAAATACATAAAAAATACCAAAATAGGTAATAAAAACCCTTAAAACATCCAAAACCCTCTGAAAACCTTAAAAACATAAAAATTCTTATACAAACTATATAATTAATGAAAACTCTAAAAACCCTATAATATTAAAAATCATTAAAACCATTAAAAATCATGAAAACCCATAAAACCCATAACAACCCATAAACACCCGATATACCCCTAAAATAATAAAAAAATATAAAATACTAAAAAACTCTAAAAACCCTAAAATCCCCAAAAAAAAACCCAACGACCCATAAACCCTGAAAAACCCTGAAAATCCATAAAAACAATAAATCCTTAAAAATCGTAAAATATCCTTCAAATTATTAAAAATATAAAAACATTAAAACACTAAAATCCCCCATGAAATCCTTAAATTCCAATAAAACAAAAATCTCCTAAAAGCATAAAAAATCGTAATCATTAAAAACCATATCAAACCTAAAAACCCTAAAAAACTCCAAACATCATAGAACAAAAAATTACATTAAAACCCATAAAAATACTAAAATACTATTAAGAACTCTAAAAAGACATTTAACACCAAAAAAATCTATAAAAACTATAGAATCCCTAAAAACTAAAAAACCCATAGAACCCCAAAAAACATTTAAATTCCATAAAAACCATAGAAGCCATAAAATAGTAAAAATCCCAAAAAACATAAAAACCCATTGAAAACCTGAATTCCTCTTCTAAAACCATATTAACATAAAAAAAAATAAAAACCATAAAAACCAAATTAATGGTAAAAACCCTAAATAACTCTAAAAGACCCTAAAAACCATAAAAACCACTAAGACCCATAAAATCACAAAATCGCAAAAACCATTAATGTCCCGAAAAACCTTTAAAACCACTAAAAAAATTAAAACCCCTAAAAATGTTATATAATCTAAAACCCTTAAAAATAATAAAGAACAGGAAAAACAGTAAATGCCATAAAAAATAAAGAAACCCCAAAAACCATAATACCCTTAAATATCCCTAAAAACCATAAATGCCAATAAATCCTTAAAAATAACAAAAAACATTAAAAATCCTAAAATCCCTAATAAAACCGTAAAACCCTAAAAACATTTAAAACCTCTAAAAACCTAAAAACACTAAAAGCCTTGAAAATACCTATAAACCACAAAAACTATAAAAACACATAAAATACATAAAGATACCCAAAACCAATAAAAAATAATTCAGGAAAAAACTCTAAAATGCCCTTTAATCAAATAAAAATGTTATAAAACACTACTAAACCTTCAAAACCCTAAAATCTAAAAAGAAAACCCTAAAACACCAAATAAATTTAGAAATCATAATTTTCAAAAAAAACCTTAAAAACCATCAAAATAACAAAATTATTTAAAATTCTAAAAACCATAAAAATTCGTAAAAACATAAAAACCCCTAAACACTAAGAAACCCATGAAAAATAGAAAAACAATTATACTCATAAAAACAAAAAAAAATTCAAAATTCCCTAAAAAACATAAAAACCATAAGCACCCTAGAATCCATCAAAATCATTAAAAACACTAAAAATCCATAAAAATACCAAAAATCAGTAAATTTTAAAAATATAAAACAGACACTAAAAACCCATAAGAATACATTAAAACCAAAATACACTAACAAACCCTAAAAGGTAAAAAATATAACAACACCTAAAACAAAAAATCCCATAAAATCACAAAATTCATAAGAACATTAAAACCCCTAAAACCCATAAAAACACCACAACACACTACAAAGTCTAAAAAACCATTCAACCACTAAAGACGATAAAAAACAATAAAAAACAGAAAAACATAAAATCTATAAAAAATACCTATAAAATACATAGAAACCCTAAAAGCCCTAAAACTATGAAAAATCACTAAAACCCTCAAAATCCAAACTAATGTAAAACCCATAATATTCCTAAAAACTCCATAAAATCCAAAAAAAATGTAACAAAGCCTATATACCATAAAACCCCTAGGAAAACATTAAATTCACCTAAAACACCTAAAAAATCTAAAAAAAACATAAAACTCTAAAACACCTAAAAATATTAAAAACCCTCAAAATCCCTAATAAATATCAAAACCAGTAAAATCCAATACAATTATAAAAATCCCTAAAAACCTAAAAACCTAATAATATTAAAAAACCTTAAGAAAAAATTATGAACCTAAAACCACAAAATATGTTGAAATAATTTTAAAACCCATAAAAACCACAAAAATGGAAAAAAAATAATAACCAAAAAACCACTCAAAATCCCTAATAATAAATATTAATATTTAAAAAACCCTTAAAATGACTCAAACTATTAAATACAATAAAATATTTAAAAACTATAAGAAATACATAAAAACATAAAAATACTTAAAACCCATAAATCAAAAAAATGCTAAAAAACCCTTCAAAACCCTTAAAATATTAGAATCCCAAAAAAATTTAAAAACCTAAAACCCATAAAAACCCTACAACCGGTTAAAAACTGTAAAGATCCATTTAAGCACTAAAAATATATAAAACACTAAAATCCTTGATACCCCCAAGACTATAAAACCCAAAAACTATAAATGACCATAAAATCATTAAAAAATATAAAACACCTATAAAATGTCAAAAGTTCCCTAAAAGCATAAATACCCTAAAACGATGAAAAAAATTAAGAACATATTAAAAAAATAAAGACATTTAATCCCATTAAATACTAAAACCCTAAAACCCCTAAAAATATGAAAAACCCTAAAAATACATAAAATCATTAAAAAGAAAAAAGATCCAAAAATATCCCTAAAAATCCATGAAAAAACATAAAATCATTAAAAACCACAATGAAACCCATAAATAAATAAAAACAGGTAAATCCCACAAAACATAAAAAACCCTAAAAACCCTAAAAACCCTAAAAACACCCAAGAACCATAAAATATGTAAAATCCCATAAAATTCTCAAAACCCCCAAAAACACAAAAAATCCATAAATCCCACTAAAAATTATAAAAACGCTTAAAACCCCTAAAAATGTTAAAAATACAAAACCCCATTAAAAGAATAAAAATACTCAAAAATCAATACAAAATCCCAATAAAACACCAAAGAAATAATAAAAAACCATAATATGATTCAAAATCTCCAAAACCCAAAAAACACATAAAAATACATAAAATCCATAAAAATCCATAAATACATAAAAAACTCAAAAATTCTGAAAAACCCTAATAAATCATTGAAAACCTAAAAACATTTAAAACCCCTAAAACATATATAATTATGAAATACCTAAATACCTATAAAACCATAAATACCATAATATCCCTAAAAACCCTAAAAACTATAAAAATACTTAAAATTCACTTAAAGTTCATAAAATGTAAAAAAACCGTAAAAGACCTTAATAAAACCCTAAAAACCAAAAACAATATAAACCTATAAAAAACCTAAAAATACTAATAATTATTAAAATAATAAAAATTAAATAATACCCTTAAAACCATAATACCCATAAAAATGTAAAACCCTAAAACCCATAGAAACCACAAAACCAACTAAAAACTCAAAAACCCTTCAAACCCCAAATTCATTAAAAAAAATTAAATATATTAAAAACCAAAAAAATAAAAAATAATTGTAAAAACCTTATAAAAACCCTAAACCCCCTAATAACCCTAAAACCCCTCAAATTCCTTAAAAAAATAGTAATAATAATCCAAAAAAAGACATTAAAATCCCTAAAAAATGAAAAAAAAACTAAAAAATAAAAAAAACAAAAACATAATAAAATCTTAAAAACATATAAAAACATTAAACCCGTAAAAAACTAAAATAAAAAAACCCTTAAGACCCACTAAATCATAGAAGACAAATAAAACCCTCAAAATACCTAAAAACCTAAAAACCTAAAACCCCTACTTGTCCTAGAAATCATTAAAAATCCATATTGTATTAAAACACTATAAAACCCTAGAAAACCATAAGAAAAACGTAAATACCTAAAAAAATTAATACCCCTAAAAACCTAAAAAAACCTTAAATACCATAAACCACCCTAAAAACCATAAAAACCATAAAAACATATAAAAACCATAAAAATTATAAAAACAAAAAAACCACAAAAAATCACTCAAAACTCTAAAAACCTGTTAAAAGCATAAAGACACTAAAAACTCTAAAAACCCATTAAACCCAAAAAAATAAAAAACACTAAAAACCCAAAAAACCATAAAAATGATAACACCCCTAAAAATTCCTAAAAAACCTAAGACACTATAAAAATAGAAATAAATAACTTATAATCTCTAAAAATTTGAAAAACTCTAAAAAAATTGAAAATTAAAAAAAAATTTATAACCTAAAAAAGACATAAAACCGAAACAAATGTTAAAACCCATAAAACCCTAAAATGTATAAAACCATAAAAACACTAGAAAACTAAAAATCCCTAGAAACCCTAAAACCCTAAAATTTCTAAAAAATACCTAAATTAAAAAAAATCAAAAACCATGAAAACCAATAAGATAACCATAAAAACCAAAAACTATATACAAACCAAAAAAAAAACATAAAATTTAAAAAACCAAAAAAATTCCCGGAAACCAGTAAAACATAAAAACCCATAAGACCCTAAAAACCCCATAAAAATATTAAAATTAACTAAAAACTATTAAAAAACATTAAACTAATAAACCTCTAAAAAATTTAAAAACCATTAAACCAAAGAAAACCCAAAAAACCATAAAATCACTAAAATCCCTAAAATAACTAATAATCACTAAAAACCCTTTAAACAAATAAAATTCCTAAAAATCCTAAAAATACATAAAAAATACAAAAATAGGTAATAAAAACCCTTAAAACCCTCTAAAACCCTCTAAAAACCTTATAAACATTAAAATGCTTATACCAACTATAAAATTAAAGAAAATACTAAAAATCATATAAAATTAAAAATCCATAAAACCATTAAAAATAATGAAAACCATTAAAACCCATAACAACCCATAAACATCCGGTATACCCCTAAAAAAATAAAAAAATTATAAAATACTAAAAAACTATTAAAACCCTAAAATCCCAAAAAACCCAAAAAACCATAAACTCCGAAAACCCTGAAAATCCCTAAAAACACTAAATACCATAAAAATCGTAAAATATACTTCAAATTATTAAAAATATAAAAACATTAAAACCCTAATATCCCCCATGAAATCCTTAAATTCCTAAAAAAACATAAATCCCCTAAAAACATAAAAAATCCTAAAATCATTAAAAACCATATAAACCCTAAAACCCTAAAAATTCCAAACATCATAGAACACAAAATAACATTAAAGCCCCTAAAAATCCTAAAATACCACTAAGAACTCTAAAAAACATTTAACACAAAAAAAATCTATAAAAACTATAGAACCCCTATAAACCAAAAACCCATTAAACCCCAAAAAACATTCAAAATCCATAAACACCATAGAAGCCATAAAATAGTAAAAATCACAAAAAACATAAAAACCCATTGAAAACCTGAAATCCCTTACTAAAACCATAATAACATAAAGAACATAAAAACCATAAAAACCAAATTAATTTTAAAAACGCTAAATAAATCTAAAAGACCCAGGAAACCATAAAATCCACTAAGACCCATAAAACCACAAAACCACAAAACCCAATAATGTACCTAAATCCTTTAAAACCATTAAAAAAATTAAACCCCTAAAAATGTTAAATAATATAAAACACATAAAAATAATAAAGAACACGAAAACCATAATACCCCTAAATATCCCTAAAAACCATAAATGCCAATAAATCGTTAAAAATAACAATAAACATTAAAAATCCTAAAATCCCAAATAAAACCATAAAAACCTAAAAATACTTAAAACCTCTAAAAACCTAAAAACACTAAAAACTCTGAAAATCCCTATAAACCACAAAAACTATAAAAACTCTTAAAATACATAAAAATCCCCAAAACCCATAAAAAATTATTCAGCCAAAAACTCTAAAACGTCTTTTAATCAGATAAAAATGTTAAAAACACTAATAAACCTTTAAAACCCTAAAATCTAAAAAGAAAACCCTAAAACACCAAATAAATTTAGAAATCATAATTCGCTAAAAAAGCTTAAAAACCATCAAAATACCAAAAATATTATAAAATTCTAAAAACCATAAAAATTCCAAAAAACATAAAAACCCCTAAACCCTATGAAAACCATGAAAAACAGAAAACGACTTAAACTCCTAACAATGAAAAAATTCAAAATTCCCTAAAAAACATAAAAACCATAAGCACCCTAGAATCCATCAAAATCATTAAAAACTAAAAAAATCCATAAAAATACCAAAAATGCCTATATATCACTAAAACATTAAAACCATAAAACCCTGAGAAACCGTAGGATATAAAAATAAAAACCAAAACACAATTAAAACCCATAAAATATATAAAATACTAAAAATATTAAAAAAAATTAAAAATTCATTTAAATAATAAAAACCCTTAAAACATGAAAATATTAAAAAACAAAAAAATCCTAAAAACCCAAAAAAACAAAAAGAAACAATTTGAACCCCAAATTAAATTAAAATACTCAAAAATAATTAAAACCCTAAAAATAGAAATAATCATTAACCAAAAAAACAATAAAAAAACTAAAACCCCAAACCACCTAAAAATCCATAAAACCCCAAAAACCATAATTAACATAATGAATCTCTTAAATCCCTAAAAATTTAAAAGAAACTAAAAGCCTATAAAAACATAAAGAAAAACTTAAAATTCATAAAACACTATAAGCCCATACAAATCAAGGAACGCTAAAACCCTAGAAACCCTAAAATCCAAAAAATCCAAAAAATCCCTAAACACCATAAAAAACATAAAAATTCAAAATAAATCCCTAAAAAGAAGAAAAACCCACTAAAACCCTTGAAAACACATAAAAAACCTTAAAAACATAAATACTTATAAATCTTCGAAAACACAAATATTTCTAAAAAACCTAAACACCACTAGCAAGACCCTAAAACCCTTAAAAACCATAAAAACCCCTAAAACTAAAAAATTCCATAAATAAAATAAAAACCCTAAAACACACTAGAAACAATAACAACAATTTTAAACACATTAAAATTATAAGTGGTAATGTTAAATGCATCCTTGGGATATGGTGCAAATAGAGACCTCTATGGGGATGTTGGAGAGGTTAACCCTTTTGATATGTAGTTTCTTTTTTGATAGATTACTCTTTTGGATCTATCTTTGGGTATGGGTCGTTTGACTCTACCCCTCCCCTGTTTCCATGGAATTTTTGCTTCTATATCTGGGGGATGTGACTAGCCTGACTCTACACCTACTTCACCCTAAAAATTCTAAAAACTCTAAAAACCATAAATACCCAAAAAAATATCAAAACCCCCAAAAAAACATAGAAATTTCATAAAAACCCTCAAGACCCTGAATAAACTAAGCCCCATCAAAATTTAAAAAAAAAACAAAAAAATGATACCAATCCTAAAAACCTAAAAAACCTGAAACCCCAAAAAACCATAGGAAAACCATAACAACCTAAATTCACATAAAACCGCTTATAACAAAAAATGATAAAAAATTCTAATTTTTTTTAAAACCTTTAAAAGCATAAAACCCCTTAAAACCCATAAATCAACTAAAAATAACTAGAAAATATAAATTCCCTTTAAACCCTTAAAAATGTAAAAAAAAAACTACAAAACCTTAAAACCATATAAAACACAAAAAAATAAAAAATCCAAAATTAAATAAAAACCATAAAATACATAAAATCGCATTAAAACAAATCAAAAAACGAATAAAATCCCTAGAATCCTAAAAAAGGGTAAATACTCTAAAATACCCCAAACCCCCAAAAAAACCATAAAATCCCTAAACACGTAAAAATCACCAAAATAACTAATTACATCCTAAAACCCCTCCATGAACTATGAAATCTCATTAAGCACTTAAATACATTATGCATCCATAAAATGCAAATAAACCATTAACAATTTAATGAATACCCAAAAAACCTAAAAATCAATAAAAACCATAAAAGCTTAAAAACCCTCAAAATCACAAGAAACCCTAAAATTCCAAATAAATCCTAAAAATACCTAATATATATAAAAGTTAAAAAAACCATAAACGCATAAAACCCCTTTGAAAATCTGAAAATCCAAAAAAAAAAGATAAAACCCAAAAAACCAAAAAAAACTAAAAACTCTAAACCTTATTTAAATCCATAAAACCATAAAAACTCTAAACCTTATTTAAAACCCCCTAAAAAATCGAAACCTTATTTTAAACCATAAAAGTATTAAGAAAACTAAAAACACTAATAAAAACCATAATAATTGAAAACCGCAAAAATCCAAAAAACCATCATAAAACCATAAACCCCCCCAAAAATACCTAAAAACAACAAATATCAATAAAAAACCTTAAAATATATAAAAACCTAAAGATGTAGAAAACCATAAAACTTTTAAAACTAAAAATAACGCCTTAAAAGCATAAAAACAATTAAATCCCAAAAAACCTAAAAATAATAAAAACCCTTAAAACCCCTAAAAGACCCTAGAATTCCTTAAAATCCATAAAAACCTTAAAACACATAAATACCTTGGAAAACAGTAAAACCAAATAAAACACAAAAAAACAACACAAAACTCTAAAACTCATTTAATCACCTAATACATTAAAAACTCATAAAACCTAAAAAAAATAAAAAAACATATAAACATAGAAAACCATAAAAACTCATAAAAACACTAAAAATCCTTAAAATCATAAGAACCCCATAAAAAACTATAAAAATACTAAAAATCTAAAAATATATAAAATTTAAAAAACCATAAAAACTCATAAAACCCCAAAGAAAAATTGAAAAACCTAAAAAATAATTAATACCCTAAAAATTCTAAAAAATGCTAAAAACCCTAAAATCCCTCAAAATCCAAGAAAACCAAAAAACCCAAAAAAAATTTCTGAAAATTTCTTAAAAATGTAGGAAAATGTTAAAAACCCAATCTAAACCCAGAAATACCATATGAAAACCATACAAACCTGAAAACACATAAAGCCCCTAAGAACGTAAAAATGAAAAAAACCCTAAAAACACTAAAAACCCAAAAAACCCTAAGGACCATAAAAACACCTAAAACATTTAAAGCCCATAAACCATTAAACGCCCTAAAAACACACTAAACATCCAAAAACACTTTACACCCCTAGCACCCTTATAAAAATATAAAAAATATGAAAATCACTAATAACCATAAAATTACATAAACTCCTAAAAGGCCTATAAATCCATAAAAAAATAAAAACCATAAAATCCTTAAAAATACTAAAATAAACAAATACAGCCAAAATACCTAAAAACCCTTATAACACAATTTTGTTCTCTAAAAACCCTAAAAACACTGAAAACCCCTAAAAACATTAAAAACCCATTAAAACATTAAAAACCACTAAAAATATAATAACCATTTAAACAAATAAAAATGATAAAAACACAAAAAAATGTAAAACCTCTAAAAGCTAAAAATTCCCTAAAACACCTAGTAACCTATAAAACCCTAAATTTCGTATAGACCATAAAACCCATCAAATTCCCTAAAATCCCTGAAAAATCCTATAATTAAAATTAATAACCAAAAAACATAAAACCCAAAAAAACATGAAAACCCATATGAAACACATAAAACCCGGAAAACTATTAAAACCCCAAGAATCATAAGAAACACTAATAACTCTAAAAATAAAAGAAACCCATAAAAACATTAAAAATCTAAAAACCCATAGAAACCCTAAAATCCCACTAAAAACTCTAAAACCCAATTAAACCTGTACAAAAATTGAAAAACTATAAAAAACCATTAAATGTTTTAAAACTCAAAAAACACCTGAATTTCCAAAGAACCCCTAAAAACCCTAAAAAAACATAAAAACCTCAAAATCCCTAACAACCAGAAAAATCTAAAAAAAATACCTAAATATGTAAAATACCATAATCCTTTATAGAAAACATAAATACCTGAAAACAATGAAATCCCTAAAAACCTAAAAAGGAAAATTCATGTAGTTGGGGTTTGGCTTAGTGGTAATCACTCCTTAAATGTAAATGATAAATGGGGGTTCAAAACCCATTGGGCGTAGGGTACTGTAGAAATACTGTAGTGCACTGTAGCAGCGGCGGGAAATGTAGCGGTGGCAGGTCACTGTAGCGGCGGGTACTGTGCATTACTGTAGCAATGTAGTACTGTAGCAGTACTATTCACAAAATGGGCTTTGGGCCAAAAAATTGGGCCTATGGGTCATGTAATGGGCTAAATTCCCATTGGGCCTTCGGGCTATATAATGGGTCTCCCTCTACCCAGTTAATGAGGTCTTTTCTTTTCTTTAATAATAAAAATTAGGCTTCGGCCCCAAGCTTTTAAAAAGAAATAAAAAAGGAAAAATCCAAAAAACCATGAGAATCCCTAAAAATCCTGGAAATTACAAATCACCGTAAAAACTATAAAAATCCTAAAAATCATTAAAACCCAAAAATATATAAAACACCCAAAAATCCATTAAATTACGTAATAAATCATTAAATTACTATATACAAATAAAAAACCTAAAAATAATAAAAACACTAAAAACCGTCAAAACCCAAAAAACCCTAAAACCATAAAAAACAATCCAAAAGAACGAAAACTAGAAACACCACTCAAAATAGAAAAACACCTAAACATCCAATAAAACACTAAAATACATTAAAACTTATAAAAAGATTAAATGTTATAAAAACCTTAGGACCCCTCAAAAACAAAAAAACCTAAAACTCCAAAAACCTCTCAAAATCACGAAAACCTCTATGAAAACCTAGAAACCCAAAAAAAACACTTAAAACCCCTAAAACAGTAAAAAATTCTAAAGCCGCTTAAAATATTAAAAACCCTCAAATTCCCTAAAATCCACAAAATTACTATGAAATCTAAAAAAACCCAAGAAATGTAAAATCCATACAGACCCTGAATATCCTAATGAAATGCTTTCAAATATAAAAACACATAAACCCCCTAAAAATCTAAATAAATCACTAAAACCCCTAAACAACCTTAAAAAGACAAAAGTAACACAATAAATATAAAAACATAAAAAACTATAAATGGAAATGAAACCACTAAGTCCTCTTAAAACAATAAAAACCTTTTTAAACCCTTAAAATGTTAAAAACCCAATAAACCCTTAAAATCAAAATAAAATATAAAATCCAAAAAACCCAAAAAAAATCAACAAATCCTTTAAAACTTTAAAAATACATTAAAATTAAAAAATAGACAAAAAATACATTAAAAAAAACCTAAAACCCGGATAAACCCAAATAAAACCTAAAAACCCTAAAAACCCTAAAAACCCCTAAAACCATAAAAATGCTAACAAAACATAAAGAATACTAAATCCCATAAAACTAAAATAACCCTCAATCTCTTTAAAATCCTTAAAACCAGAAATACCTGAAAATAGCCCGAAAATGCCCAAAATGTAAACAAACACTAAAAGGGATGAAAACCCCAAATAAAACCAACCAAAAACCAAAAAACCGGTAAAAACATTAACAAAATAAAAAATCATAAAAAACTAAAAAACCACCAAAAAAACTAAAAAACCAAATAATTTAAAAACTATAAAAACCCTTAAAACCAGTAAAAACTAAAAAAACTTGAAAACCCATAAAAACCCAAAAAACGCACAAAATCGAGAAGGACTCAAAAATACAATAAAAATCCTAAAAACACTAAAATTCCCTAAAAACAGAAAAAACTCTAAAAATGATGAAAAATAATAAGAAAACATTAAAACCCTAAAAAACATATGACCCGAAAAAGATAAAAATTCTAGAAACCCTAATAAACTCTAAGAACACAAAATATAATAAAATCCCTCAAAATCATTAACAAACCCAATAACCATAAAAACATAAAAAACTATAAAAATGTAAAAACCCCAAAATGTCCTAATAATCATCGAAAACATAAAAAAAAATTAAAATCCAAAATAACCTACAAATCCTAAAAAAACTAAAAAACCCTAAAACACCTAAAAAACATCAAAATCCCAAAAACCCCTTAAATCCCATAAAAATTATAAAAATTCCCTAAAATATCCTAAAATATTTAAAATCCTAAACCCTTGAATTCTCCTAAGAAATCCATAAAAACCATAAACACGTAAAAAACCTAATAACTTTAAAACGCGTACAAACACTAAAATACCCTGAATAAACCAAAAATCATAAATAATCAGAAAAAATAAAAACCCTTGAAATCCCATAAAAACCTTAAAACCGAGTAAAAACATTAAAAAACCATTAAAATTTTAAAATTTTAAAATACATAAAAATAATAAAAAATCACAAAAACCAAAAGTTCCAAAAAACATGAAAACCCTAAAACCCGCAAAATCCCTAAAAACAACAAAATACTTAAAAACCCTTAAACAAAAATACACTAAAAAGTTACTAAAAATTTAAATCCCCCTAAATTCCATGAAAATCACAATGAATTCTATAAAAACCAAAAAAACATTTAAAACCACTAAAAACACTAATAACCTTAAAAATCCCTAAAACCACAAAAAACTCAAAAAACTCTCAAAATCCATACAAACCATAAAAATTAAAAATAATAAACTGATCCCTAAAAATAACTAAATATTTAATAAATAAAATAAATAATAAAAACATAAACACACTTAAAACCCCTTAAGACACTAAAAAGCGCTAAAACACATAGAAATCCTAAATGACTCTAAAACCATTAAAACCATAAAAAACCCCAAAAAACCATAAAAATATAAAAACGAAAAAAATATCTGAAGACACTATAAACCCTTTAGACCCTTAAAATCTTTAATAAACTATAAAATAATAAAAACTATAAAAAACACAAAACCCCTAAAAACCACAAAACCCATTAAAATAATAGAAACCCCAAAACCCCTCCAAATCCCTAAAAACCAAAAAAACCAAGAAAAAATCCTATGAAATCCCTAACAATCCTAAAAAATTGAAATAACCTAAAAACAATCAAGAAACCTTAAAATTTTAAAAACAAAAAAAATCCACGAAAAACATTAAAAGTGATAAAATCATTAAAATTCTAAAAATCAAAAAAAAACTTAAAACCCCTAAAAGCATATAAAAACACTAAAAACAGACTAAAAATGTAAAAAATCTTTAAACCCCAAAAAATGTTAAAAACTCTAAAAACCGTTAAATACCCAAAAATTCAAAATACCCCCCCAAAAATAAAATAAACCATAAAAGCCTAAAGAAACTTTACAAACCCTTCAAATCCAAAAAACTAATGAAACATGAAAACACAAAAAATTTACAAAAAAATCCATAAAAATTTAAAAACACTTAATACCGTGAGAACCCTAAAGAAAAACATAAAAACCAAAAATATCTTAAATCCTCTGAAAGACTAAAAACTATAAAATCCAAAAAATACTATTAAACATAAAACCATAAAAATCCCAAAAAACATAATAAACCCTAAAACAATAAAAACCCTACAAAAACATTAAAATAAAAAAATATTAAAAAACCCTATAAACCTTAAAAAGACCAAAAACCCAAAAAAATTGAAAACGACCCTCAAACCCTATCACCATAAAAACTATAAAAACCAAAAAAATAGTCAAAATCCATTAAAATCCTAAAATCTATAAAAAATCAAAACACTTGAAACTCCTAAAAACTAAAAAACACTAAAACCCTTAAAACCATAAATCCCTAAAAACCATAAAGACCCCAAAACCATCAAATCCCATAAAAACCCCAAAAATCCAGAAAAATACGTAAAATCCATAAAATTCCATAAAAAATTAAAAATTCTCAAAAACACGAAAACCCATACGAAAAACATAAAGCCCTAAAAACTCTTAAAACCCCAAAAAACATAAAAACTCAAAAAACCCTAATAACTCTAAAAAATAGAAACCGCTAAAACAATAAAAATCCTAAAACCCATAAAACCCCTAAAAATACCATTAAAAACTCTAAAATCCATTTAATCTCGTACAAATATTAAAAAATATGAAAAACGAAAATCATTAAATACTCAAAAAAATACATGAAAACATAAAAAACCCCATAAAAACCCTAAAACAATTTAAAATCATCAAAATCTCGAAAAACGATAATTTTTTTTAAAAAACCAAAAAAACCCTAAAAATGTAAAAAAACCATAAAACACTAAAAACCATTATGAAAACCTTAAATAAATAAAAATAAAATAAATAATAAAAACATAAGAAAGGAAATAATACTTAAAAATAGGGATAATCCCTTAAAATCACGAAAAATAATAAAAAACCTAAAAACCATAAAAATCCTAAAAATCCATAAAAACCAAAAAAAATATTAAATTCCAAAAAATCCTTGAAAATACCTAAAAATCATTAAAAATATAAATACAATTAAAACCCTTAAAAATCCAAAAAACAGTAAATACCATAAAAATCCTAGAAACCCTAAAACCAAAAAACCATCAAAATTAAAAAACCCATAAAACCAGAAAACCCCGTAGAAATCCATAAAACACATAATAACCCCAAAAAAACTAAAAACCATTAAAAATTTTAAAACGTTTACAAACTATAAAAAACTATAAGACTCCTAAAAACAAAAAAAATTCACAAACCTAAAAAACACTCATAATCGCAAAAACCAATAAGAAACCATAAAAACTCAAACAACCAAAAATCCAAAAAATATTCTAAAACCCCATACAATCCTCAAAAACCATCAAAATCCCTAAAATCCAGAAGGGACCTAAGAAATACCAAAAGTACATAGAAATATAAAATCAATACCAACCCTGAAAAGCCCAATAAATTTCATAAAATCCTAAAAACACATAGGCCCATAAAAACCTAAAACTCACTAAAACCCACAAACAACCATAAAAATAAACTTATAAACCAAAACCACATAAAAAACTCAAAAACGCTAAAAATCAATGAAACCCCTAAGACCACTAAAAACTATAAAAAAAACATTTAAACCTTTATAATGTTAAAAAACTCAAAAAACCCCTCAAAACCCACTAAAAACATAAAAACCCAAAATATCATCAAAATCCTGAAACCCCTAAACATACATAAAATTCCAAAAAAGGGAAAAATTACATAAAAATATAAATACCCCAAAACAATGAAAAACCAAAATAAAACCTAAAAAACCCGAATACTCCTTAAACCCATAAAAACCTAAAAATGATAAAAGAACATAAAGAACACTAAAAAACCAAAAAAACCCAAATAACCCTTAAATTTACTAAAACCCTAAAAACCATAAAAACCCAAAAACATCCCTAAAAATCCCTAAAATGTAAAAGAATAATAAAAAGGATGAAAACCCCAAATGAAACCCACTAAATACCATAAAACATGTAAAACAATTAATAAAATAAAAACCCATAAAAACACTAAAATCCCACGAAAACACTAAAAAACATTAAAACCATAAAATTGTTGAAAGAATATAAAAACTCTTAAACCCCTTAAAAAATGAACAACCCAAAAACCTGTAAAACCGTAAAACATATAAAATCATTAAAAATACTAAGATACCCTAGAAATCCTAAAAACACTAAAAATCCGATAAACATAAAAAACTACAAAATTCATGAAAAAATATAAGAAAACATTAAAACCCTAAAAAATATAAGACCCCAAAAACCTAAAAATTCTAAAAACTGTTCGTTACACTATGAACCATAAAGTCTATAAATCCCTCAAAATCCTTAAAAAACTAAATACCATAAAAACCTAAAAATCCATAAAAATCCCTAACTATGTAAAAATAACATAAAACCCTGAAAATACTAATAAATTATTCAAACCCTAAAAAAATTAAAAACCCTAAATACCTATAATTTCCAAAAAACCAAAAAACCCCTAAAAACCATCAAAATCACTAAAAACCCTTCAATCCCATAAAAATACTAAATGTCCTTAAAATACATAAATATATAAAAAATATTTACCCTTGAAACCCCTTAAGAAATCCTAAAAATCATTAAACACCTAAAACCCCTAAAAACCATTAAATGTGTACAAACCCTAATTACCCTGAATGACCAAAAACCATAAATTTCCAGAAAAATAAAAAAACCATGAAATCCCATAAAAAACCTAAAACCCGCTAAAATAATTAAAACCCTTAAAACATTAGAATTTCAAAATACCTAAAAACAATAAAAATACTCATAAAAACAAAAGGAAAAAAAATTAAAAACATAAAACCCTAGAAATCCCTAAAAACCTAAAAATCCATAAAAACACTAAAAATATATATAAATACTAAAATTTACTAAAATTAAAACCCCCTAAAACCCTAAAAATCCCCATGAATGATGTAAAATCCAAGAAACACTGAAAACCACAAATTACACAATAATCCTTAAAAATTCTATAAAACCCATAAAAAACCTAAAAACCGTTAAAATTCCTAAACACTTAAAAACTAAAAATATATTAAATAATCACTAAAAATACATAAATTCGTAATAATCCAATGAAATCCTTAAAAACATTAACACACTTAAAACCCTTAAAGACCATAAAAAGTGCTAAAACCCTTAGAAACACTAAAAGACCCTAAAAACAGTAAAAACCGTAAAACCATAAAAGACCCAAAATACCTTAAATTCCCTAAAAAACCTTAAAAACACTAAAAAAAATCTAAAAACTCTGTAAACCCTTTAGACCCCTAAAAAACTTAAAAAACATTAAAATAATAAATACCATAAAACATAAAAACCCAGAAAACCAAGAATACCCGAAAAAATACTAGAAACCCTAAAACTGTTCCAAATCCCTAAAACCCAAAAAATCCCCAAAAATTTAATATGAAATCCCTAAAATCCAAAAAAAGAAATCCCAAAAAACCTGGAGAAAACCTTAAATATTATAAACCACCTAATTCCCCTAAAAACCTTAAAAGTGCTAAAAAAAATAAAAAAATTATAAAAATCATAAAAAACATAAAATCCCTAAAAGCATATAAAAACTATAAAACTTTACTAATACTCTAAAAATTATTTAAACCGCTAAAAAACATTAAAAAATATAAAAAATATTAAAACCCCTAAAAAATAAAGAAAACATCAAAACCTCAAATAAACCATAAAACCCTGAAAAACCCTTAAAAACACTAAAAATCGAAAAAAATTAATGAAACATAAAAACAAAAAAAATTCCCTAAAATTCAAAACAAATTTAAAAAACCTAAAAACGTTGAGAATCCCAAAGAAAAACATAAAAACCAAAAAACTCTTAAAACCCATAAAAATCTAAAAAACTCAAAAATAAATTAAAACCCCTAAAAACCCTAAAAACCATAAAGCCCTCAAAATAAAAATAAAACCAAATAAAACAAAAAAAATAATAAAATGTACCAAAAATAAAAAAAACATAAAATACCAAAAAAACAAGAAAATATACAAGGAAAAAATTAAAATATATAAAAATATAAAACCCCTAAAAACCTAAATATCAGTGAAGACCCCAAAAAAGCGAAAAGTCCTCAAAACCCATAAATACCCTTAAAATCCTAAAAACCATAACTCCCCCCTGAAACCAAAAAAAATCCAAAAAATCCCATAAAATTTTAAAAAACATAAAAAATCTTAAAACCATACAACCCCAAATAATCCTAAAAACCATAAATCCCTCAAAATCACAAAAAACCTTAAAAACCCTAAAAATACTGAATACCATAAAAATACCTAAAAATGTAAAAAATCCTAAAAACACTAATAAACCCTATGATATTGTTATCAATATAAAACATTTAAATGATCTAAATCCTAAAAATTATGAAAACCATAAACCCATCATCTCCCCGAAAACACTCCAAATATTTAAAACCCTAAAATTCGATAATTTTTTTTAAAAACATATAAATCATAAAACATATAAAAATTAAAAAAAAACATAAAAATACTAAAATAGCATAAAATATATATGAAAACCATAAAAACATATAAATTTTTAAAAAACCCAAAAAATATAAAAAACTCTAAAACCCAAAAAGATATTAATACTTCAAAAACCCCTCAAAACTGTAAAACCCTTAAATAACTGAAAACCCATAAAAACCTAAAAACTACTAAAACTCTAAAACCCTTTAAAACCCTAAAAATGTTGACATTCCATAAAAACATTAAAAACATAAAAAAGGATGAAATCCCAAAAAAAAAATAAAAATCCAAAACAACTAAAAATGAAAAAATACCTAAAACCCTCAAAACCATAAAAACATAAAAAGGTCCTAAAATTCCCTAAAAACATAAATAAATATAAAAATCCTAAGAAAACCTTAAAAGCTTATAAATAGTTAAAACCCATGAAAAAACCTAAAACAACTAATTAACCTAAAATATTCAAAACACTAAAACCCATAAAATCCTTAAAACCCACTATAAACCATAAAAACCCAAAAACCAATAAAAAACATAAAACCCCCTAAAAAATAAAATCCAAATAAGAAGTAAAAATAAATAAAAAAACTAAAAAACCATTAAATACCTACAAACTAAAAAATCACTAAAACCCTCAAAACCCCTAAGAACACAAAACCCCAAAATGTCCCTAAAAATGCATCAATTATCTAAAACCCCTAAAAACCAATAAAAATACTAAAAATACCTAAAAACATAAAAACGAAAAAAATATTGAAGTCCCCTAAGAAAACCCTATATGAATAAAAACTCTTAAAACACATAAAAACATTAAAAAGTATGATCCCATAAAAACCATAAAACCCCATAAAACCATACAAAACCCACAAAACCATAAAACCAATAAAAACACAAAAAACCCATTTAATCCCCCCAAATAATAAAATACCCTAAAAATTTTAATTCCTTAAAAAACCAAATAAAACCACAATACCCTAAAAACACAAAAATCTATAAAAAACCTAGAAATCTGTAATATCCCTAAAAACACATTATATTCATAAAAATCCATAAAATGTTAAAACACAAAAAAACTATAAAAAATTAAAAGAAAAACCTATAAATATTAAAATACTTTAATCCCCTAAAAAACATAAAAAACAAGAAAAATATCTGACAAACCCTAAAATCTATAAAAACAATAAGGAACCATAAAACCATTAAAACCAATCAGTACCCTAAAACCCTAATAACCACTAAAAACATAAAAACTCTTTAAACCCCTAAAACGTTAAATAATTCTATAAAACAATCATAAAGAAATATTCACAGAAACCTCTAAAACTCCAAAACACATATAAACACTAAAAAACCTAAAAAACTAAAACCCCTCAAAATCCCCAAAAAAACCAATAACCATAAAAATGCTAAAAACCCCCTAAAATGCTAATAACTTAAAAAAACTAAAAAACAGAAAACCTAAGTAACCCTAGGAAAATAATTAAATCCTTAAAAAACATAGAACCCTTCAAAACCCTAAAAGTGAAAAAATCCCTAAAACCCCCAAAACCACATAGAAATCATAAAAACCTATAAAACCATAAAAATCCTATAAATCCATAAAAGGATAAAAAATTCTAAAACCCAGAAAACCCCTAAAAAACCCTAAAAATCCTAAAAACCATAAACAATTTAAAAACTCTATAAACCCTAAACCACTAAAAACATAGTAACCCTTAACAACATTAAAATACCCTAAAATGCATAAAAACCTTAAAATATAACTGAAAACTATAAAAACCCCCCATCAACCCTTAAAAACATTACAAAAATCAAAAACTCCCACAACCCAATAAAGTCAAAAAATCCTGTAAAACCCCATAAATTATTAAAACCCCTAAAACCGTTGAAATTCTCTAATACCCCTCAAAATCCCTAAAACACTATAAACAATAAAAATTCATAAAAATCTTATAAAATACCAAAAATGTAAATATTTTAAAAACACTAAAAACCATTAAAAACCATAAAAATTTGAACCCACAAAAACATAATAAATAATTAAAACGCAAAAAACCATAAAAAATTTTAAAACCATAAAAACACACAAAATCACAAAAAGACCCACTAAAAACTATCAATTTTTTTTAAACACTTAAAAACATTGAAAAAATCTAAACCATAAAATACCTTAAAAGACTAAATAACCCTTAAACACCCAAAAAACCTTAAAAACCAATAACACCCATGAAAAACTCAAAATCACAAAAACCATAAAAACTGGTAAAAATCCTTAATAATCACAAAAAATCTCTAAAAATGTAAAAGGTCCTAAAATACAAAATAAAATCATAAAAATATAAAAATAATTAAAACACCTAAAAACCTAAAAACAACCAAAATCCCAAAAAATAATCAAAACACCAAGACCCCTCAAAATCCCTAAAACCCTAAAAAATATATAAACTAAAAACTAAATATTATAAAAAACCAAAACACTATTAAACACCTTTTATCATCTAAAAGTGTAGAAATCTTTAAAAAACCATAAAACCCTAGAAAACTCAAAAAAGTATTTGACCCAGAAATCCCACGAAAAAACAAAGAACCAAAAACCCCTAAATGTCACTAGATACCCTAAACACTATATAAATATTTTAAAGGCCCAAAAAATACATATATATGTAAAAACTCCCAAAATCCCTACAATACCATAAAAAACCTTACATACCTAAAAAAATAAAACCACTAAAAACCCTAAAATCTCATTAGATCCCTGAAACCCATAAAAAACATAACAAAACCCAGAAAACGTAAAAATCACTAAAACCCTTGAGAACCCCTACGAAATCCTTAAAAAACTAAAAACATTTAAAAACCATAAAAACCTAATGACACTAAAAAAACTAAACGACCCAAAAACCCATAAAACCAAAAAACCAAAAAACCCATAAAAAATAAAACCCCATCAAAACCTTAAAACCCACTAAAAACTCTAAAAACCCATTAAACCCCTAAAACATTAAAAAATCTTTAAACTCGTAAATTCTAAAAAAAATTAAATATATCAAAAAACCAAAAAAACCCAAAAAGCCATAATACCCTCAAAATCACTACAAAACGTAAAAATAATTAAAACACTAAAAACAACTAAAAATACCTAAAATATGAAGATCATAAAACCCCTAAAATCCTTAAGAAAACCATAATAACCTCAAAACACTTAATACCCTGATAAAACCTAATAAACATGAAGACACTAAAAACGTTAAAAATACCTAAAAACAATGAAACCCAAAAACACAAAAAACTACAAAACCCAGAAAAACCAATAGAAAACTCTAAAAACCCATAAAACGTAATTTTTTTTAAAAAAACACAAAAAATTTAAAAAGACAATAAATACCCTAAAATCCCAAAAACCCTAAAAAACACAAAAAATCTACAAACAATAAAAATATTAAAAAATTCCATATAATCCATAAAAACATAAAATCCAAGAAAGCCCTAAAACCACTAAAAACATAAAAAACTAGAAACATAAAAAACCCCTAAAAATAATACACACTAAAACACTAAAAAAATATAAAAACCCATCAATATCTCCAAAAACCATAAAAACCATAAAAATCCAAATAAATCCAAAAACAAGACAGAAGAATCCTTGAACACGTAAATAACACTAAATACCCTTTAAAACATTAACAACCATAAAAACCCCTAAATACCATAAATAACCCATAAAACCCCTAAAATCCACAAAAATACTAAAAGACCCATTAAGCCCTTAAAAATTTAAAAAACAATAAAAACATTAAAAAATTAAAAACTCAAAAAAACCCAAAGACCGAAAAAAACCTCCATAAATAACCTAAAACACTAAAACCCGTCAAAATCCATAAAATTAATAAAACCATAAAAACCAATAAAATTCCCTAAATATGTAAAAAAACTCTCAAAATCGATAAAAAAACACTATAAACAAAAAAAATAGAACCCTAAAAACCTAAAATAACTAGAAAAACAAAGAATCCCCTAAAAACCATATAAACCTTAAACACAAAAAATATAATAAAAGATCCGTAAATACTCAAAAATCCCATTTAATCCCCTAAAATAATTGAAAAATCTAAAAAATATTGAAACCCTAAAAACTCAAAAACCCCACTTAAACCAAAAAAGGATTTTGTAAATTAAAATACTAAAATACCATAAATCTATAAAAATCCCTAAATATAAAATGAAACCTAAATATTCCATAAATATTCCTAATATCGTAAAAACACAAAATATATTGAAGAACCCTAATAAAACAATAAAAACATAAAAAAACTAAAAACAACTAAAAATCGAAATAATATCATAAAACACCAAAAAACCCTAAAAACCAAAAACACATAAAATACTTACAAACCCTAAAACCCCATAAAAACTACAAACAAATCTAAAAATGTAATAAACTTATGAAAATGTAAAAAAACTCTAAAAAACATAAAAAAACATAAAAAAACATTACAAGTACAAATAAGAACCTAAAACCTCAAAAACCCCAAAAACCCTAGAATCCCTAGAAACCCCTAACATCCCTATAAAAATAAAAAACCATAAAACCATGAAGATAACATTAAAAACCTAAGAACACTTAAAAACACTAAATACCCAAAAAATCATTAAAATCCCTAAATGTGTTCAGAATCCCTATAAACACATAAAAACACTAACAAATCCCTATAAATCGATAAATTGTATAAAAACCCCTTAAAATCTAATCAAACACTATAACAAACATAAATAACTTAAAAAATATAAAATCCACAAAAAGTAAAAACAATAAAACCCTAATATATCAGAAACATGCTAAACCAATAAAAACACATAAACAACTAAAACACAGAGAACACATAAAACTGTAAAAACTGTTAAAAAACATAAAAAACACATAAAAACATAAAATAAAATACCATTAAAACCTTATTAAACAAAAAAAAGTAAAACTAAAAAAAATCTACAAATGATATAAACCTTGAATACCCTAAAAACCCCTAAAACCCTAAAAAAATAAAAACCACCAAAAACAATAGAAAACCAAGAAAACACATTAAAACACTAAAAACTCACTAAAAACTATAAAAAAATTTAATCCCCTAAACAGTTAAATTCTCAAAAAACCGTAAATCTCTATTAAACTATTATAATCTTGATGACCTAAAAATACCATAAAACTCATAAAAACCCTAAAAACTCTAAAACTCATGAAAAACATAAAATGAATAAAATTCTTAAAAATATATAAAACACCTAATAATAATAAAAAACTACAAAACACTACGAAAACCTAAAAAACCTCAAAACAATTAAAACCCCCAAAACACAAAAAATATGGAAACCCTTAAAAACCCTAAATCAAAAAAAACCCTTAAAAACCGTAAGACTCATTAATCTTAAAAAATCCATGACAATTCTAAAAAACTAGAAAATCATAAAAACTCTAAAAACCCCTTGGAAAACTGAAAAAACATAAAAACCCTAAAAACACCCTGTAATGTTTTATACTTTTTCATTTTATAAATTGAGGCGACAAGCTCTCCTCTTGCCTCGCGCCTTCTTTTCCCTAAAAACTCAAAACGCTAAAATCCCTAAAAGTCCCTAAAACCCTACATGAAAATAAAACCCTAAAATCCTAAAACCTACTTAAAACCATAAAACCCAAAAACCCATCAAAAACCCTAAAATCCCATATATTACCTTTATCATCTAAAAAAATAAAACATTTTAAACACCTATAACATAAAAAAACACTAAAAAACTCAAAAAACCTGTAAAAATAAAAAAAATAAAAACACCTAAAAACAGTAGAATTTGCCAAAATGCCTAAAAATCATAAAAATTAAAAAAATCCAAAAATTAACGATAAATCATTAAACTTGTAAAAAAACTCAAACCCCTGAAGACCGCTAAAACACCCAATGAAATCATAAAAACCAAAAACACTAATAAATTTTAAAAACATAAAGAAGTTCGAAACCTTAAAACCCCGAAACCCTAAATAACCAATGAAATTGTAAAAAAGCACTAAACATCCCTAAAAACAGAAAAAAGAATAAAACACATAAACACTAAATAAAACCGTAAAATCCAAAACACAAATAATTTCTCCAAAATCCCAAATAATTTAGAAAACCCCAAAAAGACCTTACAAATACCTAAAACCATAAAGAACAAAAAAAATTAACACCTTAAAACCCCAAGACCACTACAAACTAAAAAACCCCTGAAGCCCGTAAAAATGTAAAAAACTCTAAAAATAATTAAAAACCCTACAAAACATAAATAACACATAATGACCAAAAACCCACAAAAAAACAAAATACCCTAAAACCCTAAAAGTCTCTAAAAACTCAAAAACACATAAAATTTATAGAATCCCAAAAAATAACAAAAAAATATAAAATACCCATGAAACATAAATAATATTATGAAAACCTTAAAAACCAAAAAACCATAAAAACCTAAAAAACATTAAAAATCCTAAATTCACTATAAACATTACAAACCATAAAAACCTTCAAAAATTATTAAATCTAATAAAAACCCATTAAAACTTTAAAACTTATAAAAAATCTAAACGCACTTTAATCCACAAAAAAAGATAGAAAACAATAAAAATCATGAAACTCTAAAAAACTAAAAAACCCTAAATCCCAAAAACCCTAAAAACAAAATAAAATTTCAAAAATCTTAAAATCCTAAAAACCATAAATTCGTAACAAAAATCCATAAAACTCCCTAAAAACATAAAAACTGAAAAATATAGAAAATACCCCTGTGAAAACCGTAAAAATACAAAACCACTTAAGGGCACTAAAAATTAAATAAATGTTAAATGGGATAAAAACCATATAAACCAATGAAAATCCCAAACACCTTAAACACCCTAGGAATAGCACAAAAACCTAAAAATACATAAAATACCCTTGTACATAATAAAATTACAAATATGAAAAAACCCCATAAATCCATTAAATTTTTTAAAAAACCTAAAAACCCTAAAACACCATGGAAAACCCATAAAAATCAAAAAAAATCATTAAATTCCTAAAAATGTTAAAAACACTAAAAACCCTCAAAAACAAAAAAAAACTACATAAATCTATAAAAACATAAAAACCATTAATTCCCTAAAAACCATATAAATCACAAAAAACCCACAAAAAACACTAAAGACCATAATACTATAAAAATCATAAGAAAAACAAAAACCCTTAATAATCATAAATCCCTGGAAATTATTAAGAAAACCATAGAAACCAAAAAACACCTAAATCCCCAAAAAATCGAAAAAATGATAAAAAAACTAAAACCTCAATAGGACTTCAAGACCCCTAAACCCCGAAAAAACCTCTAAAACCCCTTAAAATATTAACAAACAAAAAACCCTAATAGCCATAAAAAATCTAAAAACCACTAAAATCTCTAAAAAAATATAAACACATAAAAAATTGAAAATTTATAAAAACCATAAAACACTAAAATCTCTAAATACCCCTAAAAACCATAAAACCCATAAACCCCCAAAACGCAGTAATAAAGTAAATTGTGTTGACCGCTTTGTGTGGGATTTCAGATTTGTTTATCACCGGCTTGCACAGATCTTTCAGGTTTGTGTTTTCGAACCCTTGGCCTTGCCATGCAATGATGTTGCAGGCCTGCTTAAATTGTGTTGTCTTCTGGGATCTTGGCTAGTTTTGGGACACTAATGGAGTCAAGGCCACCTTGGTTTTGGCTTGATTGGTCGATTGTTTGTGCTAATATAGATTGATTGAGCTGCCATGAGGCGCTGGGGGGTGCTTTGCCATGCAGTGCAACTTCTGTGTTGCTTGCGGGGCGATCTTCCCCAGTGTTTAAAAAATGAGGTTTGGGTGCCATGTAATGGTGAAAGTATTGAGGGTTGTTGGTATTTTCTTTCTTCATGTTCTTCTCTGTGTGGATTTCATCTCGCTGAAGGTTTTGGAGGTGCTTGGAGCTGGAAACAGAGTAGCTGGGTGCTCGTTATTTCTTGGCTCAGAACCGCTGAAGGAGGTGCTAGCTTCTTGACGTGGGTGTGTATAATGCCAGTTACTTCCATGCATGGATCTGGTTTTCCAGATCTGATTCTTGGAGGGATTTGCTGGATCTTCTGTATTTTTGACAGATTCTGGTGGCCAAAGAAAGTGAAAGTGCTGGTTTTTGCTCTTAGTTCCTTAGTTTCGTCTTTGGCTTATACTGCTGATGAAGTTCTGGTCAAGTTGAGCTGCGTTCTGGCTGCTATGGTTGAATGTGGTCTTTTGAGTTGTTGCGAGTTTGGTTGTGAGTCGTTGCTGAAGCTTGATTTTAGGCAAGATGAGATGGAGGTTGATGGATGTGGTGATAGTTTATTTTTAAATAGCATTGGATACGAGATTTTTATTTTGTTGAGTGTGCTGGATGCTATCCTGTGTGTTGCTGGTTGCTATTTGTTGGGAGGTGATGATGGATGCATTTGGTTGTGGTGCTTGTGCTGTGGTTTGATGCTGCTGGACATGATTAGCTGTGATGTCGGATTTGGTGGTGTTGGTTGCTAGGGATGGTTAGTTTGGATGTGTTGTTGCTGCTGCTGTGTTGCTGTGATGATCGAATATGGTGTTGTTGGATGCTGGTACTGGCTGAATGTGACGTGATGATGCTGTTGTTGTGTCTGTTTTGAGTGTTTTTTTCTTTCTTTTTTTGGGTGTGGGTTGTTAGGGGTTTTTGGGTGTGGATCATTTGACCCCTCCCCTCCCTTGTCTGCTGTGTCTCCTTTTCTTATTAATAAATTTGGGGGGCCGAGAATAGCCCGACCCTCGCATCTTCCTTGCCATAAAACCCTAAAAATCACTACAAAAATTAAAAACCCTAAAATGACTAAATACTCAAAATACCCTTTTAAACCGTAAAAACCATAAAAAAGTCTAAAAATACTAAAATGATAAGAAACTCAAAAAACCCTAAAACCGACAAAAAACCCAAAAATTCCCCTAAAAAATCTAAAAAACCCTAAATCCCTTCAAAATACCTTTATAACATTCAAATCCATAAAAATCATGAAAATCCATAAAATTGCTGAAAATGTAAAATAACTTAAAAACCCTTTGACTTACTAAGAAAATCATAATAACATAAAATCACTTAATACCCATAAAATCCTAGAAAACTGTAAAATCCATAGAATCCCTAAAACCACTAAAAACCATCATATTTCATAAAAGTAATAAATACTATATAAATACTATAAAATTTCTATATATCCTTAAGAACATAAAAACCCAAAATACATAAAAAAACACTAAAAACCCTTTGAAAACACAAAATCAAATAAAACCCCTATAAACTAAATATCTCTAAAATAGATAAACACTATAATACCCTTAAAAACCCCTAAAAACCATAAAACCCCCTAAAAAAGAAAAACCTATAAAACCCAATATAACCCTAAAACTCCAACAAAAAATCTTAAAACCTTTTAAATATATAAAAATGATAAAAAATAATCATAAAAATCATAAAAATCCAAACAACACAAAAACAAAAGAAAACCCTAAAGACCGATATAAACCCTTTACAACCCTGAAAATAATCAAAATCCCTAAACCCCGTAAAAACCATAAAAATCATAAAAACAATAAAATTCACTAAAAATTTTAAAAGCCCTAAAACCCTAAAAACCACCAAAAAAACCAAAAAAACCTTAGAAAAATAAATCTACATAATACCCTACACCCCTAAAAATATCTAGAACCCCTAAAAATCCATAAAAACCAAAAAATCCTAAAAACACATAAAACCATAAAAGACATTAGACACCCAAAAACAAATAATCCCTTAAATTCAAAAAAGGAAACAAATCCAAAAAATACCGTAAAAACCTATAAACATTTAATAATCATAAAACCCCCTAAGAACCATAAATACACCTAAAACCCTCAAAACCCCAATCACCCATAAATCCCACAAAACCGATAAAACCACTTAAAAACTCTAAAAACCCTTCATACCCATAAAAATGTTATAGAACTCTAAAAAACCACATTCTTTATAAATACTAAAAAGAACCCTAAAACCCAATAAAAACATGAAAGCCCTAAAAAAATTAAATCCCCTCAAAACCATAAAAATCCCTAATAACCCAAACGAACTATAATAATTTTATAAAATCCCTAAAATTACCAAAAAAATATACCCCCCCCCCCTACAAAAAAACTCAGAAAACCATATGAAAACCCTAAATTCCGAGAAACACATAAAACCCTTAAAAATGATAAATATCGTAAAAACCCATGAAACCCTAAAAACCCTAAAGACCCTGAAAACATTAATAATACAAAAAATTTCTTTTTCAAAAAATACCTAAAAATTAAAAAACCTAAAAACCGTGAAACCCCTAATGAAAATCTCAAAATCCTAAAAAACACAAAAAACCCCAAAAAAGCTAAAAAAATACCCAAAACCCAAAAACACCATAAACAAACACTAAAAAAGAAAAAAAGGACATAAAAACCCTAGAAATATTAACATATATAAACCCCCTATAAACTGAAAAAATACATTTAAAAACATTTAATCCCATAAATTTTTAAAAAACACTAAAAAACCCTAAAAACAACAAAAACATCAAAAAAACCTAAACGCCAAAAAAACCATAAATACCCTAAAACCCTATAAATACTTAAAATCCATCAAGATCACTTAAAACCAAATAACCCATATAAATCATAATAAATACTAAAAAATCCATTAATACATAAAAAACCTAAAAGTCCTAAAATCCCCTAAGGGAAACTTAAACATTTTAAAAACATAAACCCCTAAAAACGTAAAGAAATATATAATTGTTAAAAACCCTTAAATACACTAAAACCCATATAAATATCTATAACCAATAATAATATAAAAACCCTAAAATTACCTAAAAATATAAGAATGCTTATAAATATAAAAATCCTTAAAAATCCTGAAAACCCTATGAAAAAAATACTACACAAAAAACACACAAACCACTAAAAATATAAAAATACTAAAAATACTAAAACCCATAAAAGTCCCTAAAAACCCATAAAAACCCCAAAATACAATTATAACCCATAAAATGCCTAAAAACTATAAAAACCCTTTTTAACCCATAAAAACCATAAAAACTATAAGAATCATAAAATGCAAAAAAAAAACTCGAATAAACCCCTAAAACCCCCCAAAAAAATTTCCCAAAAACCCCTATAATCCCTAAATCCCTTATAATAAGATAATATATAAAAATACTCAGAATCCATAAAATCACTAAAAAATAAAATATCCTAAGAACCCAGAAAAATCAAATAAAAACATAATAACATAAAATATATTAGTACCAATAAAAACATAAAATACAAAAAATCCCTAAAAACCCGAAAAACCACTAAAACCCATAAAATTTCATAAAAACAATAAATACCATAAAATTACTATAAAATCCCAAAAAATACTCAATAACATAAAAACTCAATATACCTTAAAAACAATATGAAACAATTAAAAACATAAGAATGATTAAAACCCCTAAAAACTAAATAACGCTAGAACAGCAAAAAATCCTAAAATCCTAAAAACCCTAAAATCCATAAAACCTACCTATATACTAAAAAACACCTAAAAACTAATAAAACAAAAAATACCCCACAAAAAATTCTTAAAACCTTTTAAATATTTAAAAATGTTAAAAATACACTAAAATGTATTAAATACCCTAAGAACACAAAACCACAGAAAAACCTAATGACCCATAAAAACACTAAAAACCCTAAAACCCCGTAAAACCCCTCAATAACCCTAAAAACCGAAAAACCAAAAATATATTTAAAAACAAATAAAATTCACTAAAAATTTAACAAAACATAAATACCCTGAAAACCCCTAAGAAAACCTAAAAACCCTTTAAAAAAGAAAAATCAAATACAACATAAATACATAAACACATCAAAATCGCTTGAACCCATAAAAATCCATAAAAACCAAAAAATCCTAAAAATACCAAAACCCTAAGAAAACATTAGAATCATAGAAAAAAATAATCCCAAAAACAACAAAAAGATAAAAAACCATAAATTACATTAAAAATCTAAATAAACATAAAAAATAATAAAACTCCCTAAAAACATTAATACCACCTCCAAAACTACTAACACCAATAAACCACACTAAAAATATTAAAAACCTTCACACCCTATAAAATTTTATAGAACTCTAAAAACCATAAAATTATTAAATACACAAAATAACCCTAAACACCAATAAAACCATGAAATCTCTAAAAACCCTTAAAACCCCACAAAACAATCAAAATCCCTAAAACCATCAATGGACTATAATAATACAATGAAATCCCTAAAAATCCATAAAAACCTAAAAACCACATAAACTCAGAACATAATAAAAAAACTCTAAATTCCTAAAAACACATAAAACACTTAAAAATGTTAAAAACCATAAAAATACAAGAAACCCTAAAAACCCTAAAGTCCCTAAAAATATTTAAACTCCATAAAAACCAATAAAATAATTTAAAAATTCCCTAAATTTTTTAAAAATCCTATAAACCGTGAAACCCCCAATGAATAAATCAAAAACCTAAAAACACATAAAACCGCTAAAATTATAAAAACCCCATAAAACCTGAAAAAATCATAAACAAATCATAAATAGGATAAAACCCATTAAAATCATAGATATTTTAAATAATATAAATCCCTATAAACAACCTACAAATCAAAAAATACTTATAAAACCTCAAAACCACTAATTTTTTTAAAAAAAAATCTCTAAAAACCTTTAAAAACATAAAATATATCAAAAAAACATAAAACCCCTATAAATCAATAAGAACCCGAAAACCCTAAAAACCATAAAATCCGCCGAACTCTCTTAAAACAATAAAACCCATAAAAATCATAAATAATCATAAAAATATATTAATACATAAAAACCCTAAACCCTATAATCCCATAAGAAAACCTTAAACCATTTCAAAAAATAATAACCCTAAAAATGTCAAAAAATATTATTCGACTGTAAAGAACCCTTAAAACCCCTTGAACCCATCAAAATCCCTAACAACATAAATAACATAAAAAAACTAAAAATTCCCACAAACAAAACAATCCATAAAATGTTAAAATATATAAAAACACCAAAAACCCCTAAGAAAAACATACCACCAAAAAACACATAAACCCCTAAAAATACTAAAAATACCTACACCCATTAAAGTCCCGAAAAACATATAAAACCAATGAAAAACCTAAAAACAACTAAAAACCATAAAATAACCAAGAACAATAAAAACCCTATTAATCCTGAAAACATTAAAAAAACTATAAAAATATTAAAAGGCTAAAAAATTCAAAATACTCAAAATACACTAAAAACCCAAAAAAATCCAAAAAACCCTTATAAACCCTAAATCCCTTTGAAATCACTTAAAAACGAGAAAATACATTAAAATAATACAATCCATAAAAATGATAAATACATAAAAAACCATAAAAACCATGAAAAACTATATGAAAAAATTAATAATATAAAATCACTTAATACCAATAAATCCTAGAAAACTATTAGATCCCTAAAGACCCTAAAAACCACTAAAAACCACGGATTTTTATGAAAACAATAAAACCCATGAAATACTATAAATTCCATAAAAATACTTAAAAACATAAAACACCAAAATTCCAAAAAATTCCTTAAGAAACCCATCAAAACATAAAAACAATTAATACCGCTAAAAACTAAATAATGCTAAAATAGCTAAAAATCTAAAAAACAAAAAAAAACTAAAAACCATAAAACCACCTAAATACTTAAAAAACCTAAAAATAATATAACCATAAATCCCCCAAAAAAATCTTAAAACCTTTCAAGTCCTTAAAAATGTGAAATATACTGTAAGAAATATTAAAAAACCTAAAAACAGAACAACAACAGAAAAACATAAAGAGCCTTAAAACCCGAAAAAACATTAAAACGTAAAAATAGAAAAAATCACAAAAACCCCTAAAACCGTAAAAATATTAAAAAGTCAAAGAAATTTATTAAAAATTTTAAATACCCTAAAAACTCTAAACACCCATAATAAAACCTAAAATCCATTTAAAAACCAAAAAACATAAAACGACATACAACACTAAACCCCTAATAATCCCTAGAACCCCATAAAATCCATAAAAACCAAAATATCATAAAAACACATAAAACTATAAGAAAATATTATACCCCTAAAAACAAATAAACCCCAAAAACTGTAACACCCCGAGCTTCCACGATACGCTTCTCATTCAATAATGCAATAGCTTGCATTGTACGCAACTTCGAGTTCTAAAACACCGCGACTAATCAAAGTAGCCGTTATGAATAGTAATAACCACTTTTTAAAATTATAGAAATTTTATATTTCAAAATGGACTTCATTTTTCGATTTGGAATATCGAAATTAGCCTATGTTGAATTTTTGGTATTTTTCTGAGAACTTAAAAATTTTTATGAATAGTGAAAAATACTTAAAACAAATTTTTTAATCAAAATAATTTATAGTGATAAGTTATACTATTGAGTGGTTTTAAAGTATAATTATAATATATTTTTACCATTTTATCCAATGGTGGTCATTAGAATTAATTTAACATTGAAATTGGACATAAACAACTGCCAATCTTTTGATATAAATTGTTTCTTAAAACACGCTATTTGTTGTGACAGCGAGAATTAATTATAAAATTAATTAATGAAACTTATATTTTTGGAATTTTGTAAAATAGGCATCATTTTTGAATTCAGAATATCAATTATAGCTTAGGGTGAAATTTTGGCATTGTTCTGAAAAACTTCAATTTTTGATGAATAGTGAAACCACTAAGTGGTAGTTAAAGAACTGATTTTTCGTTTAAATGAAATATTACCACTTCTATGATTTGATTCTCAAAAATCCGACATACATGGTTGTCATTAAGAATTAAAATGTGGTTCAATGAGATTAAAATAATTTTTTGGTGAATAGTAACTTTTAAGTTCTTAATCGCGATTAGAGGTAATTAGTGTAGTTTAAGGTAAAAATAATGTTTTAATAATATGAGATGAGATTGACACTTTTCCTACTCCTATTTGATGAGTCATGGCCGACCAAGACAACCCATGGGTCAACTTGGGGACCCCATGGAGCCACTTTGGTTGGAAAATGACATTAATATATATTTATTTAATGTTAAAATTAAATTGACACAAACATGAGTTGTTTTACTAAAACAGACTTTAAGTGAGGTTAAACAAGTCCAAATTTTGATTATAAATATTCATTAGAAAGCTAAAAATATTTCCTACATCATAGCTGTTTTTTTATAATTTTTAGACATTAAATAAATTAAATTAATTATGACATCATGATGATGCAACGATGACCTCATTATTTAACGATTTAAATAAAATGGAAAGATAATGTAAAATCCAAAGCGTACACTTGTCAAAAACCAATTGGATGAGTAGATTTAGAACCCTTATCATCTTATCCTAGAATTATATAAGTTTGGGACCTCTAAAATCCGAAACTCATTTTATAATAAAGTGACTTTTCTTTACTTTCCAAGAGTGCCCCTCCTCTCCACTTATAAAAGGCCCCCAGCTCTCCCACCTCATTTTCACTTTCAAGCCATTTGGCTCGGCCAACCTATGCCCAAATACTCTCCCAACATTCCCCTCTTACTCCTAGAAGCCTCATGTTGGGCAGAACTCTTCCCAAGGAATCCTTTGGATCAAATCAAAAAGAGTTACCCGATTTTGAGGTAATGTCTTCTCTAATGTTGTTTTGTTTTATTTTTCTTCTCAAACCCCCTAAACTCTTTTTATTCATTTCTTTTGTAACAAAACCAGTATCCTCAATATACTAGGATGTTGTTATAAGATGTATTAGAGCTACACTTACACACACCTACATCTAATGGTTAAAGAACATACGGTTTCTGTGGATGGCGAATTTCTGCCTCACGAAACGATGATTGTTCAACACTCATATAACACCTTCAAAGGTGGCCATTAAGATGTCACTATTTTTATATATGATATATAATATGTTTATTTTTTACTTATGCTTCTGTATTTCTCATTTATGGCATACTTTATGATTTCCATTATGGGTAAAATGCGATAATTTCATTTTAGGAAGTGCGGACTACCGCCCCCTCAAAGTGATTTGAATCGTTAATGCCATATGTGGGATGTATAAAGGATGGATTAAATGGTATTATACACTATATTATACTGTAATTATATTATAAATTTATATCATTATGATTTCATTCCATTAAATATGAAATAGAAATGAAAGTAGCGTTCATGCGTACGTACGACTTACCGTCTCCATGAACGGTGCATTTCATTTCTTACCTCTAAATGTTACGTGAAATTATGAATGAATGAATATACTGTATATATATTATATATATGATATATAAATCATGAATATAATTCTGGATATAATGGATATTTCACCACAAGAACAACTTGTAATTATAAGAAGTTTATTTTTGACTCAAGTACCAAAGATCGACAAAACGACCGTTATTAACTTAAACAATTAAATAATGTTCATAACATGGTAATAAGTGATATAAATGGAATAATGAACATGAAAAATGTTCTTAAGTAAATAGAAATTAACTCTAGTTTATTATTCAGGAGGTTAAAGAACGGTCGAGTTAGGACAAGACGCAAGGTAAGGGAACTTCTTAACCCAATTTCTATTCTTTGGGTTAATCTCCTACTTTCAAATTATGTCATGATATTATTATGTCATATCTTGTATTTTTACATTATTTATGTGTAATTATAGTGAATACACATAATAGATCTATTTTTTTTTAAAATGGCCTTTTAAGGACTTCGTCTCAATCCCCTTTCATTGAGGCATATTTTGTTTTATACACAACTTTCTTTTATACGGTGTATAAACCCCTTTGACTTTTACGTTTATTCAAAAGGAATCTTTTTTTATACGAAGCGTTTTGCAAAATGACAAAAGGGAATGTTTTTCTTTCTGTACTTATGCGGCGATAATGACTTCTCCGCCGCCGAGACCATTATTTGAGTTTCGGCTTCCTCTACAAGCCATCATTTTTTTTAATGAAAAATAAATACATAGTTTTAACTTTCTTTTATTTTGGTATTGAAAATGGTTTTGAAAGCATTTTTATTATATCAATGTGTTGTATTGATATCTTGTGATTGGAATGTGGAAATTTTATGTTTCCTTTATGCATGTTTTATGTGATATGATTATGTTATGGTTTATGATATGTTTAAACCTATTCATATGAGGAATGTATTGGACTTAATAAGTGACGGGTGGAGCCCGCTATAGCTCCTCAATGCATCGGTAGGTCTCATGAGACAACTAGACGTGGAATTGGCCGAGGCCCTTTTCCCAATTTGATTTATGGTTTTGGCCGAGGCCTTAATCATTTTATACGTCTTGGTCGAGGCCTTGACGAAATGTTTCAGAATGTCTGGCATTATACATTCCCTCATTATGAAAGTGGTTATTGATATTGCATGTGATTATTCGACCAGTAGAATATCCATGTAAAGAAGTGAATGGCATTATCTCATTTTACTTTTTCCATATTATGTTGAAGTTCAGGTTTAAAAGACTCTTGTTTTAGTTATACATTGCCTTAAATGTTTATGTTTATTGATGAAAGCTTCCGCTATATTGTTATCGTTACTGAGTATCTGATCTCACCCCTTTCAATGTTTAAATATTTTTCCAGGATGTGAAGAAGTGTTTTATGAATGACCTGCAGGGATAGTCAGAAGAGGATATGAGTGTGGACTATGAAGACTTTGTTATTAGTTTTTCACTTTATGATGTAATGTAACATTTATGAATGTATCTAGTGTTTCCAAGGCTACTAAACTAATAGGTCTTTCGAGAATTGATCTTTTGTGATCATGCCAATGTTACGAAGTAATGCACCGACTCTGGGTAGCTGGGGTCTGGGCATTACAGTTGGTATCAGAGGCAGTTTAGTACTATCCTTGGAAGCTAGATTTAGATAAACTCTGATTGGAGGACATAGCCCGAAGATAGTCTTTGAGGATTAGTATAGAAGAACTTCCTAGAATTTTGGTATTGTAGAGATTTTGTGAGTTTTCAGAGCAATACATCCCTATCTGGATACGAGGAGGTAGAGGCGGCTCTGGCACAGATGTTCCTACGGGTAAAACACGAAAACACCGCTTTGAGCTAGACTCGAACGGGAACTAGTGCACGACAACAGGCCTTGCTGCACTCTTCGTTACGACACTCCCGGGGGATATGCTTAGGATAACTCTCATTTTCATTACAAATAATTATGAAGGGTTTATGAGTATATACTTCCTCAAAGAAAAAAATTTTATGATTATAGATTATATCCATAAATAGTTAAATTTATGTTAAGTGTTTTATAAGTATGAGATTATATATTTTGATTCAAAAACTGATCTAGTTTATGCAATTGTTTAGAAATGGTGCCTAGTGGAAGAAATGGAAACCGTATCAATGCATGCACTCCATGTAAGTATTTCCCTCCTGCTCACGATAATTATAGTGGGGCTGGTGATGCAACTAGTGCCGATCAGCTAATCACCATACTGGGACAACTTACTCAGGTTATGAATAATAACCTTACTCGTATGGAGCACCCTGATTCACAACGTGGAGGATCAATGCTAGACCGTTTCATGAGGAAACAAACACCAACCTTAAATGGGGGTACAAATCCGTTAGTAGCTGAGCAATGGATAAACTCCTTAGAGAAAATATTACATGCCTTGGGGAGTAGCGAAAGGGAGAGGGTTGTCATGGCAGTTTACCGCCTCACTGGAGATGCCGATCAGTGGTGGTCGCTGATTCAAAACACAAAGGAAGATGATGACGTATCGAATATGGAATGGAGGGAGTTCAAAGAGCTTTTCTTAGAAAAATACTTTCCTCATGACCATCGAGTAGATATGGAAAGGCAATTTCTGAGTTTGAGGCAGAAGGAGGATGAGAATGTCGCAAAGTATGAGGATAACTTTACAAGGTTAGCGAGGCATGCTGCTGATTATATACGTAACCCAAGGAGTAAGATTGATCATTTCTTTGATGGGTTAAAACCATTTCTCCGTCGAGCTTTAGTATCACAATCCTTCTCATCATACGAAGATATTGTCTCGTGTGCTATCAAGACAGAAAAGGAATTATCTAAGTCTTATGACAACAAAGTAAAGCAAGAGAAGAAGAGAACGATGGAACAAGACACAGATAAAGGGAAAAAGGGAAAGAAGGATTTTCCATTATGTGATAATTGTGGGAAGAATCACCCTGGTACGTGCCTAAAAGGAATGGGAGATTGTTATAAATGTGGAGAAAAGGGTCACCAGGCTCGTGATTGCAAGGGAAAGAAAGAGGCTATCAAAGTTGAATGCTACAATTGTAGGGAAATGGGGAATTATGCAAATGAATGTCCTAAGCGTCAAGGAAACTTACCTCAGAAAAGGCCAAGGGATCAAGGCCAATCTTATGCTGTGACTACAGTTGAAGCGGAATAATTAATGTATTGGTGCTTTTGGACTCAAGGATTATATTCTGGTTATAAGAATAATGTGATATATATAAAGATTGTACTGCAGTACTTTTTGATTAAGGTAATATGATTAAGGTAATCATATTTTTAGTATGTGACAATAAGAGAAACTTTTCTTTGTTTGGTGAATCTGATGTTACAATTGATTTTGGAATTTAGAGACCTTTTAGAGAAAGTCTGGATGGAGGTATTTTGGATAACTATTAAGGTTGGAATGGATTAATTTGAACCATGGATAGTATTGTTTAAGGTTAAAGAATTTATGAAGATTATTTTTGGAATATTATGATACTGTAGTTTTAGGAAAAGGAAAACCTGCAGGGTGGGGCATAACCCATCGCGTCGGACAAAGCTGCAGGAATCAAACCCACAACCATAGTGCGACAAGCCATTATTTCCTACCACTAGCCTACAGGAAGTCCCTGGTTATTACAAAATAATTTTACTAATCTAAATGGTATGTGTTAACATTTGTAACCTTATACAATTAGGATAAATAGAATATTTTTGAGTTCCGTTACCATTTGGAGTAAAAGATGGGTTTGTGGTTAAAATTTATTAACGAATGAAAGTATACATAACAAATATGTATATTCCCTTACGTTCTTAGTAAATCTCCTAAATAAATTCATCAACATTATAAAAGGTAACTTAAAACAAAAATGTTGTCGGTTAACTTTTCCAACTGGGGATTCAATGACCGTTTAACCAAACACAAGTTTGTGATTTTCTTGTGGTTAAACATTCTCCTAATCCTGTTTTCTATAACTCCCCATCAGACCTTGATGGTTTGTTTCTCCTCCATATCCATATTTTCATAGAATCCTAGAATGGGCTATATCGGGTGACCTTTGTACTTATCTTGCTTTCTTTTAATGTTATATATTTATTAACCTTATTTCCAATGTGGGTTTTCCTCAAAGGTATTTTCTCTTTTCAACCTTTTATTTTCATAGAAAAATTTCAAATTGCGAGGACGCAATTTATTGAAGGAGGGGAGAATGTAACACCCCGAGCTTCCACGATACACTTCTCATTCAATAATGCAATAGCTTGCATTGTACGCAACTTCGAGTTCTAAAACACCGCAATTAATCAAAGTAGCCGTTATGAATAGTAATAACCACTCTTTAAAATTATAGAAATTTTATATTTCAAAATGGAATTCATTTTTCGATTCGGAATATCGAAATTAGCCTATGTTGAATTTTTGGTATTTTTCTGAGAACTTCAAAATTTTTATGAATAGTGAAAAATACTTAAAACAAATTTTTTAATAAAAATAATTTATAGTGAAAAGTTATACTATTGAGTGGTTTTAAAGTATAATTATAATATATTTTTACCATTTTATCCAATGGTGGTCATTAGAATTAATTTAACATTGAAATTGGACATAAACAACTGCCAATCTTGTGATATAAATTGTTTCTTAAAACACGCTATTGGTTGTGACAGCGGGAATTAATTATAAAATTAATTAATGAAACTTATATTTTTGGAATTTTGTAAAATAGACATCATTTTTGAATTCAGAATATCAATTATAGCTTAGGGTGAAATTTTGGCATTGTTCTGAAAAACTTTAATTTTTGATGAATAGTGAAACCACTAAGTGGTAGTTAAATAACTGATTTTTCTTTTAAATGAAATATTACAACTTCTGTGATTTGATTTTAAAAAATCCGACATACATGGTTGTAATTAAGAAGTAAAATGTGGTTCAATGAGATTAAAATAATTTTTTGGTGAATAGTAACTTTTAAGTTCTTAATCGCGATTAGAGGTAATTATTGTAGTTTAAGGTAAAAATAGTGTTTTAATAATATGAGATGAGCTTTAAACTTGTACTACTACTATTTGATGAGTCATGGCCGACCAAGACAACCCATGGGTCAACTTGGGGACCCCATGGAGCCACTTTGGTTGGAAAATGTCATTAATATATATTTATTTAATGTTAAAATTAAATTGACAAAAACATGAGTTGTTTTACTAAAATAGACTTTAAGTGGGGTTAAAAAAGTCCAAATTTTGATTATAAATATTCATTAGAAATCTAAAAAGATTTCCTACATCATAGATGTTTTTTTATAATTTTTAGACATTATATAAATTAAATTAATTATGACATCATTATGATGCAGCGATGACCTCATTATTTAACGATTTAAATAAAATGGAAAGATAATGTAAAATCCAAAGCGTACACTTGTCAAAAACCTATTGGATGAGTAGATTTCGAACCCTTATCATCTTATCCTCGAATTATATAAGTGTGGGACCTCTAAAATCCGAATCTCATTTTATAATAAAGTGACTTTTCTTTACTTGCCAAGAGTGCCCCTCCTCTCCACTTATAAAAGGCCCCCACCTCTCCCACCTCATTTACACTTTCAAGCCATTTGGCTCGGCCAACCTCTCCCCAAATACTCTCCCAACATTCCCCTATTACTCCTAGAAGCCTCACATTGGGAAGAACTCTTCCCAAGGAATCCTTTGGCTCAAATCAAAAAGAGTTACCCGATTTTGAGGTAATGTCTTCTCTAATGTTGTTTTGTTTTATTTTTCTTCTCAAACCCCCTAAACTCTTTTTATTCATTTCTTTTGTAACAACACAAGTATCCTCAATATACTAGGATGTTTTTATAAGATGGATTCGAGCTACACTTACACACACCTACATCTAATGGTTAAAGAACATACGGTTTCTGTGGATGGCGAATTTCTGCCTCACGAAACGATGATTTTTCAACACTCATATAACACCTTCAAAGGTGGCCATTAAGATGTCACTATTTTTATATATGATATATAATATGTTTATGTTTTACTTATGCTTCTGTATTTCTCATTTATGGCATACTTTATGATTTCCATTATGGGTAAAATGCGATAATTTCTTTTTAAAAAGTGCGGACTACCGCCCCCTCAAAGTGATTTGAATCGTTAATGCCATATGTGGGATGTATAAAGGATGGATTAAATGGTATTATACACTATATTATACTTTAATTATATTATAAATTTAGATCATTATGATTTAATTCCATTAAATATGAAATAGAAATGAAAGTAGCGTTCATGCGTACGTACGGCTTACCGTCTCCATGAACGGTGCATTTCATTTCTTACCTCTAAATGTTACGTTAAATTATGAATGAATGTATATACTGTATATATATTATATATATGATATATACATCATGAATATAATTCTGGATATAATGGATATTTCACCACATGAACAACTTGTAATTATAAGAAGTTTATTTTTGACTCATGTACCAAAGATCGACAAAACGACCGTTATTAACTTAAACAATTAAATAATGTTCATAACATGGTAATAAGTGATATAAATGGAATAATGAACATGAAAAATTTTCTTAAGTAAATATAAATTAACTCTAGTTTATTATTCAGGAGGTTAAAGAACGGTCGAGTTAGGACAAGACGCAAGGTAAGGGAACTTCTTAACCCAATTTCTATTCTTTGGGTTAATCTCCTACTTTCAAATTATGTCATGATATTATTATGTCATATCTTGTATTTTTACATTATTTATGTGTAATTATAGTGAATACACATAATAGATCTATTTTTTTTAAAATGGCCTTTTAAGGACTTCGTCTCAATCCCCTTTCATTGAGGCATATTTGGTTTTATACACAACTTTCTTTTATACGGTGTATAAACCCCTTTGACTTTTACGTTTATTCAAAAGGAATCTTTTTTTATACGAAGCGTTTTTCTAAATGACAAAAGGGAATGTTTTTCTTTCCGTACTTATGCGGCGACAATGACTTCTCCGCCACCGTGACCATTATTTGAGTTTCGGCTTCCTCTACAAGCCATCATTTTTTTAATGAAAAATAAATACAAAGTTTTAACTTTCTTTTATTTTGGTATTGAAAATGGTTTTGAAAGCATTTTTATTATATCAATGTGTTGTATTGATATCTTGTGATTGGAATGTGGAAATTTTATGTTTCCTTTATGCATGTTTTATGTGATATGATTATGTTATGGTTTATGATATGTTTAAACCTATTCATATGAGGAATGTATTGGACTTAATAAGTGAAGGGTGGAGCCTGCTATTGCTCCTCGATGCATCGGTAGGTCTCATGAGACTACTAGACGTGGAATTGGCCGAGGCCCTTTCCCAATTTGATTTATGGTTTTGGCCGAGGCCTTAATAATTTTAGACGTCTTGGCCGAGGCCTTGACGAAATGTTTCAGAATGTCTGGCATTATACATTCCCTCATTATGAAAGTGGTTATTGATATTGCATGTGATTATTCGACCAGTAGAATATCCATGTAAAGAAGTGAATGGCATTATCTCATTTTACTTTTTCCATATTATGTTGAAGTTCATGTTTAAAAGGCTTTTGTTTTAGTTATACATTGCCTTAAATGTTTATGTTTATTGATGAAAGCTTCCGCTATATTGTTATCCTTATTGAGTATCTGAGCTCACCCCTTTCAATGTTTAAATATTTTTCCAGGATGTGAAGAAGTATTTTATGAATGACCTGCAGGGATAGTCAGAAGAGGATATGAGTGTGGACTATGAAGACTTTGTTATTAGTTTTTCACTTTATGATGTAATGTAACATTTATGAATGTATCTAGTGTTTCCAAGGCTACTAAACTAATCGGTCTTTCGAGACTTGATCTTTTGTGATCATGCCAATGTTACGAAGTAATTCACCGACTCTGGGTAGCTGGGGTCGGGGCGTTACAAAAACACAAAAAGTAAAAAAAATCAAAAATATCTTTAAAAACCTAAACAACACTTAAAAATCATAAAACTCCTTAAGAACTATAAAAACCCCTCAAAACCCTCAAAATCCCTAAAAACTCTAACACCCATAACACCCCACTTGAAACTATAAAAACCCTTTATACCCTTAAAAATGTTATAAAACAATAAAATCCAATAAATATTTTAAATACTAAAAAGAACCCAAAAACCAAATAATACCAGGAAATCCCTAAAATCCTTAAAAACCCATGCAAACCATAAAAATCCCTAAAACCCATATGGAACTATAAACATCCTAAAATTCCATAAAAATACATAGAAACCTAAAAATCCCAAAAACATAGAAAACCCTAAGAAAACCCAAAATTCCTAAAAGCACAAAAAAAGATTAAATAATGTTAAAAATCTAAAAAACCCAAGAACATATTAAAACACTAAAGACCATAAAAACATTCAAAATCAAAAAAAACCAATTAATTTTTTAAAAAAAATCACTAAAAGTCCCTAATTTTTTAAAAAATCCTATAAATCATGAAACCTACAAAGAAGACCTAAAAAACCTTTGAAACACTTAAATCCCTGAAAAATCTAAAACACCAAAAACCTGAAAAAACCATAAACAAACCCTAAAAGGTAAAAAATCTACAAAACATTCTAGAAATTTTAAAAAATGTAAAAAACCCATAAAACCCCTACAAACCGAAAAATACATTAAATACCAAATAAACCCTAATTTTTTTTTAAAAAAACTCTAAAAACCCTTAAAAGATAAAAAACATCAAAAAAAACCTTAAACCCCCAAAAAATATAAAAACCCTAAAGCCCTAAAAAACATAAAATCCATCAAAATCTCTTAAAACCATAAAACTCATAAAAATCCTAAAATATCATAAAAATACATTAATACATAAAAACCCTAAAATCCCTAAAATCCCATAACAAAACCATAAACTATTCAAAATAATAAATCCCCTAAAAACATAAAAAAATATAAAACTATTAAGAACCCTTAAACTATTAAATCCCAAAAAAATCCATAAAACCATAAATAACATAACAACCCTAAAATTACCTGAAAACGTAAGTATCTTTAAAAAAGAAAAAATCCATAAAAACCCTAAAAACTCTAAGAAAAACATACCACCCAAAAAACACATAAACCCCTAAAAATATAAAAATGCTAAAAATACTAAAACCCAAAAAAGGCCCTAATCCCCTAAAAATCCATAAAACACATAAAACATCTAAAAACCACTAAAAACCTTCAAATGACTAATAACTGTAAATACCATTTTAACCCCTAAAAACTATAAAAAATCTAAAAATATTAAAAATCTAAAATCTAAAAACCCCTAAAAACCCACAAAACCCAATAAAATCCCTAAAAACCTTGTATACCATAAATCACATCAAAAATTCTTAAAACATAAAACTCCATAAAAATCGTAAAAAACCATAAAATCGATTAAAATGTATAAAACCATAATAACCCAGAAAAACAATAAGAATAACATAATAACATAAAATCACTTACTACCCACAAAAACCTAGAAAAATGTAAAATGCCTAAAACCATAAACCCCAATAAAAAGCATAAAATTTCATAAAAACAATAAAACCATACAAATACTATAAAATCCCAAAAAATACCTAAAAACATAACAACCCAAAAAACCTGGAATACCCTAATAAACCCTTAAAAACAAAAAAATGATTAAAGATCATAAAAATAAATATTTCTAAAACACACAAAAACCCAAAAAACCCTAACTCTCCATAAAAAACATCAAACCCTCTAACTAATAAAAAAACCTTAAAAACTAATATAAACCTAAAACCCAACAAAAATCTCTTAAATTTTTTTAAATATTTAAAATTGATTAAAAAAACTCTAAAAAATCATAAATACACAAAAAACACTAAAACAACTGAAAAAACCTATGGACCCTTAAAACCCATAAAAATCAATAAAAACACTAATAGATCTCACAATCCCAAAAATCCCTAAAACACATAAAAATCCAAAAAATCGATAAAATTATTTAATTGTTAAAAACCCTAAAAACCCTAAATACCCCTAAGAAAACCTAAAACCCCTTTAAAAATAATAAAATAAACCATAAAACCACATAAACCTTAAACCCTTCATAATTCCTAGAACTCCTAAAAATCCATAAAAACAAAACAAAAATCATAAAAACACATAAAATTCTAAGATAAAATTAGACACCTAAAAATAAATAAACCCTAAAACCAACAAATGAAAAAAATATCTAAATAAATACCTTAAAAACCTAAATAAAACTTAAAATCATAAAACCCCTATTAATTATAAAATACCTCAAAACAATCAAAATATATAACACCCATAAAACCTATAGATCCACACTAATAACTCTAAAATCCCATAATACCCTTAAAAATGTTATATAACTCTAAAAATACATAATAACTATACATACTAAAAATAACCCTAAAACCCAATAAACCATGAAATTTCTAAAAACCCTAAAACCCCTCAAAACCATCAAAATCCCTAATATCATTAAATACCCAATAAAAAATATAAATCTATAAAAATATCTATGAACATTAAAACAAATAAAAACCATGAAAACCCATAAGAAAACACTAAAAACCTTAACACACATAAAACCCATAAAATCATAAAAATGAAAAAACCCCTAAAACCCACTACAAACCGTAAAACCCAAAATTCCCCCTAAATTCATTAAAGAACCATAAAATCCCATTAAAACCCTAAAACCCACTAAAAAATAGAAAAACCCATCGAACCCATAAAATTTTTTAAAACTCTAAAAACCATAAAAATATAAAAACTAAAAAAACTCTAAAAACACAAATAAAACTATAAAACCAGACAAACACTAAAAACACTCACAATCCATTAAAACATTATAACCATAAAAATCCTATGAAATCCCTAAAAATCCCTAAAAACATAAAAAAACCTTTAAAACTCAAATAAAACCTATGAAGACCAAAAAATCAAAAAACATATAAACCCCCTATATAACCCTAAAAATTATATACCCCTAAAATACAATAAAAAACATAAAAACCATAAAAACATGAAAAAAACCTAAAACGCATAAAATTTATAGAAACAACTAAAAAATATAAAAACCCTTTAAACCTATAAAAATATTAAATTACTCTTAAAAACCATAAAAACCACGAAAAAACTAAAAAACACTAAAACAATAAAAAAACCACCAAAATACTAAGATTGCCCAAAAAAACATAAAAATGTAAAAAATCCTAAAAACCATGAAAATATAAATGAAAAACCTTACAACATTAAAATCCTTAAAACCCATAAAAATTAAAAAAAATCATAAAACCCTAAAAACCCTAAAATCCTAAATAACCCTGAAACCCCTAAAAATCCCCAAAACAATAAAAATCATAAAAATACTCAAAAACCCTAAAAATACTAAAAAATATATAAAAAAATATAAATATCCCAAATAAAACCAAAAAAACCTAGAAAAACATAATAACACAAAAAAACCTAAAGGCGTAAAATCCCTTAAAATTATAAAAACCGAGAATACCATAAAAACACTAAAAAACCATCAAAACCATAAATACCCCTAAAATTAAAAACCATTTTAAACTCCAAGAAATAATAAAAACTCTAAAAAACAATAAAAAGTCTAAAAATAATAAAAAAAACTAAAAAAACCCTAAGTCCCAAAAAACAAAAAAAAACCCGAAGAAACCTAAAAATTCACAAAATCCCTAAAAACCATATGAAATCATAAAATTGTAAATAATTCATACAAATCCCTAAAAATTTAAAAACCCATAATAGAATCAATGAAAATAAAAAAAACATAAGACACCTAACAACTCAAAAAATCTAACAACAATAAAATCCCTAAAACGCTAAAAGGCCTCAAAATTTATAAAATCTCTAAAACGCAAAAAAGACCTCAAAATCCCCAAAAATTTAAAAAAAAATCTAAATCCCTGAATACCCCAAAGAAAACCATTAAAACATGAAAATATTCATAAAACTCCAAAAACCCTAAAATATGAGAAAAAACCTAAAACACCGTGAGATGACCATAACACCCATAAAACACAAAAAAACATTTAAAATGCAAAAAAACATAAATACCCTAAACATGAAAAACCACAAAAATCATTAGAAACCATCTAAAACCTGAACAATCATAAAAAACACTAAATACCATAAAAAAATAAATAACTCGAAAGACCCTAAAACCCACTACAAACAGTAAAAAAATTAGAAACCCTAAAACCCCTCAAAAACACTGAAAACCATATAAATCTGTAAAAACAATATACTAAAAATGAATGAAAATCTCTAAAAACCAAATAACCCCATAAAACCCCAAAACACTATTAAAATCATAAAATCCTAATATATTTAAAACCCGTAAAAACATAATTAAATGATATAACCCCTTAAAAACCTAAAAAAACCTAAAATCCATAAAATCCAAAAAAACCATAAAAATCTTAAAAATTCCATAATATAACTAAAAACAAAAACCCAAAAACCCCTCTTAAACACTAAGAGACACAGAAAAATCAAAAACAGTTAATACACCTAAAAAGTTAAAAACTCTAAAATCAATTAAAAACCATAAAAACCTAATAACCATAAACCCCCTAAAAACATTAAAATCCATAAAAATCCTTAATACCCATACAAACCCACTAAAAACTCTCAAAACCCAATAAATGCATAAAATTTTTATAAAAATATAAAAAACCATAAATAAAAAAAAACCAAAAAATCCCATACTAAACTAAATATCCCTAACACCCCTTAAAATTCTTAAAAACTATAATCATACATAAATATCCTAAAAAAACTCTAAAAATCACAAAAAATGGACAAAACCGCTGAAAAACCAAAGAAAATCATAAAAAAAATAATGTCAATAAATACTGCTAACAAACTAAAAATTATGAAAAATGATAAAGAATCAAAATACCATATAAACTCATTAAAACACAAAAATTAAAATCCGTAAATACCCAAAAATACTAAAATGCCCTAAAAATCACAAAAAACATAAAAACCCTAAAACCCATGGAAAACTAAAGAATAAAATAAAAATAAAAAATCACATAAAACCACTACCAACATAATTTTTTTTATCACACTATAAACCCTTAAAATGCCTAAAACCCTAAAACCCTTACAGTTATTAAAAATCCTAAAACCCAATAAAAACTCTAAAAACCCATTGAAAACTCTAAAAACAATTTAAAACCCAAAAAATGTTGAAAAAATCATATGAAACATAAAACATATAAAAAACTCTAAAACACTAATCACCCTAAAAACCCTAAAAACCTTCAATATCCCTAAATACCATAAAAATCATAAAAATCCATAAAAAAGTAAAAAACCTATAAGATCATGAAAACACCATAGAAAAAAACTAAAAACAATTAAAACCTCCAAAATCATAAAATTTTAAAACATCTAAAAACCCTAAAACCAAACGAACACTAAAAACCAAAAAATCCCTTAAATAATTAAAACCATAAAACCCATAAAATCCATAATAACCATGAAAAAACTCTGAAAATCCGTCAACGCAGAATTTTTTTTAAAAAAAATATAAAACCATAAAAAAACAAAAACAAACTCATAAAACCCCATAATAACACAATAAAAATCATATAACCCAAAACACCCCTCAAAATTCCAAAAGAATCCCTAAAAAAGTAAATATCCTAAAAATTAAATAATAATTATAAAAAATGTAAAAATACATGAAAGTCTTGAAACCCCTAAATAAAAACATATAGTTGTAATGCCCTGACAACAATTACCTAGAGTCAGTGTGTTATTAAATAACATTATCATGGTCACAAAAGATCAAGTCATGAAAATCCGGTTAGTTTAGTTGCCTTGGAAACACTAGATACAATCATAAATGTTATATTGCAACATAAAGTGAAAAACTAAAATAACATATTCTCCATAGTCCACACCCATATCCCCTTCAGACTATCTCTGTAAGTCAGTCATAAAATATTTCTTCACATCATGTAAAAATAAAACATAGAAAGGGGTGAGCTCAGATGCTCTGTAAGGATAACAATATAGCTGAAACATTCATAAATAAACATAAACATTTAAGGCAATGTATAACTAAAACAAAATCCTATTAAGCTTGATCTTTAGCATAATATAGCAATAATAAATTGAATTAATTCCATTTACTTATTCACATGGATATTCTAGTAGTAGAATAATCACATGCAATATCAATAACCACTTTTATAATGATGGAATTCACAATGTCGGACTATCATAACCACATAGTCATGGCCTTTTTCCAAGACTATAAATAAGATTTTGTCAAGGCCTTGTGCCAAGTAACTAGTTTGTCTCATGAGAGATACAGATGCATTGAGAAGTTATAGTGGGCTCCAACCATCACATAATATGTCTTATGAATTTTTTTTATGAAAAGGTTTAAACATATCATAAACCATAACATAATCGTATCACATAAAACATACATAAAAGAAACATTACAATTCCACATTTCATTCAAATGATATCAGTAGAAAACATTGATATAATAAAACCATTTTCAATACCAAAATAATAGAAAAGTAAAACTTGGTATTTATTTTTTTTTATTTTAAAAAAGGTTATGGCTTGTAGTGGAAGCCGAAACTCAAATAATGGTCACGGTGGCAGAGAAGTCATTGTCACCGCATACGTACGCCATAAAAACATACCATTTTTCCGTTTAGTAAAAATCTTCGTATAAAAATATTCATTTGGAATAAATGTAAAAGTCAAAGGGGATTATACACCACATAAAAGAATGTTGTGTATAAAACCAAATATGCCTCAATGAAAGGAGATAGAGACAAAGTCCCTTACCTCGTGTCCAAATTGACTCGATCATTTTTTAACCATCTTAATAATAAACTAGAGTTAATTTCATCTTGCTTAAGAACCTTTTTCATGTTCATTATTCCTTTTATATCACTTCTTATCATGTTATGAACATTATGTAATTATTTAAGTTAATAACGGTCGTTTTGTTGATATTTGGTACTTGAGTCAAACATAAACTTATTATAATTAAAAGTTGTTCATGTGGTAAAATAGCCAATATATCCAGAATTATATTCATGATGTAGATATTTTATATATCATAAATATACAGTATATATATGTATTTATAATATTATGTAACATTTAGATGTAAGAAATAAAGTGCACCATTCATGGAGACGGTAAGTCGTACGTACGCATGAACGCTACTTTATTTTCTATTCCATATTTAATGGAATTAAATAATAATGGTGTAAAGATATATTATATTTACAGTATAATATCGTATCATTTACTCCATCCATTATATGTCCCATATATGGCATCAACGATTCAAATCACTTTGAGGGGTGGTAGTACGCAGTTGCTAAAATGAAATTATCGCGTTTACCCATATTAGAAATAATAAAGGTAAGCCATAAATTAAGAATAAAGAAGTATAAGGAAAACATAAACATAATATTTATCAAATAAAAATATAGTGACATCTTAATGGACACCATGAAAGTTGTTAAAAGAAGATTAAATAATCATTGTTTCGTGTGGCATTAATTCGCTCCCTATAGAAATAGTTTTTTCTTTAACCATTAGATGAAGGTGTGTGCAAGTGTAAATCTAATATTTCTCATAACAAAATACATATATATTGAAGATATATATTTTGTTACAAATAAAAGGAATAAAAAGAGTTTAAGGGTTTGAGAATCAAAATAAAACAAAATAACATAAGAGAAGACATTACCTTAAAATCGGGTAACTCTTTTTTATTTGAGCCAAAGGATTCCTTGGGATGAATTCTGCCCAATGTGAGGATTCTATGAGTAATAGAGGGATGTTTAAAGAGTATTTGGGTAGAGTTTGGCCTAGTCAAATGGTTTTCGATGAGTGAATTAGGTGGTAGAGGTGGGGGCCTTTTATTAGGGGAGAGGAGGGCCACCCATGGAAATTTATGAAATGTTACAATATGATGAAATACTTTTCGGATTTTAAAGGCCCCAGAATGATATATTTTGAGGATAAGGTGATAAGGGTTCGAAAGACACCCATAAAATAGGCATTAGACAAGTATAAGTCTTAGATATTACCTTATCTTTTCATTTTATTTAAATCGATCATTAATGAGGTAATCGCTGTATCATCATGGTGTCATAAATAAATATAATTATTTAATGCATAAAAATTATAAAACAATTAACATGATGTAGAGAATCATTTATATTTCCAATGGATATTTATAGTAAAAAATATGAATTTTATTAACCCTTCTATAAATAGTTTTAGTAATACAATACATTTTTCTGACACTTTTATTTTTACTTTAAATAAAAAGTTATTAATGTGATTTTCTTACCCAAGTTACTCCATGGAGTTCTCAAGTTCCCCAATGGAATGTCTTGGTCTGAGATGACTTTTCCAATAAGTGAAGAACAAGTGTAAAGGTAATTTAATTTTATTATATCATTATATTTACCTTAAATTATACTAATTACCTTTAATCACGATTAATAAAACATAAAAGTTACTATTCACTGAAAATTATTTTCATCCCATTGAACAACATTATACATACTAATGACAACCATGTATGTAGGATTTTTGAAATTCATTTCACAGATGTGGTAAGGTTTCATTGAAATGAAGAATTAGTTTTTTAAATACCACTTAGTTGTTTCACTATTCAAAAAAAATTGATGTTTTTCAGATAAATACCAAAATTTAACCCTAAGAAATATTTGATATTACTAATTCAAAAATTATGACTACTTTAATAAATTACAAACATATAAGATGCATTAATTAATTTTATCATAATTCCCGTTGTCAAAACAAATAGCGTGTTTTTTATGAAACAATATCAATAAAAAAATTGACAACTGTTTGTGTACGATTTCAAAGTGAAATTAATTCTAATGACCACCATTGGATAAAATGGTAAAATTATATTCTAATTATACTTTAAATCCACTCAATATTATAATTTATAACTATTAATTATTTTTTTTTAAAAAGTTGTATTTATATATTTTTCACCATGCATCAAAAATTGAATGTTCTCGGAAAAAATACAAAAAATTCAACATAGGAAAATTCTGATATTCTGAATCCAAAATTGAAGTCCATTCGGAAATATAAAATTTATATAATTTCAAAAGGTGGGTATTACTATTAATTATGGCTACTTTTATTGGTCACGGTGTGTTAGAACTCGAGGTTTCGTACAACACATCGTGCTCTATTATTCAAAGACAAGTGTACCATGGAAGCTTGGGGTGTTACATTCTCCTATCCTTCAAATAATTTAGTCCTCTAAATTTGAAAATGTTCTTCGAAAATAAAACGTTGAAATTAGTAAATACCTTTGTGGAAAACCCTCATTGGAAATAAGGTTTATAAAATTTATCCATAATAAAAGGGAATGGGAAATGAAAAAGTCACCACCAAATTATGATCTCGATTAGGAGAACATTGGTGGGAATTATAGACACATAATTAGAGGAAAAACGTAATTATTTTTAGGTATTGATTGGGGTCATCAATCACAAACATGTGTGAAATTGAGGGCCTCAAATACTTCAATCTATGGTGATTTAAAATAACATCAGATCCACAAAACATAAGGTATTAGGATAACACATTTTTTTATTTCCCTTTTCTAAAGTTTATGAATTAATTTATTCATAGAATAAGAGATAGGTATACATATATATATCCTTAACATGTAGTGTTTCAACCTTCAACTAATTTCTACCACAAACTCATCTTTCAGTCAAAAAGATAATAGAACTCAAAAATATTATATTTATCTTAATCATACAAGGTTCAAAATAGTAAAACATACCATTTAGATTAGGAAAACTATTTTGTAATACCCGGGGACTTCTTGTAGGCTAGTGGTAGTTAATAAAGGCCTATCTCACTATGGTTGTGGGTTCGATTCCTGCAGCTTGGTCTGACAAAACGGGTTATCCCCCAACATGCAGGTTATCTTTTTCCTAAAACTATAGTATTATAATATTCAAAAAATAATCTTCAAAAATGTTTTAACACAAAACAATACTATCCAAAGTTCAACTTAATCCATTCCAACATTTATAGTAATCCAAAATTCCTATGCCCGGACATTCTCAAAAAGGTATCTAAATTCCAAAATCAATTGTAACATCATATTCCCCATGAAAATTAAACTTTCTCTTATTATAAATTATTGAAAATATGACTACCTTCATCATATTAAATCCATAATGAAAACAACAAGTAGTTATACAAAATCATTATATATATCACATTATTCATATAACAAGAATATAATTCTTGAGTCCAAAATCCCAAATACATTAATTATTCCACTTCAACAGTAGTAACAACATAACATTGGCCTTGATCCCTTGGAATTTTTTGAGGTAAGTTTCCATGACACTTAGGACATTCATTTGCATAATGACCCATTTCCCTACAATTTTAGCATTCAACAATGATAGCCTCTTTCTTTCCCTTGCAATCACAAGCCTGGTGACCATTTTCTCCACATTTATAACATACTCCCATTCTTTTTAGGCATGTACCGGGGTGATTCTTCCCATAATTATCACATAATGGAAAATCCTTCGTTCCCTTTTTCCCATTATCTATCTCTTGTTCCACCATTCTCTTCTTCTCTTGACTTACTTTATTATCATAAGATTTAGAGAATTCCTTTTCTGTCTTGATAGCACAAGAGACTATATATTCATATGTTGAGAAATATTGTGATACTTAAGCTCGATTGAGAAATTGTTTTAACCCATCAATGAAACAATCAGTCTTATTTCTTGGGTTACGTATATAATTTGCAGCAAACCTCACTAACCTTGTAAAACTGGACACATACATTCTGACATTCCCATCCTGTTTTTGTCTCAGACTTAGAAATGGCATTTCCATATCTGCTCAGTGGTAATGAGGAAAGTATTTTTCTATGAAAAGCTCTTTGAACTCCCTCCATTTCATATTTGATACTTCGTAGTCTTCCTTCATGTTTTGTAACAATGACCACCATTGATCAGCATCTCTAGTGAGGTGATAAACTTCCATGACAACTTTTTCCTTTTCAATACTCCCCAAAGACTGAAATATTTTCTCTAGGGAACTTATCCATTGCTCGGATTCTAATGGATTTCTACTCCCATTGAATGTTGGTGGTTGCTGCCTCATGAAGCGTTCTAACATTCATCCTCCATGTTGCGGATCAGGGTGCTCTATACGAGTAATATTATTATTCATAACCTGAGTGAGATATCTTAGTATAGTGATAAGTTGATCAGCATCAGTTGTATAACCATCTCCACTATAATTATCTTGAGTATGAGGGCAATCCCTACATGGAGTGTGTGCATTGATACAGTTTCCATTCCATCCACAAGGCACCATTTCTAAACAATGTCATAAACTATATTAGTATATGAATCGAAATACATAATAACAAACATTAAAAACACATAATATAAATTGAATATTTTATGGATATAATCCATGAAAATAAAAATGTTTTCTTGGAGAATGTATATACTCATAAACCCTTCATAATGGTTTGTAATGAAAATGAGAATTATCCTAAGCATGTCACCCGGGAGTGTCGAAACCAAAAGTGCAGCAAGGCCCATTGTCATGCCACAGGTTACCCCGGATGAAGCCAGAAACTCCATGTCAAATTTTTCACTCCTAGGTACATATATTATAGAGCCGTCTCTACCTGCTCGTATCCAGACCGGGATGTATTACTTGGAAAACTCAAAAAAACTCGACAATACCAAAATTATAGGATGTTCTTCTATAATTATCGTCCATGTCTAACTTAGGGCTACGTGCTCTAATCCGAGTTTATCTAAATCTAGCTTCTAAGGTTAGTACTAAACTGCCTCTCATAACAACTGTATCGCCCGAACCCTAGTTACCCAGAGTCGGTGCGTTATTATGTAACATTTTCCTGATCACAAAAGATCATGTCTCGAAAGACCGATTAACTTAGTAGTCTTGGAAACACTAGATACAATCATAAATGTTACTTTACAACATAAAGTGAAAAAATACAATAACATAGTCTCTATAGTCCACAACCATATCCCCTTTAGTCTATCCCTGCAGTTCAGTCATAAAATATTTCTTCACGTCCTATAAAAATAAAACATAGAAAGGGGTGATCTTAGATGCTCTGTAAGGATAAAAATATATCGGAAACTTTTAGAAATTAACATAAAAAATTAAGGCATTGTATAACTAAAACAAATTCCTTTTAAACGTGATATTCAACATAATATATCAATAATAAAATGAAATAATTCCATTTAATTATTCACATGGATATTCTACTAGTCGAATAATCACATACAATATCAATAACAAATTTTATAATGATGGAATGCAAAATTCAAGACTATCATAACCACATTGTCAAGGCCTTGTGCCAAGACTACAAATAAGATTTTGTCAAGACCTTATGCCAAGACACAATTTTGTCTCATGTGACCTACCGATGCATCAAGAAGCTATAGCGGGCTTCACCCGCCACATAATAAGTCCAATGCATTCATTATATGAAAAGGTTTAAACATATCATAAATCATAACATAATCGTATCTCATAAAACATGAATAAAGGAAACATAACATTTACACAATTCAATCACAAGATATCAATACAAAACATTGATATAATATAACCATTTTCAATACCAAAATAAAAGATAAGTAAAACTTGGTATTTATTTTTTTTCATTTTAAAAATGGTTATGGCTTGTAGAGGATTCCGAAACTCAAATACTGGTCACGACGACGGAGAAGTCATTGTCACCGCATACGTACGACAAAAAAACATTCCCTTTTTTTCATTTAGTAAATGCTTCGTATAAAAATATTCCTTTTCAATAAACTTAAATGTCAAAGGGGTTTATACACCATATAAAAGAAAGTTGTGTATAAAACAAAATATTCCTCAATGAAATAAGATTTAGATGAAGTCCCTTACCTCGTGTCTGACTTGACTCGATCGTTATTTTACCTCCGGAATAATAAACTAGAGTTAATTTCATCTTGCTTAGGAATCATTTTCATGTTCATTATTCCTTTTTTATCAATTATTATCATGTTATGAACATTTTGTAATTATTTATGTTTATAACGGTCGTTTTGTCGAACTTGGGTACTTGAGTCAAAAATAAACTTCTTATAATTACAAGTTGTTCAAGAGGTAAAATATACATTATATCCAGAATTATATTCATGATGTATATATTATATATATCATATATATCCTGTGTATATATTATTTTATACTATTACATAACATTTAGAGGTAAGAGATGAAGTACACCGTTCATGGAGATGGTAAGCCGTACGTACGCATGAACGCTAATTTCATTTATATTCCGTATTTAATTGAATGAAATTATAATTAAATAAAGGTATATTATAATTAAATTATAATATCATATCATTTACTCCATCCTTTACATGTCCCACATATCGCATCAACGATTCAAATCACTTTGAGAGGGCGGTAGTCTGAAATTTTCTTCAATGAAATTATCGTATTTAACCTTAATGGAAATCATAAAGGTTTGACATAAATGAAAAATACAGAATTATAAGGAAAACATAAACATAATATATATCATATATAAATATATTGAAATCTTAAAGACCACAATGAATGTTGTTAAACGAATATTGAACAATCATCGTTTCATGAGGCAGTAATTCGCCACCCAGAGAAACAGTATGTTCTTTAACCATTAGACGATAGTGTGTATAAGTGTAAATAAAATCCTTCTCATAAAAATTCCTAGTATATTGAAGATAATTATTTTGTTACAAAAAAAGGAATAAAAAGAGTTTAAGGGTTGGAGAAGCAAAATAAAGCAAAATAACATAAGAGAAGACATTACCTTAGAATCGGGTAACACTTTTTGATTTTAGGCAAAGGCTTCCTTGGGAAAATGTCTACCCAATGTGAGGCTTCTTGGAGTAATAGAGGAAATTCGGGAGAGTATTTGGGTGATGATGGCCAAGACAAATGGATTTATTTGTGTTAATATGGTGGTAGAGGTGGTGGCCTTTTATAAGGGGAGAGGAGGGGCACTCTTGGAATGTTATGAAATGTTAAAATATTATGAAATGCTTTTCAGGTTTTAAAGGTCCCACAATGATATATTTCTAGGATAAGGTGGTAAGGGTTCGAAATAAACCCATCCAATAGGATTTGGACAAGTCTAAGTCTTAGATTTTACCCTATCTTTTCATTTTATTTAAATCATTCAATAATGAGGTAATTGCTGCATCATCATCATGTCATAAATAAAATTATTTATTTAATAACTAAAAATTATAAAAATATTTCCATGATGTTGGAAATATTTTTATATTTACAATTTGTATTTATAGTCAAAAATATGACTTGTATAAACCCTTCAAAAAATTGTTTTAGTAAAACAATATATGTTTGTGACACTTTTATTTTTACTTTAAAAAAATGTTATTAATGTCATTTTCTTACCCAAGTGTTTCCAGGGGGTCCCAAAGTTGACCCATGGATTGTATTGGTTGGAAATTACGTATCTAATATTTGTAGGACATGTGTAAAGGTAATTTCATATTATTATATCAATATATTTACCTTAAATTACACTAATTACCTTTAATCGCGATTAATAAAACATAAAAGTTACTATTCACCAAAAATTATTTTCATCCCATTGAACCAAATATTACTTACTAATGACAACCATGTTTGTCGGTTTTTTGAAATTCAATTAATAGAAGTGGTAATGAATTGTTTAAATGAAAAATTATTTTTTTAACTACCACTTAGTTGTTTCACTATTCATTAAAAATCAAGTTTTTTAGAAAAATACCAAAAATTCACCGTAAGCTATATTTGATATCCCTAATAAAAAAATGATGTCTATTTTAAAAAATTCCAAACATTTAAGTTTCATTAATTAATTTTATTATTAATTCCCGTTCTAAAAAAAATAGCGTGTTTTTTAGAAACAATATCAATCAAAAGATTGACAATTGTTTGTGTCCGATTTCAATATAAAGTTAATTATAATGACCACCAATGGATAAAATGGTAAAATAATATTCTAATTATACTTTAAAACCACTCAATACATTAATTTATAACTATAATTTTTTTTTAAATAGTTTTTTATGTATTTTTCACTATGCGTCGAAAACTGGAAGTTCTCAAAAAAATACCAAAAATTCAACATAGGCTAATTCCGATATTCCGAATCCAAAAATGAAGTCCATTCTGAAATATAAAATTTATATAATTTCAAAAGGTGGGTATTACTATTCATAACGACTACTTTGATTGGTCACAGTGTTTTAGAACTCAAGGTTGCATACATCACACACTACTCTATTATTCAAAGAGAAGCGTACCATGGAAGCTTGGAGTGTTACAACAGCCCTAATAACATAAAACTCTTGAAAAATCAAATAATCCCTAAAAATAAACTAAATCCTTAAAACCCCTAAAAACCTCAAAATACCAAAAAAATCCTATAAACCCTTCCAAATCCATAAAATATTAAAAACTCAAAAAACGTCAAAACTATAAGAAACCCTTAAAAACATAATACACATAAAACACATATAACCTAAAAATGCTAAATATTCAAAAAATTATAAAAACCACTAAAAACATTAAAAATCATAAATACCCCATAAAAACCAAAAAATCAAAAGAAAAATCCAAAGACACCAATATTCCCACTAAAACTATAAAAAACCCTTCAAACCCACAAAAAATAAGAATTTCTAAAAATTGAAAAATACCAGAAAAACTCAAAAAAAAACCATAACCCATCAAAACTATAAAAACCAAAAATCCCACAAAACATCTAAAACCCCATTAAAATCCTACAAAACCATAAAAGACCAGAAAAACATAAAAAAACTTAATAAACCTAAAACCTCCTTAGAAAACATTAAAAACTCTTAAAAAAATAAATACACATAAAAACCTAAAAAATGCTAAAACCCACTAAAACCCCCAAAAACCCTAAACCACCCAAAATCAATAATATCTTAGAAATAACATAGATATCCAAAGAATCACTAATAATACCTAAAAAATTAAAAACCCCTAAAACCAAAAAAAATCCATAAGAAAAACTTGAAAAACTAAAAACCCTTTAAACATCCAAGAAACCCCTCAAAATTATAAAAACCATAAATGTAACCAAAAACCATAAACTCCTAAAAACATAAGACCCCCCTAAAATTCATAAAAAAATATTAAATAAACTTAACACCCATAATTTGTGTAAAATATATTTAAATTTAAAAAAATTAAGAACTCTACAAATCATTAAAACCCTAAAAATCAAAAATCCCTTAAAATCCCAAAAAACCCATTAATATCATAAAAACCCTTTAAAATCTTAAAAATACCTCAAACAATAATTATTATATGAAAATTAGAAAAATTATTTTAAATTTAAGGAACTATAATAAATCCTTAAAAACATAAAAACACTTAACACCCCCAAAATCATCCAAATGCAAAGAACCCTAAAAACAGTAAAAACCATAAAACACTCAATAAGCCTAAAAACCCTAAAAACATTAAAATAATAAAAAATTCTGAAAAATGTAAAATCACCAAAAAACCAATTATAAAAACATAAAACCATAAAGTGACTTAAACCACTAAAAACATAAACATTTTAAATTAGCCAAAAAACAAAAAAACCACTAAAACCCAGAAAACACGCTAAAAAACATAAAAACAATAAAAAATACTAAAAAAATATATAAGACCTTTAAAACCCATAAAATGTTTAAAAATTTTAAAAAAATTATAAAAACATTGGAAAACTAAAAAATACTAAAAATAAAAAAAGAAATAAAACACGAAAGACTCTTGAAAACAAAAAAACTACCAAAATCTTGAAATTACAGAAAAACACATGAAATTTGTAAAACCCCTTAAAGTCACTAAAAAATAAATAATACATAGGAAAATCAAAATTATATAAGAAAACCTTAAATACCATAAAACACTTAAACCACAAAAAAATGATAAATACCGGAAAAAACACATAAAAACCCTCAAAATCCCCAAAAAACCATAAAAACCCATCAAAAATACAAAACATCCATAAAAACACCCAAAATTTACAAATTCAAAAAAACCATGAAAAAAAAATGAAAAACATAAAAACCTAAAAACAATTAAAACAACTAAAATCATAAAAATGTAAAAGACCCTAAAAACAATAGAAATCCATAAACCATAAATGTCCAAAAATGACTAAAAACCATATATACACATTATAGACTCTAAAAATAATTTAAACCCCAAATTGATTTAAATTAATCTAAAATCCCTTAAAGCCTCAAAATCCGTAAAAAGTATAAAAACATAAAAAAATTCCTAAAAATCATTAAAAATATAAAATACCCAAAAAACAAAAAAACCCCTAAGAAAAACATAAAACCTAAAAACACATAAAACACCTACAATAATAAAAACCCTATAAATCCTATAAACTATAAAAACCAAAATTCCTCAGAAAACATAAAACCCATAAAAACCTAAAGAACCATTAAAAGAACAAAAAATCCATCTAAACGATAAAAACATTAAATATATTAAAAAAATTAAAAAACTAAAAAAATACCAACAACCTTAGGAAACCATAAAAAACATAAAAACCCTAAAACCCATCAAAATCCATAACAATATAAACCCATAAAAATACTAAAAAATTTCTCAAAATCCATAAAATTGAAAAACCACAAAACACCTAATAAATCCTTAGAAAAAAAAACACATAAAACCCATAAAAACATAAAAAAAATGTCAACAATCCCCAAAAACCCAAAAAATCCTATAAATCCTGAAACCCCTCAAAATACAAAAACCATAAATATTCTAAAAATTTCAATAAAACCCTAAAATAATAAATAACTCTAAAACAGATGAAACCCCTCTTAATAAAACCATAAAAACCTTAACACACATAAATACCTAAACCCAAAAAAATGTTAAAAACATAAAAAACTATAAAAGGATACTAACACCATTAAAAATCACACAAAAACACACACACCTAAAAACTCAAAAAACTGTAAAACTTATATTACTCTAAATGAATATTTTAACCCCAAAAAACATTAAAAACTGTACAAATAAAAAAATTAAAATAAACCATAGTATCCCAAAAAACATATAAAAACCCTAAAAACCCTAAAAACCCAAAATCCAATAAAAATCCAAAAAACAAAAAAATCCATAAAAATCCTAAAAAAACAAAAAATCCATCAAAACATAATAATTCAAAAAAACCCTAAAACCTATATGAAAATATTAAAAATAGAATAATAATTAAAACCCATAAAATACCTAGAAACAGTTAAAACCATAAAATATCTAAAAACACATAAACCCTATAAAATACCTAAAAACATTAAATCACCTAAAACCACCTAAAATACTCAAAATCAGGAAGAACTATAAAAACCATAAAACCCATATAAAACCCATAAAACACTAAAAATTTTAAAAACCCTAAATTAATATTAGAAAATCCTAAGAAAACCATAAAAAACTACAACACTTAATACTCCTTAAACAATAAAACCCCTAAAACCCATTAAAACCCTAGACCCCATAAAAATCCTAAAAACACTAAAATCTATCAAAAACCATTAAATCATTAATGAAATTAAAAATATCTAAATTACCTTAATCTCCTAATAAAATTCATAAAATCCTAAAACCCCAAAAATACCATAAAATCCCAAAATCCACTAAAACCCATTAACCCCTCAAAGTCACTAAAATCCTAAAAATCATAGAAATATCATAAAATACCCTTAAAATCTCTAAGAACATAAAATCCCTAAAAATGTAAAAGAATTAAGAAAACCATAAAAACCCTAAAGACTTAAAACCACTAAAACCCTAAAATTTTTAATACCCTACCAAACCCTAAAGACACTAAAACCCCAAAAACCCTCATAATCCGAAAAGCCAAAAAACACATATAATTCCTAAAGAATCCCAAATTCCTAAAAATATAAAAACACATAAAAGCAAAAAACATTAAAACCCTAAATGTCCTTAATACCCTAAAACTTCTAAAGACCAGAAAAATACATAAAACCCATAAAATCCCCTAAAACTAAAAAACCCCTTAAAACTACTTAAAACTCTAAGAACCCATTAAAACCCAAAATATATATATATATAAACCATTTTAAAACATAAAAATCAATAAAAATCATTAAAACTTTAAAAAACTCAAAAAACACAAATAACGAAAATGACCAGTAAAACCATAATTCCTTTAAACCCCAAACCCCTCAAAATCATTAAAACTATAAAAATAATAAAAGTTATAAAAATCCAAAAAAATACCCCAAAAAGTAAAAACCTGGAAAACCCATAAAAAACCCTAAAAAATTAATCACTTAAAACCCTTAAAAATCACACACACACACACACAAACACCAAAAAACCCATAAAAACTGTAATCCTTATATTACTCTAAAATATTATTTTAACACCTAAAAAAATAAAAAAATCTAAAAAAATAAAAATTTAAATAATCCATAGTGACCCAAAAAAACAAAAAAAACCTAAATCCCATAACAACCCTAAATCCTCTAAAATACAAAAAAAACAAAAATCTATAAAAATCCTAAAAAACACTAAACATAAAAAATAAAACAAAACCCCTGAAACCCCATATGAAAATAATAAAAATAGAAAAATACATAAAACCCATAAAATACCTAAAAACAATGAAAACCATAATAAAACCTATAACCCTTAAATCCACTCAAAATCAATAAAAAGTTTAATACCAGAAAAAAACAATAAATACTATAAAATCCCTAAACATTCCTAAAAAATAATAAAACATAAAACCCCAATGAAAAACATACAAAAATAAAATAAATAAATATTCAAAAAACATAAAAAAAAAATTAGACTTTAAACAACAAAAAGTATCTAAAACCCCTCAAAATCTCTAAAACCCAAAAGACCATAAAATTCCCATAAAATCATAAAAAATCCCTAAAAATTAATAAAGCCTAAAAACTATGAAATCCCCTAAGGTAACCTAAGAACATAAGGCAACTAAAACCATTAAAGACCCTTAAAATCCTTAAAAATCCCAAAACACAAGAAAAACGAAAAGATAACTAAAAACCTGTAAAAAACTAAAAATCCAAAAAAACTGAAAGAACATAAAAACCATTAAAAACCATTTAAAGCCTAAAAAATTATAAACTCTATAAAATCATAAATATAGAAAAAAAATCAAAAACCCCTAAAACAAATTTTTTTTCTTAAAACCAAAAAAACCCTATAAATCATTGATGACCCTAAAACCCCATAAAAATCATAAAACATCCCAAAAAATACCTAGAAATGTATGAAAACCTAAAAAACATAAAAAATAATAAGTAATCCTTAATGTGAAAAACCCCATAAAAAACAAAGAAATTCTAAAAACCGTAAAATTCCAAAAATGACTATAAAACCCAAAAATCCCAAAAATCCCTAAAAACTATAAGAAATGATATAAATCCAAAAAAGACCGTAAAATCAAAAAAAGTATGGAAAACCCCAAAATCCCCAAAACCCCCCATGAAAATCCTAAAATCCAAAAACACTAAAAAAACCTTTAAAAATAAAAAACATTAAAAAACATATAAGACTCTAAAACCCAAAAACATCTAAAATAATAAAAACTCCTAAAACCAAAAATACCCCTAAAGCATAAAAAAACCATAAACCCCCAAAAAAACTATTAAAACAAGTAAAACCCCAAAAGACATAAAAAATAACCAAAATATAAATCATGAAAAACTCAATAAAAACCCTAAAAACAAAAAAAAACATAATTCCCAAAAAATCAACCAATCCCCTCCACATCCCTAAACAACCTAAAAAAATAAAACCTTGAAATATTTTAAAAATATCTAAAAATTTAAAAAACGTCGAAAAATGTTATATAAACCTTGATGACTTAAAATTAATTTAATACCCTAAAAACTATAAATTCTAAAAGTATAATGAACACCAGACAATCAAAAAACCCTTATAAACCAAAAAAACAATAAAACCACAATTTGTTTTTATAGAAATGTAAAAAAAAATTTAAAATTTTAAAATCACTAAAACACCTGAAAACCCTAAGGAAAATCTTACATGTCTAAAAAAACATTAAAACCCTAAAAACATAAAAATTATAAAAACCCAAAAGACTCTAAATCCCGAAGAAACTATAATGTCCTGAAATATCTATATAATTTTTTTAATTATATGGAATCATTTCAAGACCAAGCGCTTCGATGGTGTGTGATTCGCAGGCCCGGAGTTCACAGAATGATCCATCAGAAAATGTTATATATTAAATAGTACAGGTGTGAGGATTTCCTAAAAACTAAGAATAAATCATAAATGGTTTCTTGGATCAATAATCTATGGGAACCATTAGGTTTAAGATTGAAGGTTTATCCTAGGTGCAACTTATGTTTAGTCGGTGATGCCTCCATTGAGAAAACCCAAAAATAGAATAATAGTAAAAAATTTATTAATGAAAATTATTTTATTTTTCTATTGCTTATAACTCATGAACGGTGACTCAAATTAAAAATCTAAGACTACAAATGTGATCATGATGGTATTATTTACTTAGTAAGATCCTAATATTTTCTGTTGTAGTCCCACAGTTAATGTTATGTTTTTTTTCATAAATAAAATAATGACGAAACAATTATTTTATTCCAAATAATTAAACTCCTAATCAAGAACTCAGATTAAAAAATAGTGATTACAATTGAGCTAGTGAAGGTGTGTTCCCTTTAGTTAGAGCCTAACCTCGACCGGCAGGGGTTGAGGGTGAATGTTAATTTTTAAAATTTTATAAGATTCATTTAAATGATCATTCGAGTGAGTTTTTTTAAATGGTTCTCAGATCCTAAATTTGAGGGAGCCTTTGAACATGGAACACTGAGATTCACCTAGAAATGAAATAAATATGGCTGGAAAGGGCAGAGCTGAAAAGTTATTTTTGGTACCTTTTGAGAAAAAGAATAAAATAACTTAAAATAATTATTTTATTTCTTTTCTCTTCATTGAGTGGAGGATGACGATGTTGCGATGCAGCGACCAGGAGGCTGCATGTCACATTTATGAAGCTCATTAATGGAATGTATCACACAGTGTTATGATTCAATAATGTAAAATTAAAATTGACGTTGATTCATAAATGAAATAGTGTGATGGTGCAACATTATAGTGTAATAGAAACACTGTGACTTGATTCTTTTTATTAAAAAAACATGTGGGAGAGTGGGTAATTAATTTGTGGGGATTCTTTGACAAACCACCAGCAGTTTACCTCTCCAAAAAGAACTATAAATGCCGGAGATACTTCATTGTCTTCGATGTGCCTCAAAAAACAAATCTGGAAGCAACATCGACATCTTGAAATCACAAGGACGAACACTTCATCATTGAACATAAATGAGTTAGGGGTTTGATTTTTATAACAAAGTTCTTCCCCACTCTTATATTTCTCGAAACGATGAAAATAGATCAACTCACAAACATGTTGATCCATGAATCATCCGTTTATATGGGATGGTGACTTTTCTTGGGGATTTATTATTTGGGATTCAAACATTGCATGAAATTATTGAACATCAATCAACGAACCACCCACTTGATTTAATCCTCTAACATGAATGGCCCGAGATGATTAGAACAAGGACCAAGCACTTATGCTCCTTCTTTCTTTGTGGCCGCATTCTTGAAGTAGCAGAAATTCAATTCCGTGGTCTGAGTAGGAATGGAGGAAACCAAAGTGGCCATAGGCGTAGATGGATCAAAAAAGGGACCACTAGAGAAACTCTAGTGGCCCACATATAGTGCGATCGGCCCATGCAAACCGCATGAATAGGGTAATTCCACCTGGAACCACAACGGCAGAAGAGGCGGCCAGCCCTCGCAGGCTGCTCTAGAGGAAAGCGGCGCCCCAGTCGGTGTGCCGCGACTTCTAGGGGCCCTTAACAACAACACACGACTTCAGGAGACACGACACCAATTGGAAGTCGTGTGATGTGTGTGGACTATGTCAGATGGGCCTGTGGGACCTGGACATGGCTTAGTTGTCACATCCTGGCCAAGCATCGCACCACCTGTTCGCCCCCAGGTGGATTGGGAAAAGGATAGCTAGTTGCACCCTCAGCCCAGCGGACCGTGCCTCCAACACAGACGGCTATACCTGCATCCGTAGGACAAACCTTCTTCCTTCAGGCCGGACTAGATTGGGTTGTTAGGCGACCCTACATATTGGACGCTCGTCCAAACTAGGTCGGGTCCAGTGAGGCTTATTGGGGTTGGCCCACAGTCCAGGCCGGACAAGATCGACTCCCACCTGAACAAGGTCTGTTAGAGTCTATCTAATTAAAATGGGGTATTTGGGACCCCTAGGCTGGGTTGGTCGGATCGGTCCCATCGAGTCGGACCGGGACCCATTGCAACCAGCCCCGTATTTACTAAAACACTCGTATCATGCAAATGTTGCATCTAATTGACGATCTGTTTTCGGTGTTGGGAACTTCTTGAAGAGGTGGATCTTTTGGCCTGATTATTGGTAACATTCATGTACATCTATATGTGATTAATGGCATGAGGTGTGGTTTTCCTAAATTCACTATTTATAGAACCCTATCATTGGATAAGTCCTTATGAGTACTCGACGACAACCTAATAGGAAGTAGCTCTATGTGACCCAGTAGGCCTATAATGGGGAGCATCATTGTGTGACTCGGTAGACCCATGGTACTCAATGGGAGGACTACCTCAATTCAACCAAGGTGGAAAGAGGCTCTGTGTGACTCAGTATGCCCACGGTGAGGAGCAGCTCTGTTAGACCCAACATATCCACAATACTCATCAGGGATGAGTACCAAAACACTCTAGGATTAATTGGAAGTGGCTCACTGTGACTCGAAAGATCCATTGTACTTAATATACGAGGAGTTCTCTAGTATCTCAACAGTTTTATGATATGATTGATGATTCTACTATCACTGCCCTTGAATATACTTGATGTGAGTTGTATCTTCTACTTGTGCTTTGTGTTTGAGATATTTCTTGGTGGTATTACCTATATGGTATTTTATTTTTTTGTTTTACTTCATGGATTACTAAATGAAACTGAGGGGTCTCAGGGTCCTTACTGAGTATTGTTATACTCACTCCTACACAGGCTTCACCCACATGTGTTTTATCTGGTGCAAAAGATCAATGTTTTGTCAATGTTGCATATGGGGGACAGGACTAACTGATTCTATGACGATGGAATTGGTGGCCTAAGACCATGTGGGGCCCATTAGAACCAGGCATATAGGCCATACTACATTAGATTACAGTATCCTCACTACTCTCATGATCATGCAGGGTTTTCCACATATGGGCATCAGAGTTTCCATTTTTTACTTTTCTATTTTTCGTTCCTTATTTGTTTTTACTCTTCCCACATACCTTCACTTATACTTTCACTCATCCTTGTTTTATTGGTATACGTGTTTCACCCTTTAAGAGTGTTGTGATTTTGTTGTTGTTGTTGTGTGTGTATGTTTAAAGAATGTTCCTTCTTTTTTTAGGATATAACATTCCCATACTAGTCACTACCCCAATGGCCTATGGAAGTCGGGCTTGGGGTTTTCATGACATGGGGCCTTGGGAATGGGTCATGATAAAGTGATATTAATTGACAGTCGTTTCTACTATAAGAACTAACATTATGTATTTTCAATAAGGGAAATATTGTTATGTGTCTTGAGTTTGGATTACAATCCAAAGTGTCCAGTGTTGGTGTGGTAGCTGACATATCCATACACCAGGACCCTAAATTCTTTTTTCCAAATTAGTACACGAAAACACTAGTTTCATGTGAGTTTTTTTAGAAGAGAATATCGTGATATCTTTTGAGTAATATCACTAGGTACTACCTTTTTAACAATGGTTCATCTTTATTCTCTTTCATGATGCCTCCACATAGAAATCCTACCAGGATTCATGTGCATGACCATGAGTATGGTCCATAGATTGATGAGGCTTCAATACATGGATAATAGCCTAATATGGTACCATTGGGTAGTGTCCCATTAATTCCACTTCCCATTGGTCAGTAGATACTGTTGGCTCTACCAGTAGAGAACACATTTAGGCTCAGTGCCTTAAACAATTTTCATCAACAGATACACCATAAAATCCGGGGATATCCTTGGTCAATGGCAGCTATGGATTTTCTTGATGTGGTGATACAGTTTAAATCTATCCAGGGAACAATTAGATCAAATGGAAATCTTAGAATCAATCCTTATACGTGGCTCTCGAAGGTGATGAAAGGGTTTAGATTACCCTGATCTTACGAAGAGGTGAATTTTATATGAACAGAGCTTGAGAAACATCATTATAAAAGGGGTATTTTTCCATAAAAGATAAGGGGTATGTGTTATCAATATCTTATATAGATTTGGATGGATGACATGTCGGTAGTTGAGTATTCATCGAAGCGTGCTGACCATTCTTGTTACTCGATGAATACGATACAAAAAATGCTTTAGGGCTCAGACCTTCAAGCCAGATGCGATTAGTGAAATATAAGCTAGAACAATTTATTTAGAAATTCCTAGTTATGTTAGGATACTAGAGAGAACCTTTGTGGTCCAAAACTCTTTGGGTGAGCAGATACAACTAGTGAATGTTTACAGTGAAAATGTAGAAAACTGATGTCAGTCTCAAATACAAAGATGTGTAAAAAGATTCAAGAAGAGTAAGATCTATGAACATATTAATTAGCAGAGTAGAAGATGTAGAAGAGGATCTATGATATTAATAGGAGGTGGTATACATTTTGACATGTTACAACTAGTATCCCAATGTGGTTCCCACCAGGCTTAGGAAGTTGGAGGACATGGGATGGGAGTGGCATAATGCATTCAAAGAGTATGAACCAACGACTGCATGAATGATTCGATGTATGGTCTGTGTCTAGTACTTTCCACTGTATCAACAGAAATAGGTACTAATCATTCCTTCTTTTCATGAATCTTTTTAAAGAAAAATAATTTCAAGGTAAACTGTTGACTTTATCCTTATGCCTATAGATACCTAGGGGATGAGATCCTATAATCACACTTACGTTGATGGTGTGATCTAACACTTGAGGAGAGTGATTCAGTTGGAAACTCTTGGTGGGAGTGTTGGGGCCTTAATACATTAGTCGGGGTATGGAATGGCCCAAATTAGTTCATTCTCAGATTGACTATTTCAGTTAAAATGATGTGGTATATATACAATGTTGGAATGGAGTTTTCCTTGGTTAGTGATAAAGTAATCCCTTGAAACATGGGATAAATCATGCATAAGAGAGTTTCGCAGATCACTCTTGAGTCATCCATACTTAAACTCATGGAAGTAGGAGTTTGAGTTTTCAGTTCCCAATAGTAGTGCAAATTTTTTGGAATATCCTTTCAAAATATGTTTCCAAGATTACCTCCCTGTAGGGGGGGACTTATGTATCATTCTACACCCCGAGATGGAACTGATATTAGCATCAGTATATCAGAGGGATTTTTTAGAGAATTAGAAGAAGGGGTCATAGGTGGAGGACTTGCAGAGGATGTGATTAGTAAGACCCAATATTATAGGTTATGTGTGGACTACCAGAACCTTAACCAAGTGGTTGTGGATAGTGAGTACCCACAACGAAAGGGTCGATGGGCACATCAATCAGTTAGAGGGGGTAGCCTTTTTCATGGATGGAAGGGTTCCAAATGTCTTTTCAGTAGTTGAGACAACATAAATGGTTGGAGTTCCTCAAGTAATATGACTTTGAGATATTTTATAATAATGGGAATGGGGATGTAGTTGCAGTCACGATCCACAACAGGTCTAGTTTATAGCTGCTGAATAAGGCGACAAAGTAGATAGCCACGATGCAGATATACTGTGTGGATGATGATGTAGTATCTTACCTCTAGTCTATTACTATCACTCCCCCAATCCTGAAGAGATTCAGGGAGGCATGTCTTCTGGATGTTGACTATGAGGCCCAACATGTTCAGATATCATAAGGATAGGCTCATGATGGATTTTTGATTCGTGGGGATCACATCATCTTATTCACAGGATGCTACATTGTAAAATTGATGTTATAGGTGCATGTTTCGATGGAATTATATACATACCCTTTCGTATTACATCCTCCAATGGTAAAGATGTACTAGGACCTCTAATGTCAGTACTAGTTTCTAGGGATAAAGAAAACAGTGTCGGAGTCTGCTTCATGATGCCTCAATTGTCATCAATTAAAAGCTGAACCTCAGGTTCCAACACGCTTGAGCGTAGCATTTTACCCACATAATGATAGTCAGAAGGAGTAGACCATACAGGCCTTGGAAGACATGCATCATGCTTGTGTCCTGGATTTTGGTCATAGTTTGGAGGAACACCTACCACTGCTGGAGTTTGCGTACTAGTATATCTATCACTCCACTATTGGCATGACACCATTTGGGTCCTTGTACGGGCGACCTTGCAGATCATCCCTATGCTGGAAAAACCTAGGGGAGTCAACACTCATGGGTCCAGAGATGGAATGGGATACAACTGAGAAGGTGTATATTGTCCAGGAGAGGATGAGGACTACATAGAGTAGGCAAAAATCTTATGTCGACAGGAGATGGATACCCTTGGAGTTTGAGGAGGGAAATCATGTTTTCTATTGGGTCTCATATCGAAATTGATTATGGAGACTTTTCCTCAGCAACAAGCTATCTTGAGGGTTCATCAGACATTTTTAGATACTGAATAGAGTTGGTGAGGTTGCGTACTCCCTAGCTCTTCCCCCAGAGATGCATTATGTGCATAATGTTTTCCACTAGTCTCAAATGAGAAGATATGTTCATGATCCATAACACATCATCAACTTGGGATGGCTAGACATTAATGACGGGGCAACATTTTCAGAGTTACCAATAGAGATAGGAGATCAATAGGAGTGGGTCCTATGTGTGCGTTCTATTCCTCTAGAGCACGTTTAATCGCAAGAACAATAATTTCCATGAGTTCAAATTAAAGAGGTAGGTTCAGATTTGTGCTCAGTACCCCCATATCTTTGATTAGTTTCGTTTTGGATTTTAGGGATGTAAATACATAAGGTCGGGAGAATGTAATGTCCCAGAATTTATTTATACTTTTTTAATTACAAGGAATTATTTAGAGACAAGGCGCTGAGACGATGTGCAATTCCCAGACCCGGAGTGCTAGGAATGATTCATCAAAAAATGTTAACCATTAAATAGCGTGCATGAGTGGTTTTCCTATAAAAGTGAAATAACTCTTAAATGGGTGACCAGATTGGAAATATGAGGGCACCGATGCATTCAGGATGGCAGGTTTAACCTAGGAGTGACTTTAGTATAGTCAGTTCAGACCACCAGTGAGAAAATGAAAAACATGCATAATCATAAATAAAATTATTAAATAAAATTATTTTATTTTTAAATTTATTATAACTCATGAACAATTACTCACATTAAAAATAATTGAAAACTCCTAAGCTCATGAGGGTATACATTAATTTGTATGATCATAACATTGGCTAACACGGGGAAATAGTTGAAGTTAGCTTTTAGAAATAAATAAATTAATTAAGAAACAATTATTTTATTATTAGGTCCTTATAACTACCATGTAGTAACTCAGATTGGAAATTAGAGAGTACCATTGAGATTGTGAGTGAGTGTTCTCCATTTTAGGAGCATAACCTCTATTAGGGAAGGTAGAGGGTGAATGTTAATTTTTTTAACTTTTTTAATGTTCATTCAAATGAACATGCGAGTGGGTTTTTCTATCTTTTCAACCAGTGCTCAGATAGTAAATCTGAGGGGCCCATTAAACTTTAAACATTGTTATTTTTTTTATAAATGACTAAAATACAGTGGCAAGAGCCGAGCAGAAATGTTATTTTTTAGAAATTTTGAGAAAATGAATAAAATAAACCAAAAGAATTATATTAAATATTTTCATTCCATTGAGTGGTTAATGGAGGTGTTGTGGTGTGATGACAAGGTGGTGACGAGGGAGATTAATGAAGCTCATTAATGAACCGTATCATGCAGTATAACAATTAAATAAAGTAAGTGTAGCAATGATGTTGTTTCATAAATTAAATTGTGCGACGATGCAATGTCGCAGCGCAACATAAGCACTGCGACATGATTCATTTTTTTGAACAAAAATGTGATAGAATGGGGAATTAAACTGTTGGGATTCTCTGACAAACCACTGGTAGCTTTCCGTTCCAAAAAAGAATAATGAATTCTAGAAAGAATTCATTTTCATTGACATTCCTTGAAGAACGGAGCCAGAAGCGACATCAACATCTTGAAACCTCGAGGACGAACACTTCATCATCAAACATCTATGAGGTTGGGGTTTGATTTTTATTGCAAAGTTATAATCCGCTTTTTTTTCTAGAAACAACGAACACATTTCAACTCACGAATTAGTTGATTTGTGATTCATGCATTTATGAGGGAGGGTGACTTTTTGGGGATTTATTATTCAAGAATAAACCCATGTATGAAATTATTTAACTTCAATCTATAAACCTCCACCTTGTTTTAAACCTCTAATGCGGAGGGCCTAGGCCAACACGAACAAGGCCGAAGCACCTCCGCTCGTGCGTTCTTGGGGATCACAATATCTATGTAGCAGCAATTCGATTTCTGGGAATGGGAAGGTATTTAGGTGACATGAGAGTCCTGTAGGCACAGACAGATCGAAAAATGGAACACCACAGCAACTCCGGTGACCTGCGAAAGGTGTAATCAACATGGACGTCGACCCATGCTAGTCGTAGTAGCAACGGAGGCGGTCGGCCCTAGCCGGTCGTGCTTGATGGTTGTGGTGCGCCCATCGGCATGCCGTGATACCAGGATAGATCTGCATGAAAGGGGTGGCCCATGTCGAGGCCACCTAATTTGGCTGGATGAGTCACAGTCTGTCGTCTGTGGCTGGAGGGGCCTAACATCCGTGGGGCCAACTGGATCGAGACAAGGCGTGACTTCCATGTCTCGGCCATGCAGCGCACCGCCGGATTACCCCTGGAAGATCGTGCTAAGGATAGTGGTTTGCGCCCCAAGCCCAACATGCTGGACCTACACCTGTGGACTAGACCTGCACCCTGCAGGCCGAATCCACAACTACGGACCAGACCTGCACCAAGCTGCCCTGACCCACACGAGAAGGCCGAACCCATGAACTTCGTTCTAGGCTAGACTAGACCGGGTTATCGAGTGACCGGAAGGGCTAGACCCTAAAGCAATCATGGCCAGATCTAGTGAGGATTATTAGGCCATGCCCACTGGCTAAGACATACCAGACCGACCCCGACCCAAACCAGGTCTAGTCTAATCCGTCTTATTAAACCGGGTTATGTGGTACCCCCAGGCTGGGATGCATGGGTCGGTCTGACCGAGTTAGATCGAGCCCCATTGCAACTGGACCCCTGTTTACTAAAATGCTCGTATCTTGGAAACTTCATATTAGATTGAAGAGCTATTTGTTGTGTTAGGACCCTATTGATGAGGTGCATCTTTTGTTTAAAATTGTGGTAAATTTAATGGACATCAAGGTGAAATGAATGCCTTATGAAGAGGTTATCACAATCGTGATACATACTGAACCCTTCGGTTGGCATAGACCCGATGATGGATCAATGGAGGACCAGTGGGAAGTGGCTCTATGTGGCTCGATAGGCACATGGTGGGGAGATACTCTATGTTAACCAAAAAACCCACAATACTCAATAGGAGGAGTAGCTCAGTTCAGCCAAGGTGGGAGGAGACATTGTGTGTCTTGACATTCCCATGGAAGGGAGTGGCTCTATGTGACACAAGATACACTTGGTAGACATCAAGGATGAGTACCAAAACAATCCATGGTTAGTGGGAAGCAGCTCTTTGTGACCCGGCAGGACTACTGCACTCGATAAAGGATGAGTTCTCCCACTCCTGAGAAGTTCAATGATATAACTGATGATGCTACTATTACTACTCTAGAATATACCTAGTGTGAGCGGTGTATTCTAATTTGTGCTATGTGTTTGAGATTTTTCTTAATGGTATTACCTCTGTGATATTTGATTTGTGGTGTTTTCCTTTACAGATTATTAAGAGACCATCATGGCTCTTAGGTTTCATAACAAGTATAATTATTTTCACATATGTAGGGGATTCACCCATTATTGTTGTGTCTCGTGAAGATGGTCATCGTTTCAACAGACGTTCACAGGAGGATAGGACTGACAAAATCTACGACGATGGAATTTGTGGCATAAGACCAGGTGGGGCCCATTAGGACCTGGCAGACATGACATACTACATTATCTTCAACTAGAATCACTACTCTCAAGATCATGTGGGTTTTTCCATGGATGGCCATCAGAGTTTCATATTGTAATTTTCTGTTTTCAGTTCCTTATTAGATTTTTATTTTGGCCCACTTACTTTCACTTGTATTTGCACTCAGCCTTGTTTTAGTGGTATAAGTTATTCCCCTTTTAGTGTGTTGGGATGGGTTTGGGTGCGTGTGTGTGTGTGTAGGTTTGAAGGAAATGCCTTCCCTTTTTTGGGATATGTCGTTCCGGTTCTAGACACCAACCCCCGACCTATAGAAGAAGGGCTCGAGGTAGTCATGACATAGGCCTCGAGGGACATGTTGTGACCAGAACCAGTTATATTCCTAAAATACTTAAAACTCCATAAAAACCGAAGATACCATGAAAAATTATAAGAAATCATTAACCCCCTAAAAACATTAAAATACTAAAACCCACAAAATCCTAAAAAATCCTAAAAAACAAATATTTTTTTTTAAAATCACTAAAATTCCCTTAAAACATAAATGCATGAAAACCCCTGAAAAGAACTAAGAAAACCAGAGAAGACTTAAAAATATTAGAACCTCTAAAAATTTGAAAACACTATAAACCTTAAATACCCTAAAACTCATAAAACCCTCAAAATCATTAAAAAACCTTGAAAACAATAATATACCTAAAAATCCAAAACAATATAGAAAACTCTTAAAACCCTAAACCGCCACATTAAACTATAAGAAAATAAAAAACAAAAACCACCTATAATTCAATAAAAATTCCAAAAACCATAAAATACCATAAAACCCAAAATAATCTAAAACACCTTAAAACCATAAAAACCCCTAAAAGCTTTAAAAAACTAAAAACCCATGAAACATCTTAAAAATACATAAAAATAGTTAAAACCCGTCAAACCCATAAAATAATTAAAACCTCTAAAACACCATACAAGATCCATAAAATGTGAAAAACCCCTAAAAACCCAATGAAATCCCTAAAAATCGTAAAGTCCCTAAAACCCTAAAACCCCAGAAAATCCCTACGAACACTAAGAATAAGAAAAATCTTAAAACCCCTAAAATACGAAAAAGTATAAAAACCTATAAAAACACTGAAAACCAATATAAAACAGTACAAACCTAAAACCCCAACATAATCTAAAAACAAATAAAATCTCTAGAAGATCCTAAAAGACCCTAAAACCACTAAAAACATTCAAAATCACTAAAAACCATAAAACGATAAAAATCACAAAATAAACCCTAAAAATAACCAAATCTGTAATAAACCCTAAAAATACCCTAATAAAATATTAAAAACCAAAAATTCATAAAAACTCTGAAAAACCTAAAAAATATAAAAACTCTAAAACACCCTAAAAATCCTGACAAGAATAAAACCCCTAAAGAAAAATAAAACCGATAAAACCCCTAAAACCCAATAAAATTATAAAAATAATTTTTAACCCCTAAAAATTATAAATCCATAAATCTCGAAAAATTAAATAATTTATATAATTCCAAAACACTAAAAAATTAAAACATTAAAACCCATAAATACCCTAAAAATACCTAGAATATAATAAAAACGTAAATACTGAAAACCCCTCAAAATAAAAAAAACATAAATAATGATAAAACCCCTGAAAATACCTAATAAAATTTTGAAAATTCTAAAAACTCTTAACATCCCTCTGAAAACCCAAAAATTCAAAAAACCCTAAAACGCCTAAAACACTCTAAAACCCATAAAGATTCATAAAATGTCCCTAAAATCCCTAAAAATGAATAAAACATAAAAACTATGAAAATTCTTGATAAATCCTTTAATAAATAAAATAATACCTAAACCCCTAAATAATCTAAAAACTCTAAAAATTATAAAAGACCATAACACCCGGAAACTCAAACAAACCCAAAAAATACCCTAATAACATTTAAAAACCCAAAAAAACACAAAAAAACTATAACCAACTAAATAAATATAAAAACACATAAAACCCCTAAATTGTTAAAAAAATCAACAAAATAATTAAAAAACATAAAAACATAAAAAAACCCTTAAAACCCCAAAAAACTAAAATATCCCCAACCCCCACAAAATCTCTAATCCCATAAAAATCATACAAATCATAAAAAAGTCAAAAAAATCAATAAAAAAGTAAAACCCGTAAAACTCCTAAGAAAACCTATGAAAACCTTAAACACCTAAAAACACATAAAAAACCTAAAATCGTATAAACACTTAAACCCTTAGAAAACCATAGAAGACCCTAAATCCCCTCAAAATCCTTAAAAACCCCAAAACAATAAAGATCCTAAAACTCACTAAATTCTCTAAAAACCGAAAACGCATAAAAACCTATAAACCCCCTTAAGAATACCATAAGAACCTAAAAACACATAAAACCCTTAAATAGACAAAAATGATAAAAACTCAAAAACATGATATGATTTAAAAACAGGAAAACCCCTAAAAACTATAAAACACCTAAAACCCCATAAGAACCCTAAAATTCCCACTAAAATCTTACAATCATTTAAGCCCCTATAATGTAAAAAAAATATAACAAACTCAAAACTCTGAAAAAACAGAAAACCCTAAAAACCAATGAAACTATAATAACATTAAGAACACTAAAAACCATAGATCCCTAAAATAAATAAAAAAATTTAAAACAAAAAGAACCCTAAAAATATCTAAAAATGTAAAATACCCAAACAAGCCTAGAAAATAATATGAAAACCATAAAAACCTAAAAACACTAAAAAACCATAAAACCCTAAAAATACTAAAAACCCTAAAAGACCCAAAGACATAAAACGCAAAAAAGTCCTTAAAACCCCTCACCTCATTAAGAATTCCAAAATATATCAAAAAACGTAAAAAATACCAAAAAACTATGAAAACCACTAAGAAAAACAAAAAACCTAAAAACACATAAAACACATAAAATCCAATGAAATTATAGAAACCCTTAATGACCCTGGAATCTCTAAAAACCCCTATAACCCTTAAAAAACCAAAAACACAAAAAACAATAAAAACTATAATAACTATAAAAATCATATGAACCCATAAATATATTAAAATCTCTAAAAAACCATAAATCCTATAAACTCTAAAACCCCTAAAATCCCAAAAAAACACCATAATATGCATAAAACCCAAACACCCATAAAATCCTTTAAATCCCTAAAAGAAATAAAAACCAAAAAATCCGCCTAAAAATCCATTAAAACCAAGAACACCTAAAAACACTGAAAACCCCTAAGAAACAAAAAAACTAAAAATAATTAAAACCCTAAAAGGTTCATAAAAACCTAAAAACAGTAAACCACCTGAAACCACCTAAAAACTCAAAATCCCTATAAACTATAAAAACCATAAAACCCCTATAAAACCCATAAAACCCCTAAAAACATATAAAACTAAAATATTAAATAAAAACCGTAAGAAAACCTTAAAAACCTAATACACTTAAAACCCCATAAACCATAAAACCCTTAAAAACCATAGAAACCCTAAAACCCATAAAAATCATAAAAACAATAAAATTTCTTAAAACTCTTTAAATGTCTAAAAAAATTCCAATTTTTTAAAATACCTTAATCCCCAAAAAACCCATAAAATCCCAAAATTCACTAAAACCCATAACCCTATCAAAATCATTAAAATCCTAAAAAAACATTAAAATAATAAAATACCCTTAAAATCCCAAACACTAAAAACATAAAAAATTTATTACCCTACAAAACCCTAAAGACCAAAAAACCCCAATACCCCTTATAATCCCAAAAAACCATAAAACACATAAAATTCATAAAAGAATACCAAATCAATAAAAATATAAAAACCATAAAACCAAAATACACTAAAACCCTAAAATTCCATAAAATACGTAAAACCCCTATAGACCTGAAAAATACATAAAACCCATAAAAGCACCTAAAACACAAATACATCTTAAAAATACTGAAAACTCTAAGAACCCTTTAAATCAAAAAAATAATAATAAAAAATATATAAACCCTTTAAAACCCTAAAAAGCAATATAAATCATTAAAACCCTAAAAATCTAAAAAAAGAAAATAAAAAAACACACAAAACCCCTAAAACCATAAAACCCCAAAGCCCATCAAAATCTCTAAAAACCATAAAAATCATAAAAATCATAAAAATCGAAAAAATATCCCCCAAAAATTAAAAACCCAGAAAACCCCTAAACAAACCCTAAACAAATAAACACATAAAACCATTAAAAACTTAATATTCTAAAAATCCAAAAATACTATATAAACCCTTAAACACACAAAAAACCTATAAACACTAATAATAAATAAAAAATCCATAAAAGGTAAATAATACTATAAAAACCCTTAAAACCCTAATAAAATATTGAAAAACTCAAAACCCTTAAATCCACTTGAAAACCAAAATTGATAAAAACTCTAAAAAACCTTAAAATTTGTAAAAATTCAAAAAACCAAAAAAACACCAAAGAACCCTAAAACACATAAATACAATTAAACAACATCAAATTCCCTAAAACCCTAAAAATCCATACAAATAAAAAAATCTTTAAAACACCTAAAAATAAAAAAATCCTAAAAACAATGAAAACCCCATAGAAAAAATAAAAAATCTAAAAACACATCAAATTACTAAAAAGAATCAAGCTTCAAAAAGAACCTAAATACCATAAAAGACTGTTAAAACCCTCAACATCTCTATAAACCAAAAAACCATAAAAACATAAAAATCACTAAAAATGCATAAAAAATAATAATCCACAAAATGCAAGAAAATACCAAAGAAACCCATAATAATATAAAAACAATTAAAACCACTAAAAAGATAAAAGATGCTAAAACCCCTAAAAGACAATAAAATCCTATAAAAACCATAAAACCAACAAAAACAAATAAAACCTTAACCCCCCATACAAATACTAAAAACAACTACACAATATAAAAACTTTTAAACCCTGAAAATATGAAAAAACTCTAATAAATCTTAAAAACCATAAAAAAATAGAGTCCCCTAAAATGAAAAACACCATAAAAACCTAAAAACCCTACACATCACTAAAAATCATAAAAACCATAAAATTAATTAAACATCCCTAAAAAAATCTAAAAAAATAAAACCCTAAACCCCTAAAAATCATAAGAAATACATAAAAATATAAAACAACATAAAACCCCTAAAACCTAAAAATGATAAAAACACTAATAAATTCTAAAAAGGCATTAAAACCCATAGAACCAAAATTAATACCAAAAAACCATGAAAACCAATATGAAAACATTAGAAACAAAAAAACACTAAAATCATTAAGACACCTTGAATATCCGAAAACCAAAAAATAATAATAAACCCCCTGAAAACTATTAAATACCCACAAAAATCATAAAAGCCAATAAAAACTCTAAAAACACTATAAACACCTAATAATAATAAAAAATCATCTAACAAACCATAAAACCCTAAAAACTCAATAAACACCTAAATACATAAAAACCCATAAAAATCATAAAACCCTAAAACACTAAAAATCCTTAAAACCCTAAAAAAAATAAAAAACATAAAAAACATAAGATATATAAGAAAAAATATAAAATAAATAATAAAAACCTAAAAACCCAAAAACCATTGAGAAACACAAATAAAAACATAAAAACCTAAAAACACATAAAACCCCTGAAAACCATAAATTACACTAAATAACTTAAAAAAACTAAATTGTACCTAAAAACCCTAAAATCAATAAATATCTATAGATTATCAAAAAACAATAAAAACATTAAACTATCACTGAAATTTTTTAAATACATAAAAAATAGTAAAACCCTGTAAAATCCATAGAAAACCTTAAAATCCTAAAAACACTTAAAACCCTTAAAAAAAAATTCTTTAAAAGGTTCCTAAAAAACATTAAAACCACATAATAATGTTAAAAACAAAAAAAACACATGAAACCCCTAATACCCATTAAAATCTATAAAACCCATCTCAACCCCTATAACGTTAAAAAACTTTATAAACATTTAAACCCCTCAAATACATAGAAAACCCTTAAAAAATAACCATAAAACTATTAAAACGTAACCCCCCTCAAAATACATAAAAACCATAAAAATCCTAAAAATGCTTAAAACACCCTAAAAATGAAAAATCGATGAAAACCCCAATGAATACCTTAAATTCCTATAAAAAATTAAAACCCCTGCAATACCTAAAAACAATAAAACCCCTAAAAACAGTAAAATTACACAAAACCCTAAAAACCCTAAAAATATCTATAATCTACAAAATAAAAAAACCTAATAAATACAAAAAAAATTAAAAAAAGCCTATATCTCTAAAAATTCCTAATAAAACAATAAAACCTTTAAAAAATGAATAAATGAAAAATCATAAAAAATGTTCAATCCAAAAATACCATAAAAACCCTAATACCAACTAAAACATAAATATCACTAATACCCTTAAAACCCTTAAAACCCCGTAAAATCCTAAAAACCACAAAAAAATCTAAAAACCCTTTATACATATAAAAATTTTAAAAAAAAACTATAAAGATAATAAAAAACACTGGAAAACTCAAAAAACACCCAAAACCCCTTAATATCCATAAAAATCAAAAAATGTCCTAAAAATTCAGAAATTTGTAAAAAACTCCCCAAAAAACAGAAATACACTATTAATACATTCAAAATTAAAAACACTAAAAGCACCAATAAACATAAAAATGATAATAACCATAAAAGGCCCATAAAATTATAAAACCCCTTAATTACCTAAAACACATAAAACCCCATAAAGACCCTAAAAATCAAGAAGTCCCCTAGGGACATAAAAAACACTAAAACCTTAAAAACATTAAGTAAACATTAATATTGAAAAACTATAAACCCATAAAAATTTCTTCAAACCATAAAATAATGTAAAACCCTGAAAACCCATAAAAGAAATAATAAAACCCTAAAACCCTTAATATCCCATAAAACCCTAAAACCCCTAAAAACTATATATACACTTTAAATGCCTATTAATAATAAAAACTAAAAAAACATTTAAAACCCTAGAATCTCAAAAAAAACGTAAAAACCCAAAAATCCATAAATATTCAAAAACCCTAAAAGCCCTCAAAACACTCCAAATCCCTAGAAACCCTTAAATCCCATAAAATTACTAATAAATCCCTACAATCATAAATCCCCAATAAACACTGAAAACCCATAAGAAAACATTAAAAACCCAAAATATAATTAAAACCCCCATAATTAAAACCACCATCTATATCAATAAAACCCCCATCTATATCATTAAAACCCAAAAAATTAATAAAATTCTAAAAATCCTGAAGAAAAAAAAATATTTAAAAACCTCAAACCAATGAAAAACAGTAAGAAATCCTTAAAACATCTGAGAAACATAAAACCCAAAAAAACCTAAAAACTAAAAACCCTAAAACACCCTAAAAACCATAAAACAAAAAAAAAACAATAAAAAATCCTAAAACAACTAAAAACCACAAAACCCATAAAACATAAAAACCACTAAAAACACAAAACCCTCATTGATCACCTAAAACATTAAAAACCCAAAGAAAATATAAAACCCCCAAAAAACCCCTACCCCCCCCCCCCCCCCACCCAAAAAAAACACTAAATCCACAAAAAATCCCTAAAAATCCAATAAAACAATAAAAATTCTAACATCCCCTAAAAAAATAACAAACCTAAAATCCTTGAAAAACTTTAAGATATCCTTAAAACCCTAAAATCAATTTAAAACCCTAAAAACATAAAAATTCAAAAAGCCATAGAAACCCTAAATATACCCTAAAAACCAAAACCCCTAAAACCATAAATACCTATAAAACCATTAAAAACCCCTAAAAGCATTAAAATCCATAAAAACTATAGAAAACCTCTAAAACACTAAAAAATATTTCTTAACTCTAAAAACCCCCAAAAACCAAATGATATAAAATACTAAAAAACCCAAAAAACTCTAAAACACCTAAAAACCTAAAACCCAATAAGAAAAACATAAAACCCTAAAAACACATTAAGCAATTAGAATTATAAAAAAATTCAAATCCTCCAAAACCCTAAAAAGAACCTATAATCCATATAACCCATCAAAATCCCAAAAAACATAAAAATACTTAAAAACATAAAATTCACTAAAACAATAAGAAATGAAAAAAATGTTGGAAATTCATAAGAAAACCTTAAAAATTAGAAAACAATTAAAACTTGTGAAAAACCAAAATAATGCTAAAAGAAATAGAATATCCCAAAGCCATAAAAACTCCAAAAACCCATAAAACCCATATAACCTAAAAAAATCTAAAAACCCATTATATCCCAAAAAACATTAGAAATTATAAATACAATTTATACCCCTAAAATTTTCATAAAACAAAAAAAAATTAAAAACCATAAGAACTAAAATAAAAACGAAAACCCCCCAAAAAACCAATGAAACCCAAAAAACACCTTAAGGCCCCCAAATTCCTTAAAAACCCTAAGAACAATAAAAATCCAAAAAAATTAACTAAAAATTACTAAAAATATAAATAAACCTAAAAAATATGAACATCCCATGAATACCAAAAAACACTACAGAGTCCTAAATCCCATAAAAAACATAAAAAATGCTAAAAACTCTAAAAATCAAAAAAGACTCTAAATCCCAAAAAAAATACCTAAAAACCAAGAAACCCATAAAAATATTAAAAATCCCTAAGAATTTCTTTAAATGTAAAAAACCAAAAAAAATTGAAAACCCCTAGAAAAACACAAATATCCTAAAATAGTAAAATCCTCTAAAAATATAGAAAAAACTAAAAACCCTAAAATACCATAAACAACCTAAAAACCCCTAAACCCATTAAAAACCATGAAAACATGAAAACCCACTAAAACCCCATAATACCTGAAAACCCCACTACAACAATTAAAACCATTAAAAACAATAAAAATGTTAAAAAATCTAAAAAACCATAAAAACCATAAGAAACCCAAAAAAACCAAAACAACAAAAAGAATCCTAAAAATAAAAAATGAAACCCTAATAATCCATAAAACCTTAAAATTTTGGAAATACTAGAAGTATTGTAAACACATTTAAAACATAAAACCCTTAAAAAACCCTAAGAATACCTTAAAAACCTAAATCTCTCTAAATCCATAACGAGTTAATATAATTTAAAATCCATAAATGACCTTAAACCCACAAAATCTCTGATGACCCAAAAAACCATAAAAATTATATAAATCCCTAAAAAAAGAAAAATAAAATAATTACTATGAAAATCACTAAATAAACCATAAAAAAAGAAGCTAAAACCCCTAAAATCCCAAATAATGTTAAAATTCCAAAAGGTCCATGAAAACAACAAAACCTTAAGAACCATTATAAACTGTAAAAACTAATAAAAACACTAAAATGCTCTTAAAAATCTATAAAAATTAAACCTATAAAAATTATAAAAAACAATATAAATCCATTAAAACCGAAGAAAAATAAAAAAAAAACTATACAAACCAAACAATTCGATAAACCCCCTGAAAACCATAAAATCACTCAAAACCACTAAAATCCATAATAATATGAAAAAATCCACAATAATCCCTAGAGATTAAAAAAACCAAACACCCTTAAAAAACACAGAAAACATTAAAAACCATGAAAAATTTAAAACACCTAAAAACATAAAAAATTGAAAAAAATCATAAACATACAATAAAATCCCAAATAACTGGAAAAAATCAAAAAACCCCAAAATGTTTAAAAATCATAAAAAAGAGCCAAAAATAAATAAAAATATTAAATTACCTAAAAACACTGAAAACACTAAGGAAACTTAAAATCCATAAACCACTTAAAACCCATACAAACCTAAAAATGATAAAAAAACAAATAGATGGTAAAAAAGCTAAAACCCATAATAACAATAAAATCCCTAAAAACATAAAAACCCCTAAAACTCATAAAATGATTAAAACACCACTAAAAACTATAAAAACCTTTTAATCCCCTAAAAAGGTTTACAAAACTCTACAAAATCATACAAATCCTAAACAAATTAAAAAAACCCAAAAAATCCAAAAAAATTAAAAATACCCTAAAATACCCTTATAACAATCAATATCCCTAACCCCCCCCCCAATCCATAAAATAATTAAAAATACCCTAACACCCATAAAACCCAGAAAGCCTTATTAATGCATTAAAAACCTAAAGACACTTAAAACCCATAATAACCTTTAAAAACCTAAAAAATGATAAAAATATTAAAAACATCTAAAAGACCCTACATGCCAAAAAACCTGTCAAAATCATAAAAAACGATAAATATCCTAAAATATGTAAAAACCATAAAAAAATTTAATATCCTTAAAAACTATGAATATCATAAAGAAAACATTAAAACCGTAAAATCTATTAAAACCCCTAAAAACCTAAAATCTTGAAAAATCATAAAACCATAAAACCCAATAAACGCCCAAAAAAACCCTAAAAACCTATAAAACCCATGATTTTTTAAAAACCATAAAAAAAATTTAAGACCTTAAAAATGTTAAAAATAAAAAAAACCATGATACCTATAAAAACACAAATACTCAAATAAACACCAAAAAGACCCATAATACCCTAAACCCCATAAAATCCATAAAAACCCCAAAAAACATAAAAATCATAAAAAAAATACCTATATATCATTACAACCATAAAACCCATAAAAACTATAAAATCCTATGCAATCATTAAAAAATTAATACACTAAAAACCCCTAAAAATCATTAAAATGCTAAAATCCCAAAATCCCCTCAAAATCATAAAGACATAAAAAACCCCATAAAATCCAATAACCACTAAAAACTCTAACAACTGATTATACCTGCAAAAAGGTTAATAATCTCTAAAAAAACATTAGAAACCATGTAAAGTCCAAAAACCCAAAAACCCAAAAAAACCAAAACACTCTAAAATCCCAAAACCTATAAATTTCCAAAAAATTTGTAAAAACACATAAAGACTTGGAAACCCTAAAAATCATGAAGAATACCTAAAAACATTAAAATAGCATAAAAATTCAATGAAAACTATAAAACATAAAAAAAAATAAAACCACTAAAAACCTAAAATCACTAAAACGCCTAAAAGAACATAAATACTCAAATTCCATAAGACCAAAAAAAATATCAAAAAATATTCAAAACCATAAAATTCATAAAATTACATAAAAATCCCCAAAAGCATAAAACACCCCAAAAAACCTATAAAAACACTAAGAATGAATTAAAACCCAAAAAACTCTTTAAAATCCAAAAAACATAAAAATACATAAAACCCTAAAGAGACCCTAACACCCTAAAGAACACTGAAAATAATAAAAACCGCTAAAAACATAATAACCATAATTACCCATCAAAACTCCAATGAACCAAAAAAACCTAAAAATATTTTAAACCCCTAAAAGGGTAAAAAATGTATACACCATAAAAGCCATAAAAACTCAAGAAAAACCCCAAAATTCCAAGAATTCCAAAAAAACACTAAAACACCTAATAATCTATAAAATTCCTAAAAATAGATAAAAATTACATGTAAATAATAAAAATTACCTAAAGAATAAAATACATTGGAAATCGTGTAAACACCTAATAAAACAATAAAAACCTAACAACACTTATGTCCACTAAAATCCTTAATACCAAAAAAATACTAAAAAAATAAAAACCATAAAACCGCTCAAAACTATAAAAAATCTCAAAAAACATAAAACAAAAAAATCCATTAAAATCCATAAAAATATCTAAAATTATTAAACACAAAATAAACCGTGAAAACCACTATGAAAAATTTAAAAACCAAAAAGAAACTAAAACAACCAAAAACAAAAAAACACTACAAAGCCTAAATGACACTAAAAATACAAGAAACCATGAAAACCCCTAAAAAATAAACTACCCAAAAAATTACTAAACACATTAAAATAATTAAGCTCCTAAAACATTAAAAACTATAAAAAATTTAAAACCATAATAATGTCAATAAAATCCTAAAACACAAAAAAACCCCTAAAATCAATAAAAACATAAAAATTCAAAAATCTCAAAAATCCCTAAAAACCATTAAATTCTTATAAATCACTAAAAAACTAAAAATTCAAAAAAAAACTTCCAAAAAAAAAACACTACAAAAAAATTAAAAACCTAATATCAAAAAAATCAAAAAAACCATAAATCACTTAGAAACCCTAAAACACATAGAAATCCATAAATACCATTTAATTCCTAAAAATTACATAAAAGCCCTATAATTTAATAAACCCCAAAAACCCAATGAAAACCTTATGAAACTAAAAAACCCATAAAACCACTAAAATTCTAAAAAAAACTAAAACCCCTAAAAATGCATAAAAACCCTAGAAACCGATAAATCCCCAAAAAATACAGTAAAATACATAAAAATGTAAGAATCCATAAATTCCATAAAAACACGAAAGGAAAAATAAAAAAATTAAAACACTTAAGATATATAAAAACCTCAAAAATTAGAAAAAGATTAAAAATCATAAAAAACACTAAAAACCACAAAATCCCCTAGAAACCATTAAAACCCTAAAACACCAAAAATAACCCTAAAAAACCCAACAAAACTCAAAAAACACATTAATCCCCAATTAATGTTAAAAATCACTAAAAAATAATAAAAACCATAAAAATTAAAAAAATATCACCAATACACAAGAAAAACCATAAAACCATGAAAATCTAAGAAAGTATCTAAAATCCATAAAATGAAAAATAAAACTAAAAACGAGAAAAAATTCCTAAAGAACGTTAAAACCTAAAACACATAAATCCCATAAAAACTGAAAGAATTTAAAAATCCAAAAATACCTCTTAAACCCAAAAAACCACAAAATACTAAATACTATAAAATCCTAAAATATCTCTAAAATCTCAAAATACAAGTAAACCACAAAAATCCATAAAAACCAATAGGAAAACCATAAAAACATAAAAACAATTTAATACAATAAAACACCTAAATATGGTAAAAGCACATGGGAAACCTAAAAACACCCTAAAACCCTAAAAACAATAAAATAATAAAAACACTTAAAAAATTAAATAACCAAAAATATATACAATTACTAAAAAATATAAAAACCGTTTAAATCTATAAATTTTTTTAAAAAACTATAAATACTGTTAAAACCCATAAAAACTAAAAACTCTTAAATACCCAATAAAATCCAAAAAAACCTCAAAAATACCTAAATAAACTAAAATCCATAAAAATCATACAAAATACCTAACAATAACATAAATTTAAAACCATAACACTAGAGAACCCCTTAAAAAAATATTGAAATCCTAAAAAATCTAAAAATCACTAACAAACATAAAAAATGATAAATACACTAAAAATATAAAAACACATAAAATAACTAAAACCCATAAAAACCATAAAAATGATAAATATTATTAAAAACATAAATACCCCTAAAAACCCTAAAAACCCTTAAAACATTAAAAACCTAAAAACACATGGAACCCAAAAAAACCTACAAAAGCTAAAACCCATAAAACCCTAAAAATACCTTAAAACCTTAAACAACCATAAAATATAAAAACCCAAAAAACCAAAAAACAATAACAACCCATTAAATCATTAAAAACATTTTAATCCCCTAAAAATTGTAAAAAATAACTAAATTATATAAAATCCCTTTAAACCCCGAAAAAATTTATGAAAACCACATAGATGGTGCCTCCTCTGCTCCCTCACGATGGTCGTTCCCCTCCCCTCTAGCTTGATGATAATAGAGTATTATGCATATCCTCACCCTGTGGGGGAGGGGCCTCAGTTGATTCTTAATGATGATAATTTTTTTTCCATTATCATCACCTTATTGGGTGCCTCCTTTTCCACGGATTGGGCTTCGCTCGAAGTTGCCAAAACGTTTTTTAGGGTGTTGACATTTTTCACTTTCGATTCAGGAGTTCAATTAAGCGTCCTCGTTGCATCCTTTAACACTAATTTCATTTTTTCAGATGTTTTACCCCCCATTTGATTTTTTTGGCAGGATTGTTTTTTAACATTGGGATCTCATGGTCTATGAAACGGTGTGTCTCGTTGATAGTGACCATATCTTGATTCGCTTTGTATCTGAGGAGGATATTCGTCTTGCTTGGTTTCGGGCACCTAGAAGAAGAAATGGTTACCATTTCTCCCTTTTTTGGTGGAGTTTTGATCTTCATATGAACAACTACTCTCTGATGTTTGTGACTTGGGATAGATTTCTAGAACATCCCCTCCGACAAAAAACTCTTAAAACACTATAGACCCCCAAAAACATTAAAAAACTAAAAATAAAATTTAAACTCTTGAAAACTCAAAAAACTATAAAAACCATATAATACCCATAAAATCACCCTTAAATCTCTCATAATCATAAACCCCATAAAAACAAAAAAATTAAAATTCATAAAAAATACATAAAAATATAAAATCACAAAAACCCTTGAAAACACCAATGAAATCCTTCAAACTCTAGAAAAAAGTTTAAACCCCTAAAACACCTAAAAAAATTTAAAAACATAAACATCCCTAAAACCCCAAAAAATCCAAAAAGCCCCTAAAAACATAAAAAAATTAAAACCCATTAAAACAATAAATACAACTCAAAACACAAAAAAACTATTTAAACATCTAAAAACATTAAAAATTATAAAAACCTTAAAACACCTAAATACTCAAAAAAACCCTAAAAACCCTAGAAAACCACAAAAATACTAAAAACCCTAAAACCAAAAATAACCAAATAAGAAATAAATATTCCTAATACAACTAAATATCATAAAAATCTTATAAAATCCCTATAAATCCCTAAAAACATTAAAATCCTAAAAAACCCTAAGAAAACCATAAATCCCTAAAAACAATTTACACCCCTAAAAACGAAAAAAACCCAAACACCCCTAAAAACCTCTAAATCCTTTAAAACCATAAATGAAACTAAAAAATATAATGCCCCTTTAAACCATAAGTTGTTAAAAACACTAAACATTCCTAAAAATAAAAAAAAAATGAAAAAACCTAAAAACCCAAAAAATCATAAAACCCCTAAAAATATTTAAATCCCCAAAAAACCCTTAAAATTATTAAAAATTAAAAAACCTACCAATAACATAAAACCTCTTAATAGTCCATAAAGTTATTAAAATCCATAAAACCTAAAAACCCCTATCAAAACCTTAAAAATATAAAAAACACTTATAACCACTAAAATCCCTAAAAATACAAAAACCTTAAATCCCGTAAAAACCAAAAAAACCTAAAACCCCTATAATAATAAACTACTAAGACACCCATAAAAATCATAAAAACCACTAAAAATGAAAAACACTTTAAATTTATCAAAATATTAAAAACATCAAAAACCATAGAACCCCTAAAAACTCAAAAAACCTAAGAAACCCATCAAGACATCATTAGTTGAGCTCATGTCCTTCAAACCCTCTGGCTCTGAAGTGTGGAATTAGAGTTTTTGAGTATTCATTGGGCTTTTTCTCTGTATATTAGGTTCAATTGATGGGTCATATTCATTAGTGGTGTGATTTAGTTCCTTCAAAGCTTATTCAGATGAAAAGGTGAGTTGCAGCATTTATTAGGAGGTATATGTGTAGGCCTCCGATAAGGGTTAAATCTATATTGGAAATGGAGGTTCAGGAGTATAAATGGATATATTTGGGACCATGAAATTATCTTATATAGTAGATGATGCTTTCTTATGCCCATATTAGTTGGTGGTTTGGGATTTGTTAGCTTTATATAATTATTTCCTAATTTTGGTTAATCTTGGGAGGGACTTATTTTTTTGGATGCGCCAGTATAGGATTCTTCCTTATCAATTAATGATGTTATTATTTTGATTTAAAAGGTTTAGGATCGCCCAACTACTTTGGTTTGGGTCGAATCGAGTGTTGTGTATGGAACTATCTCAGGGGGATTTGGAGAGGTGCAAGATTCAAAGGAATTTTATGGTAGTGGTTTCCTTAGAATCATCTTGACTAATTGGGATATAGAAGGGGTATTATTTGGTTAACTTAGTTATTTAACATTCAGATCCTTCTATGAATAGGGTTTCTATAAAGGTTGATATTTTTAGAGGCTCTATGGAATGTTTTTTTCTCCCTTGGCTACTTAAGTGGCTTTCACAAACACAATCCCTTTTGTTAGCTTCATGGATTTGGATTATCATCCCCAATTGTATGTTAGAAAATTATTTTGTGGTTCATCTTCATCTCTTGGTCTTATATAATATAGTTTCATGGTGCAATATAAACTTTGAGGGTTATTTTTTAGAGATGAAGATTCCATTATCATTAGTTTCTATAAATTCTTCTAAATTTTGGGGGGTGTTTTTGATTGAGAAATTGTGCAATGATAAAATATTTTACTTCTTAATGTTTTTCCATATTTTTAAATGGTGGAAATTATTTCAAGTTCCACGTGGTTATTTGTAGGTACATTGATGATTCTTAGAACCTAATATCTAGGTAATTCCCATTGTAAGGAATCCTTCTCTATTTCTCTAGGATGGGTGAATTTTTATAATGTTCCCCATGAATTATGGTCTGCACAGGGCCTCATATATTTTTAAAGTATGATTAGAAAGCCCCTTTTCACAAACAATGTCATAGTTTAAACCAGTTGTATTAATTTTGTGAAAATTTGTGTCGAAATCTCATATAAACTAGACATTATGGAGGAAATTGTAGTTATATTTGGATCCAAATCTCCCTCCTTCACAAACTTTTTCTATAGTTGGGTTCCTAAAATATTTATATTTTGAAAAATTATTGAATTTTTTTTAATAAATTCAATAGAAATGGCATGTTATAATCTAATGTGATCTAGACCAATGTTGCCCCTAAGAAAATGATTTATCATAAGAAAGAACCACCTCATGTTTCATCTTTTCAGTAAGTGGGTGTTCATACCTATCATTTTCTTACAAATATGTTATTGGATATTTGGATGGATTTAAATTTTTCAAAAACTAAAACTCATCCAACTAGGAATTTATGTTCTTCTATTGTTGATGATTCTTATTCTTTTTTCATGAAAAATTCTATCCTATAATTAATTCTACATTTATTGTGGGAAATTCATTTTATTTTCTAATAGTGGATCCTCATCAGAAAGACATTATTTATGGTACAACATCTATTGTTCCTACACCTATTTAACAAACTTACTCAATGGATTATGTTCCTTCTCTTGGGTATTTTATTTATGGTTCTCTATTGGGTTCTATTCCAAATGTTTCTTCCACTCCTAATGTGTAAAAGGATTTTTAGATTTTGAGGTATTATTCACCAAGGAATAGGAATTCTTGTCCAGTTGGTAATTTTTATTCTTATTCAGAAATGTAGATGAGATTTGAATGAATGGTGGTCTCAATGCTTGAGTCTAATAAATCTAGTTTTCATTCGTTGAGTTCTCTACATGATTTTAATGTCGGGGATTACTCTCCATGTATGGAACCCATTGATCTTATTAGTCCCAAATCTTATATCATATGTTGTAATCCGCTTAGGGATAAATTTGTGAATGTGGGTAAATATGACACAAATAGGGATCCAATCAAAATTTAACCCTAGATGATTTTTTTTGGAAACCGTATATTTCCAATGTTTAATTTTATAGTATGGAATATTATGGGTATCAATACCCATACTAAACAATGTGAGGTATGCGATATCATTTTTTCAAACAAGATGGTTTTTTGGGACCTATAAAAACAAATTTAAAATGGAATAATCTTGTTTCTATTATGGGGAATATTATTTTGGGTTGGAAGTTACTTTATACCCGTTCTTTTTCTCCTTCAGGTTATATTCTATTATTATGTAATCCTTGGTTGTTGGTTGTGGATCTTCTATTTGAATATTCCCAACACCCATAATGTTATGTATTAGTTGTTATGGTGGACTTTCACAATGTTATATCCTTTGGATTATGGATATAATTATTTTGATGAGTGTATAACCCTTTGGGTTAATTTTTACTTCTATGTTTCTTCTAGTAATGTTGAACCTACTTTATTAATTGTGGATTTTAATGTGGTTTTGATTCTATAGGAATGATCTAGTTGATCATTAAACCATAATTCCTCTATGGAGGACTAAAAATCTAGAATTATGAATTCTAATTTGGTAGAAATTTGATGTCTTTTACTATAGTTCTATTAGTTGAAAGAAAATTATGTAGTTTTGAGGAAGATGCAGAGAGAATTAGTTAACTCCTCTTATCTGTCAAGATTACCAATTTTTTGTGTATATTCTATACATTTTTTAATGTTCAGTCATACTCTTATTTTTAACAGAGCTGTATATGGGTTGCACTATAAAAAGATTTCATTTAAATTATTTAATCGTTGGGATGATTATGATATATTTCTTATCATGGTGTACTAAGTTGGATTTTTAGATTCAATGGGTGTCAGATGTCTTAGGTTTATCTGAATGTTGATAGGGTTAAACACTCTCTCTAGGAATTTTATACTTAGATTACACACCAGAATAACTCTTAATCTACATCAATCATGAAATAATTATATTAGTTTCAAACAAACTCTATCCAGAACAACCCCAATCAAGTCCTTGTTCAATATTATGTTACTCTCATCCAAATAGAAGACAAGAGTGCATGGGCTAAAGGATGGATATATAAATATTTCCATCATTTTCAATTAAATTAAAGATTTATATAATTATTACAAGTTGTTCCTTCTCTATATAGATGATGATTTAATAATCATGTTTCCTATAATTATTATTCTTTAGATAATGGAGTTATTCCAATTATTGGTTTATCCTCTAATTCAACTGTGTACTCTTTGAGAGCTAGTATGGAGTCTATTTATTCAATCCCTTGATCGATTTTTATGTGATGTACTGACAGGACAATGGAATTAGTGGTTGTGTATAGTTCCTTAGTTGTCATTCAACCCTAAAATTCACCATTTCTGGATGGTTTTAAGGGTTTTTACTTCATTGAGGATTCATTAGGGGTTGACCCATATGTGAATGAATCTTTTTTATAATTATTCATAATTGGGAAAATGATGTGGGAAACTAATGGATTAATCATTTCTATTTTTCCTAAGGAGTTTAAATATTTCTTCCTTTCACATTTCAGGCCTATTTCATTCTGAAACATAATATACAAGTCTACTTATAAGATCTTTTCATCCATATTATGATCTGTTCTTCATTTTGAATCAATAAAGATCAATCACCTTATATTGATGAATGTCAAGTCACTGACCACAATTTGATATCCCAAAAATTGATGTGGGTTTGTCTTGGTGATTTTAGGGTTACAAGATCTACCATTAATATTGATTTGTTGAAGGATTTTGATTTTATAAAATTGGTGTTCATTTTAAATGTTATGGTCCTTCTTGGAATTAGGGATAGAATCTCTTCTTGGATCCAAAGGTGTGTCTCTTCCACAATATATAATATGAAGATTAATGGTATCATGTAAGGTTAATTTCTAGGTAAATCATGGTTAAGGAGATGGGATCCTCTTTCCCCCTTCCTTTTTGTGATTTGTAGAGTGGACTTTGCTCTCATTATGGATTCTGTCATTAATTTTAAAATCTCTTATAGGTTTCATTAGAATTTTTATATGATTTCTCTATACCATTTGTGAAATTTGGATTATCATTTATTATTGTCATTTAGAAATTTATATTTTATTTTACTCTTGAAACAAGCTCTATATATTTTCACTTCTATGAATGGTTTGAATGATAAACTTTAAAAATATATGATATTGTTAGATATAACTTCTTTTTATTTTTATGATTGTATTTAGGTAGCTATGGGTATTAGAAGAGGGTTCTATCCTCCTGGTTATCTTGAAGATCCCATTATTACTTCCATACTTAGCGTAGATGACTATGTAGATGTGAAAGAAGTAATTTTTATATTGAATTCAGTTTGAAAAAATATTTTTCTCTCCATTCAGTTTGTTTATAACTTGTTCAATCCATTTTATTTAGCATAAAATATTATTGATAACATCAATTATTTTTTCCTAAGAAAGTGGTTAACTCCATTAAAGAAAAACATATTCTTTTTCTCTAGAAATGAATTTTAGTTATGACATTAAATTATAATGTGGATATGGATTTAGTGGCTATGACTAATAAGGAGGTAGGATTAGGGTCTAATAAGGATACAGACTAGAACAAATTTTTTGTTGTTAAAAAATCATCGGATATTTTTAACCCATAATGTTCTTCTGTTTGGGTGGATTAGGTAAGGATTTTCTTTCTTGTATACTCTCAATTTTGAGTGGCTAAATATCCATGGAACTGATCATGGATCTAGATGAAATTATTGGTACTTAGTGATTTTATTATAGAAAATATTTAATTTTTAGTTTGGAATGGATTGATCATATCAATATTGTTTTATTCATGGAATCCTAGAGGTCCAATTTTCTCCTCTATGGTTGACTGTGTTGTATATGATTTCTGGTTAACTGAATTTTTTCTCGTTACTGACATAATTTTTTATTGATCTTATAATACACTATATGTTTTCATTAAAAATATTTGTGATATATAGTAGGATAATATATCATTCACTGGGACCTGAGGACTCTACGATAGGATTCTATAAAAAGGCCATGGTGGGTTCTCCATTTATTTGGATTAGTATGAATTAATAGTGAAATATTCAACAATTTCTAAGAATTATATAGTATAGATATGTCCCACCCCTTCTATATTTTTCATAATCTTATGGCTAGAGATCCGCAATTGTATATTCACTCATGATATGTTGAAGTGAAGGGGTTTGGATTTTCTTAACCACTTCCTTCTTTGTGAGATGCATTCTATAAGTATTGGTCATCTTTTTTTCAATAGTGACTCCACATGGAAGCTCGAGTAATATTTTTTTGAAACTATTAAATATTTATGTATTTTTTGTATACTAATATGACCTTGTTTATTGATGAACGTGTCTATTTACTAAGGATTCCTTGATGAGTGTCTTGGGAATATAGGGGTTGTAACCCTTGGTGTTTTTTATTTTGAAGGAATGGAACTCTCGACTACATGGATATACCAACCACTATGGAACATATATTTGGTTCAAATTTGAATTTACCACAAACGATATCCTTTATTATTTCATTATAATTTTACAATATTAGGGTGAACTTATATTTGGTTCAAATATATAATTTTTTAGATTCTTTTCTTAGGGATTATTGTTAGTTTCATTGGGTGTCTTGGGTTATTCCTACACAGTCTTTGGGTCCATTATATTTTTTGGTGATGTGTTTTTCTGTTAGAAAGTGATATGTATGTAGTGTGTATTTTTTTTATTATTTGGGATTTTAAGGCAATGATATTTTTGTTACTGTTATTGTTCTATTGTTGGGTGGGTGCCTAATGTTTGGGGCACAAGATGTTGTTACAGAAGCTTCCTTGTTCTGCTGTGTGGGGTTTTTGCTATAGTTTATTCTGGTGTGGTGAGAATGGAGTCATGGGATATTCTTATAGGTTATATTTTTGATTTTTGGGTTCAATTTGTGAGTTCATTATGCTAGGCTAGCTGATTTTGGGCTAATCGATTTCTATTTGGGTTGTGGTACTCCGTCTTCTTGGTCACATATGGGGAATTTTTGTGGATGGATAAAAATAGTATTGTGTTTAAACGGTTGTGTGTATTATTGGTGGATGATCATTTTCATGTGTTGATGTTGGGATATTGATTTAATAGGTCTTTGGGTGGCCACATGTGGTTTTGTGGTTCCTTAATCTTGCAGAATGTTTTCCTGCATGTTGATTCCATGAGGAGGCCGATTGTTTGGGTAGTGGAGGGGTTGTTGATGTGGTTCTCAGAGGATAGTATTCTTTTTTTATTGTGGTGTTGAACGACTCTTCGGTTATAGGGGTTGTTCTGGTGTTGGTGGGTAGGAGGGATAAGATGTTTTTGGTGCTGACTGTGATGATTGTAATTGCTGGTGTTCAAGGTAGTGGTTTTGCGACTTGGTTAAAGGTGGATGATTTGTGGTTGGGTGAGGCAGCAGGGATGTGGGCTGGCTTTTGGTGTTTATTAAAGGTGTTCTGAGTTTTCTTCTATAGGGATAATCTTATTGTAGTGATGGTTGAATTATTCTCTCCTTGGATGGATGATGGTGGGATGAAAAGATTGATTGTCTTGGAATAGGGGATTTTGGGGCATTCCTTGGCTTGGATTTTGAGGATATTGGGGTTGTATTTTGTTTGTAATGGGATACATCAACACAGATTAACATTAAAGACATTCATTTATGATTCTTGTGTTATTATGGTTACTTATGGTTTCTATAGGATTCTTAGGTGTGATCTCTTGGGTTCAGAGATACAAAGGGAGAAACCTGCGGTGATTTTGGCATATGGTGTTTTTTGGGACCAGACTGGAGTCATGTTGCAATTTCATTTTGGCTTACTAATTGGGTTTTCTGTTCGTTTATCTTGTAGTGATTTTGTGGGTGGTGTTTATTTCAGGACTTCTATTCTTGTGTCATTATTATGGGTTTTTTCTATTTTTGTGTTGGTTGTAGTGTGTGTTTTCATTCGTTTGTGTGGGTGGTGATGTGTGTGTGTTCGTGTGTGTGGGAGCTGGCATGTGCATGTGTGTACAAGAGTTGCTGGATTCAGATGTATATGGCTACTTCTATTTGGGTGACTCTATTTCTTCCATAGCTATTTATTTCCTTAGCTATACAGCCCTTCAAAGTGCTTGTTTTATTTATGTTTGAGAGTTTCCAATGTTCCTTTTTCTAGGTCAAAAGAGGAATGTGTGATGGGATCCTATATGATTAGTAGTTGGTTGGAGTGATGCTGGTGGAATACTAGTGCTATTGGTCTGCGTATTCATTGATACTGGCATCTCTCAAGTTCAGATGCTTGCTGGGATCAAGCATAGTTGGTCTATAGTGTCTTTTACTGCTTGTTTTCTCTGTTTCTACTTAGTGGATGCGACGCTTTCCGACATGGCGTTAGTGATGGCCTGCCACCCTACTTCGTTCTAGAAGGGATTCACATATTCTTAGGTCATTTCAGTATTCTTGTTTTCTCAATGGATTTTGGTTCCTTCATTGGTTCTCTTTTGTTTAGTTTGGTCTTGGATCATTTTTTCCTAGAACAACCATCATTCCACCCATTGGTGAATTTCTTCTAAATCATCTTATCTTATATATACTTTATACATTTTCATTGAAAAACCCCTAAAACACTAAAATCACTCAAAAGCCATTAATACCCTAAAAACAATAAGAATCATAAAAAATACAAAAAAAACAACAAAAAACATAAAAAAATACATAAAAATCAAAAAACGCAAAAGAATACATTAAAATCCTAAAAACACAAAAAACCCTAGAAACCTATAAAACGATAAAACGATAGAACCCCTAAAACCCTAAAACCCCTAAAAATCATAAGAACTCCTAAAAACAATAAAAAATCCCCAAAACCTTAATATAGCCCTAAAAACACTAAAATCTCAGGAAACCATTTTTACCACTAAAAACATAAAAAATTAATGAAAACCTAAAACCCCTAAAAAGTCCAAAAACACCATAAAAACCAAAAAATCATTACAAACCTAAAAATATTAAAATCTTAATGTCCTTAAAATGACTACAAACCAAAAAACCTTACAAATTCTTAAAAACCAAAAAACCCTAAAAAATACTAAAAACAAAAACAAGTAAAAATACAAAAAACCCAAAATAAAACATTAAATTTCAAAAAACTCTTAAAACCCTTAAAAACCAATAAATGATAAAAACCTAAAAATGATAAAAACCCTAAAATGCCAAAAACCTTCAAACCCATAAAAACCACTAAATATATTTAAAAACAAAAAAATTATTAAAAACCAAAAATCCCATAAAAACAATAAAAACCCGGTAAACCTCTAAAAACATTAAAAATCTAAATTGCATTATAATCCCTAAAAACTCAAAAATCCTTAAGAAACCCAAATATAACCCCAAACCCTAAAAACCATAAAAACACTATAATCCCTGAAACTCATAAAAATCATAATTTTTTTTAAAATCCCCAAAAATTAAAAAATCCATAATGCCTTGAAAAAACCCTTTAGAAGCCTTAAAAACCTAAAAAATTAATAACCCCAAAAAACCTAAAATCATTTAAAACCCAATAAAGCCTTTAAAACCCCTAAAAACCATAAAACCCCATAAAAACCATTAAACCCTCCAAAACTCAAAAACCCACTAAAACTCTGAAACACATTCAAGCCTATAAAATATAAAATAAATCAATCAATAATTATGAAAATTGAATAATATTACAAACCTAAAACCCAAAAACAATCTTAAAATACAAAAACACAAAACCCCCTAAAATAATATAAATCCCAAAAAAACCAAAAAAACAATAAAAATCCTAAAAAATACCTGAAATCCTTATTAATGTACAAATCCCTTAAATCTCAAAAAACCCCTTAAGAAATACTTAAAAATATAAAAAATTAAAACTTCTAGAAACCCTTAAAATTCTAAAAACACTAAAATCCCTAAAGAACTCTAAATATCAATAAAATCCTAAAATACCATAATAATCAAAATAAAGCACCTAAAATCCAAAAAAATGTAAAAACCCAAAAAACAATGAAAGGCCCCCAAAAAAACATAAAAACATAAAATAATTAAAACCACTTGATAAACTAAAAACTCTAAAACTCAAAAAATAATAATAAGTCACTAAAATCCCTAGAAACCCCTAAAACCCATAAAAACCATGAAAAAACATTAAAACTATAAAAATCCATAAAAACCCAAAACCCACTAAAAACGAAAACAAAACGTTAGACCCCTAAAAACATTAAAAACATTAAAATCCGTTAAATTACTTAATAACTAAAAAAACACCTAAAAACAAAAAGTACATAGAAACCCTAGAATCTATAAAACTGCTAAAAACCTTAAAATCCATAAAAAACAAAAAACACATAAAATTCCTAAAAAAGCACTGAAAATCAAAACAAAAATTTAAATGATCAGAAACCTTAGTAAACACGAGGAAAACCATAAAAACCTAAAAACAATTAAAAACCATAAAAACATAAAATACCTTAAAAACACTAAAAATCGTTACAACAAATTAAAAAACCAAAAAACCCTAAAAACATAACAAAACAAAAAATCTATAAAAATCCTAATAACCTCTATAAACTAAAAAACCCCTTTTAGACCCTAAAAAAATAAAAACCTGAAAACCCATGAAAAACTCAAGAAATACCCTAAAACCCCAAATAAATATAAAAACACTAAACTCCTACAAACATTAAAAATCCATAAAAAACAAAAAACACCTAACTATCAACAAAAACCCTAAAAAAGCATAAAATTGTCAAAAAAATCCTAAATATTCTAGGAAAAATTTAAAAACCTAAAAACACTTAAAACCCATAAATAACTAAAATCGTTAAAACCATAAAAACCAAAAAGCCCTAATAATCATAAAACACCAAAAATCTATAAAACTGTAAAAATCCATAAAACCCTAAAAACCACTAAATACAATAAAACCCTTTCAACCACTAAAAATGTAAAAAATTCTAAAAACCCTAAAAACATAAAAACATAAACACCCTAATAACCCCCAAAAACATAAAATTATGAAATATATAAAAATCTCCACAAAATCCCCAAAAACCAAAAAACCCCTAAAAAACCTAATAAAGGCATTAAATTTTCTAAAAATGAAAAAAAAACATAATAAAAACAGTGAAAACCCAAAAGAAAATAAAAAAAATTAAAAACACATAAAACCCCTAAAAAATTAAAAACTGTTAAATATGCAAAACATCTTAAAACCCTAAAAAACACTAAAAACCAAAAAATAAATAAAAATAAAATATATCACTTTAAATCCATAAAAACAATAAAACTCTTAAAATACTAATAAACCGTAAGAAAACCATAAAACCCCAAAAAAACTAAATCCCCCAAAAACATAAAAATTCTAAAAACACTTATGAAACTGTAAATGACCTTAACATCCCTAAAAGCTGTAAAATATCCTAAAAACCATAAAACCATAAAAACCCAAAAAAACCTAAAAACCCATTTAAAACCAAAAAACCCCAAAAAACCCCTTAAAACATTAGAAATATATAAAATACATTAAAACCCAAAAAACCCAAAACTCCTAGAAAACCATAACTACCCCAAAACCCTAAAAACACTAAAAACCACTAAAAACCCACAAAAATCCAAAAAATCCAAAAAATCAAAAAAATAATGTAAAACCACCTAAAATGACAGAAAACCCCAATAAAAACAATAACAAATAAAAAACATTAATCCACTAAAAATTAAAATTGATAATGACCCTATAAACCTAAAAACCTCTAAAATCACAAAAAACCATTGAAACCCCTAAGACCATTAAAACGATGTAGGCATAAAAACACTAAAAACAACAAAATAAATCTAAAAACCCCTCAAACATCTAAAAAAGATAAAAACATAATGAAACATTAAAATAACAAAAACCCCTAAAAACTATAAGAACCCTAAAACCTATTAAGATCCCCAAAAAAATAAAAACCATAAAAATTATAAAAATCCCCAAAAAAGACCAAAAAAATTTTAATAGCACTGAAACCATGAAAACAATCTTATAAAAACTTAAAAACAAAAACACTTAATACGACAAAAACCCCTAAAAATGCTAAAAACCATAAAAAAATAAAAAACCCAAAACCTATCAAATTCCATAAAAACCCTAAAACACCATAAAATCCTAAAAGGCACTAAAAATCCCTTAAATAGTCAAAAACTTATAAACCATGAAAAGTAATAAGAAAAGCGTAAATACCTAAAAACACTTAACACCCATAAAAACCTAAAAAATGATAAAAACCCTAAAATAATGTCAGCACATAAAAAACATTTAAACCCATAAAACGGCTAAAACATTGAAAATGCTAAACCCATAAAATCAATAAAAAACTATCTAAAAACTCTAAAAATCCTTTAATCTCCAATTTGTTTTATATAATATAAAACACCTTAAAACCCCTAAAACTAAAAATACCCAAAAAACCAGAAAAACACTAAAAACCCTAAAACCATTAAAAATAACTGTAAACTATAAATAATATATGAATCCTACAAAATCCCAAAAAATTTCTCAATACATAAAATACAATAAAATCCAGGAAAACCCTTAATAACCTTAAAATTCCTAAAAAAACATAGAACCCCCCAAAACCCTACAAAACAATAAAAACCCTAAAAACCCTTAAAATCATAAAAACTCCTAAAAACACCAAAACCCTAAAAAAATAAAATTTTTAATATCCCAATTAAAAAACATAAAAATTTAAACACCTTAAATATTAAAAACACTCTAAAAACCATAAAACCCCTATAAACTCACAAAAATCCCCAAACACAAAAATTCCATAAAAATCCTAAAACCCCTCAAAATCCCTAAAACCCATAAAAACGCATTATAATCATAAAAAAAAACCTAAAAATAAAAAAACATAAACACATTAAAATAGGCCTAAAGAAATATTAAATAACGACAAACACTTAAAACCTGTAAAAACATAAAAATCAAAAAAACATATAAAACCCTTAAAATCCCTAAAAACAATAATAGCCTCTAAAAACAATAAAAACACTTAAAACCCAACAAATCCCAAAAGCCACTAAAAAACTCTAAAAAATTTTATATCACTAAAAACATTTTATAAAATCTAAAAACCACAAAAAGCTTATAAATTAAAATAACCTAAACCAAAAAAAATAATAAAACCCTAAAACCCATAATACCTCAAAATTACAAAAACCCCTAAAAACAATAAAATCCTAAAAACCCATAAAAATAACTATAATTTAAAATCCCTAAAACCCAAAAATTCCCCATAATAAAACCTTAAAAACATAAAAACACTTAAAAACCAAAAAGTAGATAAAAATTGTGAAAAACCCCTAAAGACTTAAATAAAACCTTAATACCACTAGAAATCCCCAACAAACCTAAAAATCATAAAAACCTAAAAAATTATTTAAAATCTATAAAACCTAAAAACAAAAAAATACTCAAAAATACTCAAAAAACCATAGATATTTAAAAATTTAATGCCATTAAAAAATATATAAATTTCTAAAAAACATAAAAAACACAAGAAGAACCTAAAACCCATATATCCTTAAGGACACATAACAATATAAAAGACCACAAAACAAAAAAAATCACATTAATAGACTTAAAAATCATTCAAAACCCTAAAAACATTAAAATAACTCCAAAAACCATTAAACCCCTAAATAGTAAAAATCACCTAAAAACCCAAAAAACAAAAAAAACTAAAAATCCCTAAAATCCCTCAAAATTCATAAACACCCTAAATCCCAAAACATTCTAAAAAACAAAAATTCCCGAAAAATATAAAGCCCAAAAAACCTTGAAAACCCCGTTGAAATTTTAAAATCCAAAATCAGCTTAAAACCCCTAGGAACCCAAAAACTCTAAAAACCCTAAAAACCAAAAAAACCCAAAAATCCCGAAAATTGCATATATTCTTATAAACCCTAAAACACATAATAACCCAAAATACAAACTGAATACTCTAAAATACCATCAAACCCCATGAAATGTTAAAAAATATCTAAAAACATAAAATCCTTAAAAACTGAAACAAACTCTAAAGGCCAAAAAACCCAAAACAAATTCAATATCCCTACAACACAAAAAATACATAAAAATCCTAAAAAATATCGACATATAGCTAAAAATGTTAAAAAACGTTACCATTATCAAAAAACATAAAAAACATTAAAATATAAAAAACATAAACCTGCTAAAAAACCTCAGAATATCTAAAATCCCTAAAAACCCTAAAATCCAAAAAACCCTCAAAAGTCCCTAAAACCCAAAAAAAACATAAAAATCCTAATAATCAAGACAATCAAAAAATAAACATATATATTCTGAAAACATATAAGGAATTATTAAAAAAATAAAAAACACTAAAATCCCTTAAAACCCTATAAATTCTAAAATACCTAAAAGGCTATACAAACCTTAGAGACTCTAAAGACCCCTAAACCCCAAAAAATCTACAAAACCCATAAAAACTATAAAAACTAGTAATAAAAAACCACATTAAATATAAAATATATAATGAAACTCTAAAAACCATAAACAATTAATAACTTGAAAAAAAAATCCAAAAAAACCCAAAATCCCAAAAAATCCTAAAAAATTCCCTCAAATTCCCTAAAAACATAAAACATGTAGGAATCCTAAAAATTATATAAAAAAACAAGGAAAATCCCTTAGAGGCTCCTCCCACAATGGGTTGAGTGTCTGAGGATTTCCAAGGGTATGAACATTATGGTCACACAAGCATATAGAGAAGCGAAAAAGGTGGCAGAGATGCTCTCCATGTGGTCATTAGTTGCACCAGATTTCTGTACTCCCCTTGTGGACTCGGACATGAAGGGTGATTTTCACACTCGGCTGTGCAGAACCTCCCTGTAAATCCTTGTACTTACTTTTTATGTTAATAAATTTTGTGGGGTCGGGATACGCCTGGCCCCGAACCTGTTTTGCCTCAAAACACCAAAAATGGTGAAAAACATTAAAACCCTTTAAACCCTAAAATACTCAATATAAATACTTACAAACCAAAAAACCAAAAAAAAACTCTAAAAATATTAAAAACACTAAAACACATCAAAATCACTAAAACCCCAAAAAATCATAAAAATCTAATAAATCCCTAAAAATCTCCAAAAATATAAAAAACAATAATTTTTTTGAAAAACCATAAAAAAACGTAAAAACAAAAACACACAGAAAGGATCTAAAAACAAGAAAAATGATAAAAACATTAATACCCTAAATAAACATAAAAACACTAAAACACATAAAAACTACTAAAACCCTAAAAACCCTAAAACTCTATAAAATATATAAAAACTACTAAAAACACTAAAATCCCTTTAAACCTATAAAAAGGTAAATAACACTAAAAACATGAAATCCCCTAAAAACACATATACCCCTAAAAACCTAAAAAATGCATAAAAACCCCTAAAACCCTAAAAACCCCTAAAACACTTCATAATCTGCAAATGTCCTAAAAACCCTAAAAAAAATTCAATCCTAAACATTAAATTCCTTCAAACCATAAAAATCTAAGAAAACCATATGAACAAAAAAATTACATACAACCTCTAAAACTCATAAAAACACTAAAAACCATAAAAACATAAAATCCATATGTAACCCTAAAAACCATAGAAATATCTAAATCACTAAAAACTCATAATTATCCGAAAAGTACATTCAAATACCTAAAAATTTAGAAACCACTAAATTCCCTAAAATACCAATATAAAAACATAAAAACCCTACACCCCTAAAATACCTTAAAAAGGATAAAATCCAAAAAAACACTAAAAAGAAACATTAATCCCAAAAATCCATAGAAACCATAAAAACCCATAAAAACCATAATATCCATAAAAAACCATAAACCCCAGAAATACTAGTAAAACACTACAACACTTAAAAAAAATATGTTAAAAAAACTAAATAAATTAAAAACCCTAAAAACTCATAAAATCCTAAAACACCTAAAAACATTCATAATATATAAATACCATATAACCATAATATTATTAAAAAGCGCTAAAAATCTCCAAAAATTTTTAAATAACCATAGAAAACCTGAAAAACATAAAAACACTAAACAACCTTAATACCAGTAAAAACACTAAAAAACCTGAAACACAAATAATCCTAAAACCATAAAGACACCTAATTAAGAAAAAAACATTAAAAACCCACAAAACCCTAAAAACCAATAAGAAATATAAAATCTATTTAAACCCCTAAAAACCCTTTAAAACCCTAAAAACCTAAAAACAAAAAAAACCAAAAAACCCAAAAAAACACAAAAAAAACTCTAAAAACCATAAAATAATAAAAAACCAAAAAAACCATTGACATCCTAAATAGAAAAATAAATACTAAAAAATCTAAAAACCATTAAAACACATAAAAAAACATAAGAACCCTAAAACACTTAATACTAATAAAGAACCTATCAACAATAAACCCTAAAAACTCTATAAACCCAAAAAATCCTAAAATTAATAAAAAGCTGTTAAAACCTTTAAAATAACTAAAAATAGTAATAGATCCATCATAACCATAAAAATTAAAATATCTAAAAAAAACTCAAAACCATAAATAAATCAAAAAACCCCTAAACCCCAGTTCTTCCATAAAAATCCTTAAAACTCAAAAAATCGTAAAATCCCAAAAAACCCATAAAAACCTAGATACCCATAAAAATAAAAAAACCACAAAATCCATAGAAGGAAAAAACCATATAAACCTTCAAAAACCCTAAGAAAACCATAAAAACCTAAAAGCACATAGAACCCCCAAGAAACCTAAAAGACAAAAAATAGTAAAAACCATAAAACCCAAAATACTAGATAAATGTATAAAATTCCAAAACCCTTAAAAATCAATAAAACTAATAAAACCCATAAAACACATGAAAATATAAATACCCTTTATATCCCTAAAATCATTAAAATCCCTAAGAAACCATAAAAACCATAAAAACTAAAAGAAAACCTGAAAGCTGAAAAATTACTCCATAAATAACTAGAAGAATCCAAAACCCTTCAAAATCAATAAAATTTTAAAATGATTAAAAGTCCTAAAAAATCCATAAAATCTGTAAAAATTTAAAAAATCCATAATAACCCAAAAAACGTAGAAACCCCCATATGAAAACAATAAAAACCTAAATCACATAAATCCTCTCAAACAAGAATAATACTAAAACCACAAAAGAACCCTAAAAAGTATAAAAACCAAAAAAAACATATTAAAACCACTAAAAACCTATAAAAACCCTAAAAACTACAAAATCATTAAAACCTTTTATGCCAAAAAAAGTAAAAATCTATAAGAACCCAAATATCCTTAAAAAGTAAAAAATAAAACTTAAAAACCCAAAAAAACCATAAACATCCCTAAAAACATCAAAATCCCTAAAACCCAAATAACCCATAAAAATACGAAAAAAGCCTTATAATCCCTAAAAACACTGATAATTCCTAAAAATATTAAACCATTAAAAACACTTTAAATCCAAAAAAATCTAAAAAATATAAAAACACTATAACCCTAAAACCCCTAAAAGAATAAATCCTTAAAATCTTCAAAACTATATAAGAACTCTTAAAAACACTAAAACCAAACTAAAAAACATATATCCACATTAAGACCCTATTTTTTTTAAAAAAAAATACTGAAAACCCATAGAACCCGAAAATATAAAACACCCTAAAATAGAAAAGAAAACTTATAAACCCCTAAAACCCTAAAAAACCCTAAAACAGTCAAAATCCAAAAACCCTAAGGACCATAAAGTACAAAAGAGTCCAAAATTTTTATGAAAAATGTAAAAAACCCAAAAAACCATGAAAATGCCGAAAACCAGAAAATCCTAAAAACACTTAAAAAAACTAAAAATATAAAAATTAAAAAAACCCTAAACAACATAAAAACCCCTAAAATCTATAAGTATGTCTCTTATTAGGGTTGGATTAAAGTTACTCAAAAGTGACATTCTTATTGGTAGAAGGAACCATGTAAAGTTCTTGATTCAGATTAGAAAGTTAATCTGCCTTCTCTTATTTATGAGAAGATTATGTTTTTTAAGAAAACTAAATCCACTTATGGTATGTATTATTTACTTATACAGTGTTTTCTTTTAGTTATTGAGGCACCCTCATCCTTGTATACTATTATTTAGGTTCTTCCTCTCATTGGTATGAATACTAGAAAGGATGTTTTCCTTCCTATCCATAATTCCATTAACATATTATCAGAGGAAATTCCATAGGTTTGTGATGGATCTAGTTCTTCCCTAGTAGTTATCCCTTATAGCATATAGGTGAATACCTATGATGTTACTATTATTTCGTTTTGTGTGATGGAAAATTATGATGGAGATAGTTTTGTTCTTGGTTTTGACGTTCTAACATGGGTCTTCTTCTGTCCATAGGTAGCAAGGATGTGGGATTTATTTCTTCATGCACTGAATCTGGGAGTCATGATTGTGATATTTTGGTCGCTAGTGATTTACCATTTCTTAATGTGCCCAGGAATCTATTTGATATGTTCATGGTTCTATTTTTAAAATTTTGGATTGATATTTAATTGGTTCTAGGTCTGAATTATCTTTTTGAGGTCTTCTTCTTCCCTATGGAATTAATGGTGTTGTGGATTCTTCTCCTAGACCTATCTCTGTGGTTCTAATAATTCCTAAATCTTCCACATTAATTGATAATCTCGTTAGGAATAAGCAGATTAAGGTGGATGAAAACCATTAGAATATGGGTCCAATTCAAAATAGGACCTGATGATAATAGTTTTGATACTACTTTTGTTTTTAATTTCAACATTAGTGTTTGGAAAATTAGAGGTCTCAAGACTCCTAGTATGAAAAGGGTGTTTAGGTCATCATATTATAATTTAAAATTTCCATGTTTTGGGATTGTTGAATTTATTATTAAAAGGGGTACATTGATTCTATTTTGAGGAATATTGCTTTGAATTGGAACAATTTTTATAAATTTCATTCATACCCTATCAGTTGGTTTTTAGTGTTATGTAATACTCACTTGATGTCTATTGAGACTCAATTTGTATAATTTCATCTTATTGAGTGCCATGTTATGGCTATTAAATTGGAATTTTATATCTTAATTTCGATTGTTTATGGTTCTTATCTGGTTAATGATCAAAGGGATCTATGTGAGTACATTGGGTGAAAGGTTTCATCTAACTCTGAGTCTCCTCATATCTTTTCTGTTGTTTTTAATGTGGCTAGGTTCACAGATGACCGATGTAGAGGTTTTTTGTATTGGACATATTCTATAGAAAACTATAATTCAAGCATTGTTAATGACAGTCAAGATGATTTTCATTTATTTGGGATGATATTTTCATGGAGGAAGGGTTATTCCATGGTTTATAATAATATGGAATGATATTTTGTCAATTCCTCATAGATATCCAAGTTCCCCTATTTGATATATTATTTTATTCATTTCATATTTTTTGATCATACCCAAATTATTATCATATCAAGATAGGTTCTTCACTATGGGATGTTTTCATTAAATTTTTTTATCATTGGGATTCTTATGAATTATTCCAATCTTTTATCTCCAATGATTATAATTTTGGTGTCTCTGGGTTTATGATGTTCTAAGTTTACCAAAACCCGAAGAAGGTTATGAAGTCTTCCTATTCCTTCAATACCTCGGTGTCTACATAGAATTGTATTGAAATTTCCATGGTACTGAAGGTATAAATTTATGTCCAATAATATTTTGTTCTTAATGTCACTTCTAATTCAGGGAATAAAAAGGAATTTTGTTATAAGGAAATGTTAAAATCCATGAAGTTGAAGGAAACCCTCTCACCCATGTAGATGAGTTGGTTTCTTTGGATAAATTTGGGGAACCTTAATTTAGCCTTCTTTTTTAGCTCGATTAATGCTAGATTTAATTCTTCTAAATGGGTTCATATTCAAATGGATTATGGTTATGTTTTTTATAATCTAGGTGCTATTATTTGGGAGACTATTGGTTTTTTTAGTCGTTGGTTGGGACATCACATGTTGTGACCTATTCAAAGAGAGCAATCATTGCTCCAATTTTATATCACTATATTTATCAACCCTTTTAAAATTTTCCAGATAAATGTATGGATCTGTCAGATGTTCGTGATGTTTCTTTATCCCTTGAACCTAGAAAATAACTAAGGACCAAAAGATTTAATGAATTGTTCTTCTATAAGACATGGCCATTGGTTGGTTCTGATATAAAAGATGATGTTTTGAAATTAATCCAAACAAGGAAATTGTTGTAGGAAGATAAAATATATATTCGTTATTTGACACCAAATTTGTTGAATGATTTATGTCATTTTTATATTAGGATTATTTCATACAACAATAATATATATATATATGTATATATAAAATATTTTAGTTTATAACTGTGAATGGATCATCCTAATTGAATAAAGAAGGGATAACCTAACATCATTCAATGGAGATGTATTTCTGATAACTTGTTTTTTGATCAGGATTTGATGTGGGGATACCACCAAAATTTGCGAGTTCCTAAATGTGCATTTAATATTGACAATTTATAATCATGTTCACTTCATTGATTAAAAGGCATAACTCATATACTATGTTTTAATTGAATATTAATTGTAGTTTTCATGGTTATTTTCTTAGGAATAATGGATTGAGGTAATGGGATCACCTTTCTCCATTTATTTTTTTGATTTTAATGGAGTTTATTTAACATAGTTTGTACTCTCTAATTTCAAATTCATACTCATTCATGTTTCATTGGAGATGCGATAATATATAAATTTCTCATCATTGCATTTGGTATGACATTATTTTGTAATCCATTTGTATTTTGGATTTGGTTTTGGTCTTTAATCCTTCTTTTGATCCCTTTTCCATCTTATATGGGCTATCTGTTAACTCCATTAAACCGATGATGATATCAATTGGTGTGTCCTTGGAGGTAAAGAAAACCATTATTAATTTTATAATAATATGTTAAAGTACATTATCACTTTTTACCATGGTTTTAACATATTACTAATAGATTAAGAGCTGCAAACTATGCAATTTTCGTTGATAAAATTGTTAATAGAATGATGTTCTGGAGAAAAAATTTCTATATTTTTCAGGCCTCTTACATCTTGTTAAATCTGATGATTTTTCTATGTAAGATAATTGGTGATATAATTTCACCATTCCTTAAAAAGTTGTTATTTCTATTGAATATATGCTTATGATCTTACTTTTGAAGGTACCTTCCCTGGTCGTGTTTGGGGACAAAGTGTATTGGGACTCGATGGATAGATCTAAATAAGAGGTTGAATTAGGGATAAATCATTTCAGTGATTGAAGTACCGAAGTTATGGTCATACATTTTTGGGATCTTTTTTCACCCACCTATTATTCTGTTTGGGTTGTTTGGGCTCATATATTTCTTATTTCTCACTCCCAAATTTGCATTTCCAATGATCCATATAATTTTTCATTGACTTGGAGAATGTTATTGGGGTTATAGGATTTTATAATGAACCATATTTCGTTCTCTATTCTAAATGGAATGTGTATCTTAATATGGTTTAATTATTGGATTCCCAGGGGTTCTATATGTTCATCCATTGATAATCATACTATTTATAACTCTAGGATCCTATAATCATCCAGATCATCTAAAAATATTTTTGATGGGTATTAGGATCATCCCATGGTAGTTTTTTCTATGTTGTAGTATGTTAGAAGAGATATTATTTTACATCCTCATCTTGGTGGTAATAATTATGGGATCATGGGGAATAGGCAACCATATTTTTCTATTCATAGGTTTTGGGAGGATCAGAAAACAAATTTTAGAAATTTTTCATGGTATTATTTGGTCTGGAAACAATTCACCCCATCTGGGTAATCATTTATTCATTGGTTGGTGATCATTGAGAATTTTTCAACGTAGATAGTTTACATCATAGTGTCTTGGCATTTCCCAATAACTTTTTCCATTTTCAAACTGCCTTTGTGAGTATTGATAAATTTTTTTCAATTTTGAGTTATCTAAACAACTTTTGAATTCTTTATTGAGCCTCTTTAATATTTTTTATTGGATAATGATCTTTCTACTTATGTTAGATGGTGACTTGAAAAATTTTCTATGGATTCCTTGGATAGTATTTTATGGAAACTGGGGATTTCCACCATGGTGTATCTTCTCTAGAAAGAACAAAATTATTTCAGGCATCAATTTTCCTTTCACTATATTAGTAATATTAATATTAAATTGGAGATGGATTTTCCTACCAAAAATATTTCATATAATTATTGTCAAAATATTATTTTAATTTGGAGTTGTTTTACTGGTGGAACTTGTAGGGATCTCTTATCTAGGGTGGTTGATGTTCTCTAGTTTTATTAAACATAGTTAATTTATTATTATTTTTGTATGAATGGTGTAGTTGATCAATTTTTTGGTTGGTTTCCTGTTTTTCATGTGCATGAGGTACCGGTGCTATGATTAATTGGGTGTAGGTACATGTTGGTTGGTAATGTTGTTAGGTGATGTGGATAAGTATGTTTCATGCATAATCATATACAATGATGTGGTCTGGGTATTTGTTGGTGTTGTAGTGATTCTAGTTTTCTTTTATTTAGTTAGTGGATATGTTTTGTTGTTGTTTTTTTTGGTTTCTTCAGGTTGTCCTAGTGGGTTGGGGTTTGGTTAGAGGTTAGTGGTTTTGCTTGTTATTTTTATTTTTGTTTCTATTTTGGTCCTTATTTTATGTGTTGTTCAGAGTTGCATTGGATGGTGGGGATCTAACTATAGGGTGAGGGCTTTGTGATGACCTGGTGTTATTTTAAGGTTGTTGAAGGCTGGTTGGGATGCTTCTTCGGTTGTCGGTAGGTGTGGTTTTATTGTGTGGGTTTTCATGGTTCTACTGATTCCTCCATATCATAGGGATTGTTGTGATATATCTATAGTGATGGTTTTGGATATCTAAATCAACTAGAATCCAAATGGGATACTAGTATATTGGGATTTGGGTGTGTGGGTGGTTTCTTCTGAATTCAAGGTTATTGGCTATTGGTTGTTCTCATATGTGGATGGATGGTTGAAATTTCAGATCTATGCTTGGATTGGATTAATGATTTTAGAAACAGCTAGTCGGATATTTTTTTCTCCTAGTTAGTGATGGTTATCTGCTGGGAACGTCTATATTGGGAGGTTGGCTTTGGTGGTAATCTCTATTTTTCATGTTTCGATGAATTGTGTGGAGCTGTGATTGGATTCTCTTGGTTTTTGGATTAAGTTGTATCTTGTGGTTTCAGTAGTTGGCTTGATTGTTCCTTGTGATATTGGTTTATGGGGGAGATTTAGGGTCATTGGGATGTGCATGTACTTTTGTGTACTGGTTTTTGGGGATACCAGGAAGTGAAGGGGATGGTTCGATGACTTGTGATGGATGTGGATTTGGTCTTAGTTTTTTTGTGCTTTTATGTGATACTATTGTGTACTGGTTCTATTTTTTTGTGTGTGGTGTATTTGTGTGTGTTCGTGTGTGTGGGTGGGTGAGTGTGTGTGTGTTTGCATGACATGTGTGGACGGGTGGGTGTTTGAGAGTGTGGTGGTGTATGTGTGAGCTTCTGTGTGGTGGTGTGTGTGTTGGTGGGGGGGGGGTTCCTATAGGTGGTGTTTATTCCTGTCCTTGGGTTTTGTCACTACTTTTGTCCTTCCTTTATTGTGATGCCTCTTAGAATGCTAGTTGGATTGGTACCTAGTGTTGTTGTGCCTCCTTCTATATGTTCAATTGGATTCTTTGATGGGATTTTCTGCATTTATCTATTGGATTATGCACCTTCTATTGTTTTTGGTTGTTGTATAGAGGCACTATTTGCGATGTTTGTTGATTTTGACCTTGTGTGTGTAGAGGCTTCACAAGGTTCTCATGGATTTCTATTGTTTTTGGTGTTCGGTAGCATTGGGGGCCTCCTTGGTTTCCATGGTTTCTAAGTGTGGTTCTCTGAGATTTGTGAGGTTCATAGGCCCGTTTTCCTAGTTTTGTTTTGAATGGGCATGATAGGTTTTCATAGGGATTTTTTGTGTGATCACTTGAGGTTTCTCAGGCTTTAGGTTTTCTTCCTCTTTTCGATTTATTTTAGCCTCTTTTCATCAGTTGTTTCATCTTCAGGTGATGGTGCATTACTCCAATTCATTTTATTTTTATATACTTATTTTCATTTGTCTTGCAACACCCCCCAAAAATCTAGAAAACCCATAAAACCCATAAAAAAACTAAAACCCTATAAAACCCCTTATAAATCCCGAAAAAGCCTAAAAACCATAAAAAATCTAATAAATCCCTAAAAATACAAAAAAACATAAAACCCCTATGAAAACCCTAATAAAATAAAAACACAAAAAATACAAAATAACTGTAAGACGCTGAAAACCATAAAAACCATAAAACCCTAAAAACACCAAAAAGCCATAAAACCCATAAAAATAATATAAATGTAAAACATTCGTTGAAATCCCAAAAAACGTAAAAAAACTAAAATCCCTAAGAACCCCTATGAAATTATAAAATAGAAACAAAAACACTTAGAAACCCTAAAAATATAAAAACCCTAAAAACACTAAAAATACCCTAAAATCCCTCCACACCATAAAACCCCTAAAAACATAAAAACGCCTAAAACCCCATAAAACTCCTAAAACACACTTAAAATTTTAAACAATATTATAAAAGCATAAAAATGTTTAACCCCCTCCCCCCAACCTTTAATCCTCAAAAAACAAAAAAAAACTAAATCCCCAAAAAACCATAAGATCCCGAAAATCCCTAAAAACCATGAAACCCCCAAAAACCATAAAAATACTAAAAATATAAATATACTAAAAAAGCCTTAAAAACCCTATAAATGTAAAAACACAAAAAACAATTAAAACCCAAAGAAAACATAAAAAACCTAAAAAAATTAAAAACTCATAAGAAACTAAAAAATGATAGAAACCCTGAAAACCCTAAATACACTAAAAACCATAAAGACCCACTAAAACCATTAAACCCCTAAAAATCTATAAAAACAAAAAAACCACTAAAACCACTAAAACCCCTTTAAACCACTAAAAACGTTAAAAAATATAAATATCTTAAACCCCTAAAACCTCAAAGTACCCATAAAATCCTAAAATAACCATAGAAATCCTAAAACTCCAAGAACATCAAAATCCAAAAAAAACCATAAAATCATAAAAATTCTGAAGACTCCCTAAAACACCTAAAAATATAAAAAACCCTAAAAACCTAAAAAAATATGATAAAACCATAAAACACTAAATTCACATAAAACCCCTAAAACCCTGAAAATAGAAAAACCATTAAAAACATTAAAAAACCTAAAACCATTAAAACCATTAAAAACCTAAAACCATAAAAAACTAAAATCCCATATAATACATAAAAACCCATAGAAACTCTAAAAACCCTTCAAACCCCTGATATTGCTAAAAATATATAATGAACCATAAAACCCTAAAATCTGGAAAAATATTCCATAAATTCCTAAAAACCTATAAAACCATAAAATCCCTAAATCCGTAAAACCCCATAAAACCTAAAAAACTTATAAAATGATAAAAAAATACATAAAAATAACTAAAAATTTAGATCCCCTAAAAACATAAAAATCCAAAAGAAAACAGTAAAAATCGAAGAAACACTTTAAATGCCTAAAATGCAAAAAAAAAATATAAACCCTAAAAACTCCTAAAAACATAAAAACCCTAAAACACATAGAAAATAAAACCCTAAAAACCCATAAAACCCAAAAACCCCATAAAAATCATTTAAAAAACGAATCTTTTAAAATTTCAATACCCCAAAAACTCCAAAAAACCAAAAAACCCTAAAAACACTCAAAATCCATTAAAACCCCAATATAAATAAAAAACATTAAAATACATAAAAATCCAAAAAACAAAAAGACCCCACAAAACCACTAAAATTCCCTTATGAAAACATTAAAAACATAAGAACACTTAATACATGTAAAAAGGCTAAAAACCCTAAAAACACTTCAAACCCAAAAACTCTAAAAACCCTCAAATAACTAAAAATCCTAAAACCCATAAAAATTATTAAAAGGCTCTAAAAATAGATATAATTTTGATACCATAAAACCCCTAAAACCCTAATAAAAATATAAAAACATAAAAACACATAAAACCCCTAAAAACCTAAAAAGTAAAAATACTAAAACCCCCTGAAGACCTTGAAAACCCCAAAAACCCTAAAAACTCTAAATACATTAAAAACCCTAAAACCCATATAAACCTAAAAGGCCACTAAAACACTAAAAACATTTTAATCCACTAGAACATTAAAAATCACTAAAACATAGAAACTGTAAAAACTCAAGAAAATACCTACAAAAATAAAGGAATAATAAAAACAATAAAACCCCATAAATATCCTAAAATATATCTAAAATCCCCAAAAAAATATCAAAAAACCTAAATCACTTAGAACCCCTGAGAAAAACATAACAAACCAAAATACACTTAAAACCACTAAAAACCATAAAAGCACTAAAAACCCTAAATTTTTTTAAAAAACCAATAAAAACCATAAAAATCATCATAACCACCCCGAAAACCCATAAAAACCCAAAAACCCACAAAAAATGTAAAAACACATTAAAACCCAAAATATGATAAAAATATATAAAATACCATAAATCCCTAAAATCTAAAAAACACCCTTAAATCCAAAAATCAAAAGAACCCAAAAAACCCTTTTAAATCCCTAAAACCCCGTAAAATCCATAAAACCCATAAAAACTATAAAATTCTATAAAATTCATAAAAATCCCTAAAAAATGTAAAAACCCAAAAAATCCCTAAAAATGTAAAAACCCAAAAAACCTAAAAACACATAAACCTCTAAAAACCTAAAAAAGTGAAAAAAAACCAAAAGACCGAAAACACATTAACAACCCCTTTGTACCCACAAAATCCCTAAAAGCCCAGAAAACGACAAATACTTAAAAAGACATAAAAATACCATCAAACCTAAAAAACACCAAAATTCACAAAAACCCTAAAAAACATAAAATCCTAAAAAAAATAAAAACACTAAAAATATAAATAAATGGTAAAACCATAAAAACACAAAAAATCCAAAAAACACCTAAAAATATAATATCCCCTAAAACCCTTAAAAACACTAAAAACCAATAAAAACCTAAAACACCCTAATAAAAATTTGGGAATTAGTGAACCCCATTAGCTGTCACCAATGGTGTTTAGAGACCACTCAGAGACAGCTAATGGCGGTCACTTTAGTCCCGATGTTGTAGGCCTACAGTGACCGCGAATGGTGATCGTTGAAGGGGGCCAAAAATTTGGCCTACAGAGACCACTAGGCAGTCATTGTGCTCATGCTTGGCCATGAAATAGCGTTCGCCAATGAAAATCACTGAACTGCTACTCAGCCGAGCTAGAGTGACCGCCAATGGCGGTCGTGGTCCTGCTGCCCGACCGACCTATAGCGACCGCCAATGGCGGTCGCTATGATGGAGAATTGTTTTTAAGAAAAAATTCAATGATCGCTCCCAAACAATTGAAACACTGTAAAATCGTAAAAAACGAAACTAATTACAAACAACATAAAAATATGGGTCCTCATAAACAATAAATGACAGATGTTCTTCATATTCAATGATCCAAACAGTTCCAATCCATTTCAATCTTCTTCTTCAATAAACAAACAATATGATACAAAAAAACAACAACTAAACAAATAAAATGTAAATTGGGCATATTTATTCAGTTTGTATATATATATATATATATAATTCTGACATCAAATCATGGTTGCTATAATATTTTAAAACCCCCATTTAAGAAATGTTATCATTTTAGAGCGTGCAAAACTTTTAAAAACAACATATTTGGTCGTATCGCACACACTGCACATCTGATTGATGTTTCTTCAACTCATACGTGTCACAAATAATATTTCTATTGATTTATTGGTATTTCAAGGCATTCTGAGGACATTTTTCTAGAATTTGACCGTTACACATCATTTTGGTGTTTTATGACTCTGGAAATGCCTTTCTAGTCACTGCAGTCAAACTACCACACCGATCGATGTACCTTCTATGTGAACTTTTCAAAATTTACTCTATGGTTATTGTCATATGATTTCATGACATTTTTGAGGTTGTTCGGCTAGTTTTGACCACCCAACGCACCCTTTTAGAGCGCGTTAAACTGTTAAAAACAACATATTTGGTCGTACCACGCACACTGCACGTCCAATTAATGTGTTGTCACATCCTAATTGTCACAAATAATATTTATATTGTTTTCATGTGATTTTAAGTCATCCTGAGGATGTTTTCTAGGAATTTGACGATTACACATCGTTTTGGTGTTTTTTGACTTCAGAAATGCATTTCTGGTCACAGTGGTAAAACCAAACCTCTTATTGACATAATGTCTAATCTATAACATCACAATTCACACCACGGTGATTGTCGTATGATTTTAGGGCATTCCGAGGTCGTTCGGCTGGTTTTGACCACCCAATGCACCCTTTTAGAGTGCACCAAATAGTTAAAAACAACATATTCAATCATACTGTGCACATCGCATGTCCGATTGATGTTTCTTCTACTCTGACATGTCACGAATAATATTTCTACTATTTTTCTGTGATTTCAAGTCATTCTGAGAATTTTTTGATGTGAATTTACCGTTATATGTTGCTTTGGTGTTTTGTGACTCCTAAAATGTGTTTCTGGTCATCATGGTCAAATGACACCTCTGATTGATGTACCATCTACCTGACCATTTCCTAATTAAACAAAGGATTTTATCGAAGGATTTTAGGACATTCTGGGGTCGTTTGGATGGTTTTGACCACCCAATGCTCCCTTTTAGTGCGCACAAAACTGTTAAAAACAACATATTCAGTCGTACCGCGCACATCGCAGGTCTGATTGACATGCAGTCTCCTCCTACTTGTCACAAAAAATATTTCAATTTTTTTCGGGTGATATCAAGTCATTCGGAGAATTTTTTCTCCGAATTTGACCGTTACACGATGTTTTGGTGTTTTATGACTCCAGAAATGAGTTTCCATTCCCTGGGGTCAAATGAAACCTCCGATTGATGTACTGTCTACCCAAATATTTTAAAATTTACACCATAGTTGTTTTTGAATGATTTAATGACATTCCAATGTTCTTCGGTTGGTTTTGACCACCCAACGCACCCTTTTAGAGCGTGAAAAACTGTTAAAAACATCATATTTGGTCGTACCACGGACACCGCACGTCCGATTTACGCGTCTTCTCCTCCTACATGTCACAAATAAAATTTCTATTGTTTTCGTGGGATTTCATGTTATTCTGAGAATGTTTTCTCTGAATTTGACAGTTACACGTCGTTTTTGTGTTTTATGACTCAGGAAATGTGTTTCCAGTCACCGCGGTCAAACAACACCTCATATTGATGTACCTTCTACCCAAAAATTTCATAATTCACACCATGATTGTTGTCTTATGATTTTATTACATTATGAGGTTCTTCGGCTAGTTTTGACCAACCAACACGCCCTTTTAGAGTGCACCGAACAGTAAAAAACAACATATTAGGTCATACCACACACACCACACATCTGTTTAGTGTTCCATCTCATCCTAAATGTCACAAATAATATTTCTATTGTTTTCTTGTGATTTCAAGTCATTTTGAGGATGTTTTCTTTGAACTTGACTGTTACACGCCGTTTTGGTGTTTTATGTCTCTAGAAATGCATTTCCGGTCACCGTGATCAAACGACACCTCCGATGGATGTATTGTCTACCCGATCATTTCAGAATTCATACCAAGGTTGTTTTCATATGATTTCATGGAATTCCGAGGTCGTTCGACTAGTTTGACCACCAAACACACCCTTTAAATTGTGCCAAACTGTTAGAAACATCATATTCAGTCGTACTGTGCACACCGCTTGTATGATTGACATTCCATATATTCATACGTGTCATGAATAATATTTCAATTGTTTTTTTCTGATTTCAAGTCATTCTGAGAATGTTGGCTATGAATTTGACCGTTACATGTTGTTTTGGTGTTTTATGGCTCCAGAAACGTGTTTCCAGTCACCTCGGTAAAACAACCCCTCTAATTGATGTACTGTCTGCCTGAACATTTCAAAATTGACACCACATTTCTTTTCATATGATTTCATGACATTTCGTGTTCGTTTGGCTGGTTTTGACCACACAATGCACTCTTTTAGAGCATGCTAAACTGTTAAAAACAACATACTGAGTCATTCCATGCACACCGCACATTCGATTGACATTTCGTCACCTCCTACATGTCATGAATAATATTTCTATTGTTTTCATGTGATTTCAAGTCATTCTGAGATTGTTTTCTCTGAATTTGACTGTTACACATCGTTTTGGAGTTTTATGACTCTGGAAATGTGTTTCTGGTCACCACAGTCAAATGACTCCTCTGATTAATGTACTTTTTACCCGAAAATTTTGAAATTGATCCCATGGTTGTTTTCGTATGACTTAATGACATTTTGAGGTCGTTCAGCTAGTTTTTTCACCCAACCAACCATTTTTTAGTGCTCCAAACTGTTAAAAGAATCATATTCGGTCGTACCATGCACACCACTGGTCTGATTGATGTTATGTCTCCTCCAACATGTCAAAAATAATATTTATATTGTTTTGGTGTGATTTCTAGTCATTCTAAAGACTTTTTCTTGGAATTTGACAATTACACCCCGTTTTGGTGTTTTATGACTCCAGATATGCGTTTCCGGTCACTACCGTAAAACAAAACCTCATATTGACATACCGTTTGCCCAAACATTTAAAAATTCACACCATTGTTGTTGTAGTATGATTTCATGGAATTCTGAGTTCATTTGGGTGGTTTTGACCACCAAACTCAACCTTTTATAGCGCGCCAAACTGTTAAAAACAACATATTCGGTCGTACTGCACACACCACACATCCGATTGACATGCCATATCCCACTACATGTCATGAATAATATTTCTATTGTTTTAGTTTTATTTCAATTTATTATGAGGAAATTTCTCTAAATTTGACCGTTACACATCGTTTTGGAGTTTTATGACTCTGGAAATGCATTTCTGGTCACTGCGGTCAAATGACACCTCTGATTAACACACAGTCCTCCCAAAGATTTTAAAATTCACAAAAAGGTTTTCTTTGAATGATTTAATAACATTCTAAGGACGTTCAGATAGTTTTGACCACCCATCACACCCTTTTAGAGCGCGCCAAACTGTTAAAAACAACATATTCAGTCGTACCGCGCACACCGCATGTCCGATTGACGTGTCGTCTCTTCCTAAAAGTCAGGAATAATATTTCAATTGTTTTCATGTGATTTCAAGTCATTGTGAGAAAATTTTATTGGAATTTGACACTTACACGTCATTTTGGTGTTTCTGACTCCAGAAATGTGTTTCGGTTAACCATGGTCAAACAACACCTCTGATTGATGTACCGTCTATCCGAAAATTTCAAAATTCACACTAGGTTTGTTGTCATATGATTTCATGACATTCTGAGGTCGTTCATCTGGTTTTGATCACCCAACACACCCTTTTAGAGCGCTCCGAATTGTTAAAAACAACAAATTCCGTCATACCGTGCACTCCACATATGTTGTACAATTGGAATAATGGCTTATTATCTAGTTGTACAATTGAAAAAATGGCATAATGTCATAATAGCCATTTGGCCTATCATCCAATTGGAGAATTGACCAACTGGCCAATTTCCCTAATGGCCTAACATCCTAATGGATAATTTCCCTATTGAACTAATGGTCAATTGTCCAATTGAACTCCTATAATAATGGACTAATGATATTATTTCCAATCGATCTAACAGTATCTTAGAAAATTATCCTAATTGATAAATAGCCTAATGGACAGACATCCAATGACCTAATGGCATAATGGATAATTTTACCAATTGCCCGATTAGCCAACTGGTCAAATGGAATAATGGAATAAAGACTAATTGGCCAATAGGCCTAATGGGATAATGACCAATGACCAAATGTAAAATTATCATAATAGACTAATGGAAAATTGTCCCAAAAAACTCCCACCAGACAGCCCCTTCTGTAACCCCCTCTCGTTGGACCACACCAATGCCCCCACCCCCACCCCCTCCACTCTCTTGATTTGAAATCACTTATGTGAAGATGCTGAATTTAAATACGTTTGGTTGGTTCATGGTACGAATCACAAAAGATAACTAATTACTTGGAATTTTTAATTCACTATGAATTAAATATTAAAAGTTAAAATTACTTAAAACATGATTTTGGATTTTAATGAAAATGTGTTGGGGATGGACATTCATGTGGGACGTTAAACTGTATTCCCTATTGTGTTGTGTTGTTCATAATACCCAACATTTCTTGGTTTCATATGTGTCGGAACTCCCGTGGTTTGGAGAGTTCCGATCAAGTTGGGAGGAATCAATCCCTTGGTCTGGAAATTGATTTCTACTGACACTTAATTTAGGAACCGCCCTCTAGAAACGACAAGAAAAAACAATGGTCATAGATATCCTTGTCGTAATTCTTCCAAAGATCCATGTAAACTCCATTCAAGGTCCGATATGGGATTTCCAGTGAAATAAGAAATGAATATTTGGATAATTAGGTGAGAGACCATGAAAAAACATAATAATAGAGAAATTGGTTCTAACGATCCCACATTTTCCCAACCCGAACATTGGGTGGGTTTGGCTACTCATAATGAAAATTATAAGAAACATACTAATATTCATCAGAGAGTTCATTACAATAGAAAATAAAAGAATCCAAAGTACATCAAAACTACCATAACAAGTTCCTAAAAACCTTCCATCCCCCATATAAGCTTATTTCCCAGCCTGCTTCTTCTTCTTTCCCCAATCCCCCTTGTTCAGGGTCACTCTTCAAAGTCATCTCTGTCAGAAAGGGCCTTTTCCAGTTGTCCAAAAGTAGGTAGAAAAGTGAACCTCAGGATAAGGAGTGGGTGAAAATTGAAAAAGAAAAAAGGAAGGTTGTAGTGGTCCGAACGGTTTCGGTGCACGGTTTGGTATATCAAGCGCCAACTTTGCGAATGCTACTGTCTCAAATCTTTGAGCCTCCTAGTTTTCCTAGATGGGCCACACGGTTTTGGCAGGTCGTGCACCAACTGTGCAGAGGGTACTGTCAATGAAATCTTCTCCTACATGGTTAGCACAGGGTTTGGATAATTGTGTGGCGACCATGTGGGTTGCCTCTATCATTGAAATTCGTGAATTATCTTATCCTTCATGTCTAGTGTTTTATCAAGGTGACTCCATTACAACATAGTCATGGGAAAATGGTCATTAAGCCACCAATTCTCTTCTAAATCTCTAAAATTTACAGACCCCATGCTTTATCCTTTGGTCACCAAAAAACAAAGAACGAGGTACATCCAAATTGTGAAATTCATGAAAAACCATCCATAAAAACCATTTTATAGATAATAAATCCTCTTGAAATTCCTTATGCACAGCAGTGTATCACAAAACTTCCAATTAGATAATTAGAAAACTGACTAATTTACATAATGTCCTAAAATCGTAATGAACAACTGCCCCATTGAACTAATGGTCAATTTTCCTAATGAACTCCTGTAAAAATGGACTAAGGATATAATTACCAATCGATATAACAGTCTCCTAAAAAATTGTCTTAATTGATAAATATAAAAATGTAAAAACATCCAATGTCCTAATGACCTAATGGAAATTTTTTCTAATTGCCCGATTATAAAATTGGCTAATGAAATAATGGAATAATGACTAATTGGCCAATAGGTTTAATGGCATAATGTCCAATTACCAAATGTAAAATTACCGGTATGTCATAATGGATAATTATCCCAAAAAACTCCCACCAAAGAGCCCCATCCATAGCCCCCTCCCACCAGAAAACACCAATCCGCATCCCCCCACCCCCACTCCGACAGTCTCAACCCCCCTAAACCCCACCGCCTCTCGAGCAGCCCACTCCCAACCCCCTCGAATATCCCCTACCCTGAACATCACCCCACCCTACCCACCCGGAAAGCTCCCAACCCCCACCACCGAACATCCCCCTCCATACCCCCCAAATAGCTCCCAAACCCACTCCCACTGGAACATCAAACTCCATACCCCATAGATAGCTCCAAACACCCACAGACAAAATGTCCATGAGTGTCCTTTCTTATCTCGGCTCTAAAGACATATTCAACCACATCAATTTACTTGAAACTCTCCCAAAGTGTGTACTTCCTAAAAAAATTAAATTAATTTTGATCATAACTTAGAAATATCAATTTACCTATTAAAACATCAATAACAACCCCACCAATAAAAAATAAAGACACCTCATGAATATGATGCGTCATCCATGGTCATGAATGCTACCTCCATCCAGTGGTCCAAGTGTCTACAAAAAATAAAAATTTTGACAATTTTAATAACAAAAATTATATGATGTTAATAAATAAATTCAGAATAAAACTGCCTCGTATGATCCCTTGCACCATCACCTGGATGGAAATATTCCTGTAGTGTTCTAACATGAGTGATCAATTGCGCATTTACCTCCTCGGAAGCACGAAACCGTGCCTCGAAATCTGACAACTACTTTGTCATATGAGCAACATCAGGACCGACAACCGCATCACGTGATACTATAGAACGAGGAATCCTTGTTCTATAAGAAAATCTAGATCCATGCCTTTCCCGACAAATAATGCGATGTAATATCTCATCCCTTCACATGGGAAGCTGTTGTTGGTCCTCTGGAAGCTTTTCTAACTAAGCTTCAATTTGAGCCTGTGAAATATTTAAATATATATACACATATATGTCAACATACTGAATTATGTATGTATTGGAAATGAGTTCAAGAACATACTATCAATGCAGCAGTCTTTGGATCATTTCAATCACGATTCCTCATCCACACCGAAATTTAATATGTTGGTGCACCATGCTCCCGTAACTTTATAAGAATATAATATAAACACCAAACCATATTAATTAATGAATTAAAAAATGAATAATAAATTCCTCATGCCAAATCTGAGACACTTGACGAGTCTCGGGCCTAGGAGGTTGTCCCTAAAACGGCCATTTCTCATAATGGAATGCTGACACCTCATACATTAAATTAATCCAAATTACAAACAAATCACACATTATTGAAAATATATATACCAAAATAAATTTACAAACTGATACACCAACATTAAACCAATATGAAACTATGTCATGCCACCGAGACTGGAAAACACCTCTCGAGACTTTTTCCAGAATGTCTGTGGCACCCACATTTGGAACCTTGTGGTCCCTCTTGACTTTTACTTTATAATCCTTCCACATCTAATGAAATTTTCTCATATACACAGGCCGAAACTCATCAGGGGATACATTCAGATTATTACATTTGAGAAAAATAATCACATATGTTAGTATTGTTTATACACTGGGAAGAAATTAAAATTGTCCTCTTTCCCTAACCTCCCTCTAAAGAAGTTCTAATGTGTCCTGAGGGATAGAAGCTTAGTCACGTGTGGTCAATGGAAATCGATGTGGGTCACGTATGATATGACCCAGCTAACGAATAAATGTAGGGGAATTCATTCCCACATGATGAAATATATCATCAAAGGAAACATCAAACGTCGTGTTAGAATTACATGATAATATTCCACGACCAGGGCCTCTCTTGCATGAGGAAGAAGTAGTCGAGTATGATCCTGTTGAAAACATATTTATATATAATGTGACAGATGTTACATATATATAAATATATATGTTTTTCAGTTACATAGAAATGTAACCCAATTACATTCAATCATACCTCAACCCTGAGACGTAGATGGCTTAGAGGGATAATGTGGATTTGCTGCCTCTTCCCATGACATTCCTACAGTCATAGAAAACATTAGTAAGGGGACTATCCAAAGTGTTCTAAAGATAAATTGAATTGTTTTTAAGAAAATAATATCTGTAAAATTTTTAATCAAACAAAAGTTATTGAATAATTAGTTTTAAATGGATTTTAAAAAATCATAAAGTTAATAAAACAGATATAAAATTATGTACAAAACCAATCATTTCATAACCAAATTTCATATTGAATTAATAAAAATTCAAGAAGCACATGAACAAAAAAAGAATACCTCAATGGGAAGATACACTGATAATAACATGAAGATACTAAAAGAGAAATCCCCCTAAATATTTATAAATAAATAAACATCCAAAATGGATGATTAAAAACAATCTTTGTCGGGAAATTTTCACAACAACTTTCCTACATGGATTTGAAGGAAAATTAATGAAGAATACATGTTCCGCTTGTGATGTAAAATTGAGTGGTTCATTATCAACTCATTAATTTCTATATAAAATATAGTTAAAATTAACTAATGGAAACTGATATTGATCGACTTTACATCCCCGCACTGGATCAACCCAATATCACTTTAACATTTTGTACTTAAACCCATGTGCATATACCACTTCAATGATGTCTATCCATTTAACATAGTAATAACTAGAATCGACGAATAGACAACTGATGTCAATGTTTTGTGTTACTCGGTTGTCGTCTACATCTTTAATGAAAAATTGAAAACCATTAGCATCTATTTCATTATAACGACGAGCCGTTATAGATGTACCCCCAGCCAGTTGGATAAATTCATTAGCTAGTGTTGGGCCCCCTAACTCCCTTAGCTTTTGAACCTACATAATTCATATAATTCAATAATGATTTATTTATTAAGAAATTATTATAATACTTCACTCATAATGAAAATCAATTTATACGTACAAAATCCATGAACCAGTCATGAAATGATACATAATGAGATTGTTGAATTTTATACTCAATCACACGATACATCTCTTATATTATCTCATTAATGTGTTTCATGAAAATGATAACATGATGTTTAAATGATCAACTTATGAAAACAGAACATATAAAAGTTAAACAATAACTTTGATAAGACACTTACTGTAGTATTGGTGAAACTGATGGATTGTTGAACATGATATATCGATGCGCTTATATCCACTCAATGTTGACCATATCAAATATGGTTCCTTCTCCAACTGGACCATCATGAATCTGAAAGGGCATATCTATTTTTTTTCAACATCCATAAGATATTCTACACAAAAAGTATTACACTCATACATCAATGTACCATTGGCTATTGATGCCTTTGGATGAGCTCTGTTGCGTACAAATTGTTTCAATGTACTCAAATACCGCTCAATAAGATACATCCACCAGAATTGTGCTGGACCAACATAAATTACATCATTAGTTAGGTGAAATTTCATGTGGACCATAACATTAAAAAATGATGGGGTAATAGATTCTCAAAGTGACAATGTGTAAGTACAATTCGGTCCTGCATACTTTTTAAATCAATCATTTGTTCATTTCTGAAACAATGTTGTCCAAAAAAATTACTCATCTCAATCAACAGATGAACAACATAAGGGGATAAACAATCAAAAATTGTGATTCAGATAAACTGATGAAGTAGTATGTGACTGTCATGAATTTTCAACCTTTGAAATCTCATGCACGTCTGATTCACACACATTGAAATATTAGAAGAGTAACCATCATGCCCCTTGAGCATAATCAAAATGGAATGAAATGTCTCTTTCTCCATTGTAGTCATGATATAAAATGATATAGGCATATATTCCATGTTTCCCTCAGCTAACTGTAAAATAAACACTTTCCTTATACCCATTTCATTCAAATCACTATGTTTATTAACAAGGTCCTTTAATTTTCCATTGACAACTAAAATATTCCACAATATATTATCGCAAAAAAAATTCATTGCGTATGAAATCAAAATTATTCCTTAGCATGTTAGTTTACCAATTTAGAATACTATAAAAAATATATTTCTTTATTCAATTGTGACCATGCTTCCTACCCACAACATGAATATTACGTAATGGATGAGCCACAAAATCCTGAATTTCATATACTGTGAGGATGTTTTCTTCCTCAATATATGATAACATTTCGACTCCTATCATGATCTTTGGTGTTTGGATGAAATCTCTAGAACCATCAAATGCCACTCTGTCCTTTCTGAACCAGTGCTGCAGGGGGAGAAAATTTCTGTGAAACATGTATTCCTATTTTATGGAATGTTTAAGCCATACATATTTTTTAATTTTATTGCATCAAGGGAAAGAAAATCCCCCTTTTGTACTACATCCTGATAAATTTTAATAAGCTTGGAGGTGATTTATTTTACACAATAAAACAGCCTGCAGTTGGAACATTTCATTCCTTTCACAGTAATAAGCCATCACACCATCACCCCAAAATTCATTCAACTCATCAATCAATGGTTGAAGGTAAACATAAATCTTATCCCCTAGACTTATTGGTCCATCAATTAGAGTGGAAGGTAATATAAATTATTTCTTCATACAAATCCACGAAGGAAGATTATACAGAACCAACACCATGGGCCATGTGCTATGATTTACAATAACCATAGACTTGAATGGTCTAAAACCATCTGTTTCCAACCCCAATCAGACATTACAAACATATATAGAACAATCGTGATGTCTCTTATCAAAATATATCCATGCATGAGAGTCTGTCGGGTGGGTTAACATATCACAATCATGAAATATTTTGGCATGCCATCTCATTAAATTAGATACTTTAGTTGACATAAAAAATCATTTCAACCTCAGTTTAAGGGGATAGTAACACATTTCCTTTATAGAAATCGGTTTCTTCTGTATCACAATCTGACTTTGATGAGTTTGATTTCTGCCATTCTCTTTCAACGTGGAAGCACCAAAAACAATAAAAATATGAAAATGTGTATTTTCCTTTCTAAATAATATACAATTGTTTGCACATGCTTCTATGGAATCATATATAAAACATATGTTCTCTGTCTACTTACGAGCTTGGTAATACGACTCAGAAATCTTAGCGTCGACAGGAAGAACCTTTTTCAATAACACCAATAGCATGTCGAATGACATGTCTTACCACAGAATCAATGTCTTCAAATGAAACAACTCCACGATAAATGAAAATTTATTTTAAGAAGTACACCCCTGATATAATTATGTTTTTGCTTCATCTAGTGCTTCAAAAAATCTCCTCGAATCTCGCTCTGCACAAAAACGAAGATTTATCTCACCGGTCTCAAGATTCTGGATGTCAATGCCTTCGGGATCCGATCCACGTACCAATTCAGTAAGCATTTCATGCATTAGAACATTCATCTTTTCATCAACATCTCTCTGAACTGCATCTTTATTTTGACATTGAACATATTCGTCTCCATGATGAGTCCAACTCATATAAGTTTTCATAAATACATTAAAGAATAGGTTCTCTCTCACATTATATCTTGTGAATTGATATATGTTACCACATTTTCTACATGGACTACTAATATTGTCTCTTTCAAATCCTCCAGTGAACTCAATAAATTAAATAATTCCATTGAAATATTCTCAAGATGTTATATTTGGTAGATCAATCCATCTCTTATCCATAATAATATCTGTATAACAAACATTTACACAAGACTTATTACATTAATTTTTCATATAAAATATATTTAAAATAAATACTAACGAATTTCTAGTGGAGCATTGATAAAATAGTCAAATTATATCTCTGAATAATAAAAAAGAGAATAGATAATGGAATGTATGAGAAATCACATGTCATCATCGTCATTTGGTATGGTAAATATAATAATGATTCTGTATTCATGAGTCCCAAATCATATTTGGATCAAATAGTGAATACTTCACGCAAGAATATGTACAATATTCTCAAACGTAGAGAAACTGTATCATTGTACAAATATTTTCTCACTACCTATAGGATTAACACTACCTTTGTACCATTAGAGTCAGTATAGAGTATCCATCAATGATAACAATCAATCTCTAATTTATGGAAAACTGACTAATCTATATCCAGGATGACATAAAATATATACAACATTAGAAAAAAAATACCAATTTATCATGACTTGTGTTATCTCAGTCCAATCTTCATGGAACCAACATAATCTTGTCATGCTTCCCCTTAAGGGCTACTGATCCACAAAAAGTACACCAGTAACATTGGTACCATGCATAAAACAACAAAATATAAAATATATACAATGCACATCACATTAAAAAATGAAATATTATATAGATGAAGAACTTATAATATTAATAATAACATATAGTATAGAAACACACATATGTGATAAATCTCAAACATGTGTCTCATGGGCCATGCAAGCAATGAAATGTGGTCAAACCTCAAATATTTTCTCATGGGATACACACACACACAGAGAGACATAGAGACATGTGATAAAACTCAAGAATGGTATAAATCAAATAACAACACACCTTAATATTAATTCAGTCAAAATATACATGGACTCATACATTGTATGTAACATCCAAACCTCAAGTAATGTGTGAAGGCTCTCATACGCACACTATGATGACACATTGTTTCATATGCATAGAAGATCTTATACACACAAACTTCTAATTCCACACTTTTTATCCACACACAATATTCAAATAATCTTCATGCATTCCAAATTTGTGCTATAAATTTTCCAAAATCAAAACTCTTAAATGGAAATTAGGGCATACCTAATTTTGCTATAAATCTGGAAGGGAGGGGAGCTGAAGGCAATTCTGTGAAGGGGAGGAGTGGCATCTGAGAGGAGTCAGAGCTAGAGGCATTGCAGTGAGGGAGGGGATGGGCGACTGTGGTGGCGGTGAGCCGGAGTAGGAGGCGGTGTGGTGGAGATGGTGCAACGAGGGTGAGATGACGAGGGAGGGGATGGAGGACAGCGGGGAGCCGGAACGGACGGGCGGCAGCATTGGGGGGACGGCTGGTGGTCATGCATGGAGGGTGGGGACTGGGCGGTGTCGGTGAAGCAAGGGGGGGGGGGACGGTGAGGGAGGGGACGGGTGGAGGCGGTGCGGTGAGGGAGGGGACGAAGAGGAAGGGGACAAGGGATATTGCGGAGCCATTGTGGTGGCCAGAGAGGGGATGGGGGATGGGCGGTGAGGGGGTGGAGGGTGGCATGGGAACATGGGATGAGGGACGAGCGGAGGGTTCCGAGGGGATGAGGGTCAGGTGAGGTTGTGGGGGCGACGAGGGGACGTGGGACACGGGACGGACGGAGGGCGGTGAGGGGACGAGCGACGGCGAGGGGACGGGTAGGGGAATCACAGGGGGAGGACCGGGGGGGGGGGCGCCGAAGGGTTTTTTTTTGCAAATCCCAGTGACCGCCTTTGGCGTTCGCATGTGTCAGGGGGCTTCAGAGGCTATTTCTCTATTAATGACTCAATAAAAACTCTAAAAATTCCATTAAACCACTAAAAAACATTAAAAACCTCTAAAAAACCATTAAAACTCAAAACAAAAAACAAAAAAAAACTAAAACACCAAAAACCCATTAAATCCCTCAAAATCAAAAATAACCCAAAAATATTAAAAATATCAAAAAATCCCTAAATGTCCCCAAAAAATTATATTTACCTAAAATCCCTAAAAACCCTTAGAATCTAATAAAAACATAAAAAACACATAAAACACCTAAAAATGATAGAAACCATTAATACCCAATAAAACTCTAAAACCCCGAAATCCCTTATAACCATAATACCCCTTTTAATCCCTAAACCACTAAAAATCAAAAAACCTTATAAACCCCTAAAAAAATAAAAAAACATTGAATCACCTAAAAACCCTAAGACACAAATAAAATTATAAAACCCATAAAACCTAATAAAAACTAAAAAAATTAAAAACACTAAAAGTCCCCCAAATATTAAAAAACCCTAAAAACCAAGAAAAATCATAATAACCTAAATAAACTAAGATCCATTAAAAACTAAAAAAATATAAATACACTAAAAACCAAAAAAGACCCAAAAAATAGTGAATAATCCCTAAAAACATTAAATACATTAAATTCCATAAAATTCCTAAAACCACTAAAAACTCCAAAAACACATTAAACACCTAAAAATGTTAAAAAAATATAAAATCATAAAAACCATAAAGCAAAAAACACCATAAAAACAAAAAAACACCAAAAAACCTAAATAATCATAAAAACAAACAAAATCACTAAAACCCCAAAATAATATAAAATACTTGAAATCCATAAAAAATCCCGAAAAATCCCTAAAACCCAAGTAAAATCTTAAGAAAACCATAAAAAACAAAAAAAACCCCTAAAAATATAAAAATCGCTACAAACCATTAAAAAGTACAAAAATCACACAAAATTCATAAAAACCATAAAAACCAATAAAAACCGTAAAAATACATAAAAATACTTATGTTTGTAAAACCCTGAAAACCTTGAAAACCCCTAAAATAGTTTTAAACATAAAAATACATAAAAAACAAAAAAACAACATTCTAAAACCATAAAAAACCCGAAAAAATCTAAAAACCCCCAAACCATAAAAACCCACAAATCCATACAAACACTCAAAACGGTTAAAAAACATAAAATTGATTATAAATCACAAAAAATTAAAACCCTAAAATGAAAAAATAACTATAAAAACCTTAAATACCATAAAAACATAAAAACTAGAAAAAAAATTCATAAAAATCCTAAAAACGCTAAAAACATCAAAATCCATAAAAACCTTAAATATTAAAAAAATCCTCAAAATAATTAAAATTACAAAAAAACTCTAAAACCATGAAAAACCCTAAAAACATATCACCTTAAAAACAATTAAAACCCCTAAAAATTCTAAAATTGTTAAATTCACTAAAACCCTATGAATACTAAAAAAACCTTTATACCCCTTAAAATACATAGAATCCTAGAAAAATGTAAAAAATAAAAAAATTCCAAAAAAATCCCAAAAATGTAAAAAACAATAAAAACCTTATGGACCCATAATAATACCATAAAAATCTAAAAAAAATTTAAACCCATAAAAGCACTTCAGAAATTAAAAATACCATAAACAATCCTAAAACCCTAAAAAATAATAAAATCATTAAGCACAATATAAAACTGTAAAAATAAAAAACCCCCTAAAACCCCACTAAAAATAATAGAAACCCATTCCCCTAAAATTGATATGAAAAACTCTAAAAACCCCCCAAAGTACTAAAAATCTCTTAAAATATTAAAACCCCATAAAACACCCTAAAACCCCAAAAATCTGTAAAAACCATCAAAACCATAAAAACCATAAAAACCATAAAAATCATACAAAAAGACATAAAATAATGAAAAACATAAAAGACCCTTCAAACATTGAACACCCTTAAGAAAATGTTAGAATCCTATAAAAACACAAGACCCCTAAAATACCCAAAATACAGAAGTCCCCTAAATTACCTAAAAACACTAACAACCACAAAAAACCGTAAAAACATTAAAAATCACTATAAACACTAATACCACTAAATACACTAAAAATAATAAAAACTTTTAAAAACCATTAAAACCTATAAAATGTAATAAACTATAAAAAATATAAAACCCTTAAAAACACAAAAAATGTAAAAACCCATACAAACTATGAAAAACCTTGAAACCCAAAAAATCCCTAAAAACAATAATAACCATTAAATTCTTAAAAAGTTCTTAAAATCACTAAAAACTAAAGCCCCCTAAAAGTTATGAAAAAACTAAAGAAAATTCTAAATAACGAAAAACATATAAAACTCTAATATACTAAATATGATTAAAATCCTAAAAACACTAAAATACCATAAAACACTCAAAATCACTAAAACCCCAAATAAACCACAATAATCTTAAAAATCTCAAAAAATGTAAAAAACCCCAAAGACCCTTAAAATCCAAATAATTAAATAAAAATCTAAAAACAATTTAAAACCATAAAAACCTAAAAATTATAAAAACCATTAAACACCAAAAGTCTGTAAAATGCTTAAAACCATTAAATCCGTTAAAAACCTTATAATAACATAAAATCGAAGAAACAATAAAAACCAAAAAACACTAAATACCCTTTAAAATCCTAAAATTGTTAGAAAAAATTAAAAAACATATTACCATAATAAAATATAAACACCTAAAAATTCAATAAATTACTAAAAGTTAGAAAACCCGTAACACTCTCCATGTCCATAAAAAACATAAAAACCCCATAAAATCCTAAAAAACCATAAAAATCCATATAAATTATAAAAAAGTAAAACCCCTAAAGCACTACGAAAAAAATAAAAATACTTAAAACAACCAAACCCATAAAAAGAGAAAAAAATGATAAAAACTCTAAAAAACCCTTACACCACTAAAATCCCTCAAAATCCCTAAAACCAAAAATAAACCTAGTAATCCATAAAAATCCCTAAAACATAACAAAATACTTAAAAAATCTGAAAACCCCCAAGGAATATTTTAAAATACTAAAACAGATAAACCCTCTAAAAAAATGGGGGAAATCCCTAAAACTTCGAAAACCCATTAAAAATCATAAAACCGTAAAAAACACAAAAAAAATTCTAAAACCATAAAAACACAAAAAACCCAAAAAACCCAAAACACTACAATAAAAAAATTATAACCCCATTAAAACGCTAAAAAAAATTAATAAACCTTAAATTCACTTGAAAACCGAACGAAAACCCCAAATCCCAAAAAAACCATAAAACCAAAAAAATGAATAAAAATCCAAAAAACTCTAAGAAACCATTAAATGTTGTCAAAATCCATAAAATCCATGAAAATCATAATAAAGTAGTAAAAATTTATAAAAAAATAAAAAATCAAAAAAAACTATGAAAAACCCTACCATATACTTTATAAACTCAAAGAACTATATAAACACCTAAAAAAACTAAAAATGCTAAAAACACAAAAACCTCTAAAATTCATAGAAAAATTTAAAACCCAGAAAACCAATAAAATCACAAGGATCCTCTAAAAATAAAAAAATATATTTAAACCCCAATTTTTTTTTACAAACAATAGAAAAATTAAATCTCCTTAAAAAGAAACCCATAAAACTCAAAAAACACTAAAACCCTAAAACACTAAAAAACCATAAAACCCCTCAAAGTCTTTAAAACCCTCAAAACCATAAAATTCCTAAAAAGCTCTAAAAATCTATAAAAATAAAAGGAAACATTAAAACCCCTAAAAAGTAATGAATTGATAAAAATAATAAAAACAATTAAATCCACTAATAACCTAAAATTGACAAAACCTATAAAAATACACCAAAAACCCAAAATACTAATAAAAACCACAAACCCCTAAATACCTTAAAAACATGTAAAAACCCATAAAAAACCTAAAACCCTCTAAAAACTCTAATAACATTTTAAACACCTAAACTCATTCGAAAATATAATAATCCTTCAAAACAAAAACATTCAAAAAAAAACCTAAAACAGAAAAAACCATATAACCCTAAAACCCCAAAATACCCTAAAAACGCTAAAAACACTAAGAAAACTCTAAAAACCATAAAACCCAAAAACCATCCAATCCACTAAAAATTTAAATACCTAAAAAATCATAATATCATTATACCGCACTAAAAAATATGAGACACCTTTAAACACAAAAACCTTTAAAACTCTATAAAACCATAAAACCCCTATGAAACTAAAAAATCCCAAAAAATTAAAAAACCATTAATATACTAAAAACCGATAAAATCCTCAAAACCTAAAAAATCATAAAAAACCCATAAAATATATAGAAAAATAAAAATCCTTAAAAACTTGAAAAACCAATGAAAACCATAAAAATCTAAAATAATCAAAACCTCTAAAAAAACCTAAACCCATATATAAATAAAAAATAATACATACTCTCATAATATCTAAAAACCATAAAACCCTAAAAACCATTAAAAGTCACAAAAAAAATTAAAATATTAAAAACATTAAAAACCTTGAAAACCCCTAAAAGAACACTAAAAACCTGAAAATAGCTAAAACACATAAAATCAAAAAACGCTAAATTCCCAAAAAACTATACCCTTTATCCCAAAACCTCCCTTAATCCATAGAATTTCCTAAGTCCAATAAAAAACCCTAAAACAATAAAATATATAAAAACCCACTAAAACTATAAAATCCCTCTAAACCCAGTATTCCTAAAAATACTCTAAAAATCCTAAAAACTAAAAAGAACCCTAAAATACACAAAAAACCATGAAAATTTTAAAAACCATAAAACCCCATAAAACCATCAAAATACCTAAAATACCTAAAACAGTAATAATATTTAAAAATACCTAAAATGTATAAAACCCTCAAAACCATTAAATCCCCTAATAAATCCTTAAAAAACTAAGAACACGTAAAACACCACCAAACCCAAAAACCCATAAAAATGATAAAATCCATAAAAAACCATAAAAACCAATTAAAATAAAAAATATAAAAATAACAGAAGACACCCAAAACCTCATAATATCCCTAATAAATACATAAAAAAAATTAAAAACACTAAAGACCCTCGAAAAATAAAAAATGATAAAGACATTAAATCCCCTAAAACCCTCAAAATATATAAAAACTGTAAAACCATAAAAATACTAAAAATCATTAATAATTCATTAAATATAAAAATCATACAATTCTTGAAATCCCCATAGAAAACCATATATGTTTAAAATTAGTTAAGATCACTAAAAATATAGAAATTTCTAATATCCATTAAAATTTTAAAAAGACCCTAGAACTCCAAAAACCATTAGAACACAAAAAAGCACATAAAAAATAAAATACTAAAACGCATAAAACCCTAAACCAATAAAAAATTAAAAAGCCTTAAAATCCATAAAACTCTTAAAACTTTAAAAAACATTAAATCCTGAAAAAAAATTAAAAAACAAAAAATATCCAAAAAACAATAATTACAATAAATAAAAAAAACCCCTCAAAATATCTAAAAAAATTAAATCAATCAAATCCCATGTCTACCAGTTCCTCTTCTATATCCTTTAAATGTTATTTTACTAATCCCAATCAAGGGTGTTCTAATAGTTTTCCTTCTAAATCTCGTATTAAATAGCAATAACAATGGCTTAGGGTGATGTATTATGCGCACTTCTGGAAAGAAATGTTAATATTCATAATGGGAGTCGGTAGATTTTGGTTTATATTATTATTTTGGATATGGTGTCAAATTTAATCAATTTGACATGTAGTTTTCTTGTTCATGGATTGCTTGACACTACCTTTATAGTATAGTACTTTTCCTCTACCTTTTTAATATATTTTTTGCTGTCCAAGAATGCTTCGTCCTGAGGTTTCTTTTCCGATAAATCCTAAACATTTCTAAAAATCCTAATACCTTCTAAAAAACCCATAAACCCTAAATATAATAAAAATCCTTAATATTCCATCAAAATAATAATATCCCACTAAAAATCATTAAAAACATCAGGACCCTAATTTTTTTTAAAATTATAAAAACCATGAAACCCATAAGAATTAAAAAAACATAAAAAACCAAAAAATCCAAAAATATTAAAAACCCATAAAAACCGTAAAAACTCTTAAAAACCCTGAAAATCCATAAAACTCCTAAAATGTAAAAATCATAAAAAAAATAATTTTATTTGAAAACCCCATAAAAACCAAAAAAACCCAAAATAAAACCATAAAAACCTGAAAACAGTTAAAATCCATAAAAACATAAAAATTCTCTAAACCCTAAGAAATCATAAAACCCCTAAAACCCATCAAATTCCCTGAAAACCATAAAAACCATAAAAACCTAAGAAAACATAAAAAACCATAAAATACCAATGAATAAAAAAACACTAATAGGCTTGAAAAAACAACTAGAAGACCGTAAAACCCTAAAATAAAATAAAATCACCTAAACCTAACAACACGAAGAACCCTAAAAAACCCTTACACTCCATAAAACCCGAAAACCATTAAAAAGAATAAAAAACATAGAATACTTCTAATGCCCCATAAAAAACCTAAAACCATAGAAAACCCTTAATCACTATCTATAATTTGAAAAATTTTAAAAAATATAAAAAAAATTCCCTAAAAAACTATAAAAATATGATAAAACCCCCAAAAAACCCAAAAAACCAAAAAACCATAAAATCCCTCTGAAATCCATATAAAACATAACACCCAAAAAACATTAAAATAAATAGAATCCTAATAAACATGAAAAACCCTGAAACCCCCAAAACCTGAAGAAAACCTTAAAGACCTAAAAAGACAAAAAAAACCCTAGAAAACATAAAAACACTAAAAACCCTATAAAACCCTAAAAACCTAACAACCCAAAAAACATCAAAATACATAATAACCCTAAAATCCCATAAAATCCTAAAAAATATATAAACATACATAAAAATTAAAAAAACCCATAGAATCAATGAAAACATTAAGAAAACTGTAAAAACCTAAAAACAAATCAAACCCTTAGAAAACCATAAAATAAAACCCAAAACCCCTCGCCCAAAGAACCTAAACACCTTATAATCCATAAATACTATAAAAACCCATAAAAACATAATAAACCTTGAAACCAATAAAAAATATAAATAACCCAAATAACTATAAGTCCCCTTTTATGTCCTTGAAAACATTAAAAACACACAATAACATTAAAACTCAGAATACTAAAAAAACTAAAAACCAATAAAACTATAAAAACCGTAAAAAACCTAAAAACTTAAAAACCATTAAAATCCATTAAAATCCATAAAACATAGAAAACTCTAAAAACCATGAAAAACCCTATGAAAACATTAAAATTATAAAAACACATAAATCCCATAAAGAATTCATAAAACATTAAAATACAATAAAAAACCTAAAACCAAAAAACCCCATAAATCTTTCTAAATCCCAAAAAAACACTAAAAACTCACTGAATAATACAAAAACACATTAAAGTGAAAATTTTATTTAAAAAATCAAAAAAATAGAAAAACCCTAAATCTCTAAAAAACCCTAAAAACCCACCAAATCTTTAAAACCCCTAACAAACCATAAAAATTCTAAAAATTCTCTAAAAAACAATAAAATGTAAAAAACCATAAAAACAAGGAAAATATAAGAAAAAACTTATTCTTAATAACCTTTAATACCCATAAATAACCAAAAGACCACTGAAAAATAAAACCCCCTAAAACCCTCAATGTCTCTAGAAACTCTAAAACTAAACAATACATAAACAGACATAAAATCCCTAAAGACATAAAAAAACCTAAAAACCCTACTGATCCTAAGAAAATATATAAAACAAATAAACACTTAATACCCCTAAAAACATAAAATTCTCTAAAAAATGTAAAAATTTCCTAAAATCCACTAAAAACTATAAAAAAACATAAAACACATAAAAAACACTAAAAACAGGAAAATAACTTAATAAATATTAAAACCCTTCATACACCTCAAAATGTTAAAAAACACTAAATACCCTAAAAATACTAAAAACTCAAAATGAAACTAAAACCCCAAATAAACCCCATAAAACGATAAAACCCCTAAAGACCCTCAAAATCCATAAAAAGAATAAAAAAAATAAAAATCTAAATAACTAGAAAATACCTAAATATTTTAAAAATTCTGAAAACCCAGAAAACCCCTATGAAAACATGAAAACCAAAAAAATAATTAAAACCCCTAAAAACTCTAAAAACCCTAAAACCATAAAAACCACAAAAAACCTAAAAAATTATCAAACGGAATCCCTCTAAAAACTCTAAAACCGTTTAACACCTAAAAATGTTAAGAAATATATAAAAACCTTAAAACACCTGAAATACAAAATACCCTAAAACCCAAAAAACATTAAAAATCCTAAAAAACCATAAAAACACTCAAAATCCCTTGATAACCTAGAAAAATAAAAATCCTAAAGATTACATAAAAATACATAAAATGTAAAAATCCATAAAAATAATAAACACCCCTAAGAAAACCATAAAACATGAATATTATTTTAACCCCTAAAAACCTAAAAATTCTCTAACCCCAAAAAACCCAAAAGGCCCTAAAAACCGTTATATCTTTTAAAATACCAAATGACCCTAAAATCCATAAATATCCTAAAAATCCCAAAAATCTCATAAAACATAAAAAATTCTTAAATAACTTGAAAACACCTATGAATCCCATAAAAACCTAAAATCACATAAAACCCCTAAAAATATAAGAAATGCTAAAATCCCTAAAAGACCCTAAAAACCAATAAAACCATAAAACACTATAAAATCCATAAAACCCCCTAAACCTTAAAAAACCACATAAAAAACATTTAAAACACTAAACACTCTAAAAATAATTTAAACCCATAAAAATGCTAAAATCTTTAAAAAACATAAAAACCCTTAAAAACTCAGAAAAACCATAAAAGACGAAGTACTGTAAAAACCATAAAAACCCCTAAAACATTTAATAACCTTAAAATCCCTAAAATGTATAAAAAAAAACTAAAAATCCATAAAAATATTTAAATACATAAAACCACCAAAAAACCCAGAAAACCTCTAGGAAAACATTAACAACCTAAAAACACTTAGATCACCCAAAAAACAAATTTTTTTAAAAACCCCAAACCCCCTAAAAATGCTAAGTACCCTATAATCCACAAAAACCCTCAAAATCCGTAAAAACAAATTAAAATCTCTAAAAACATAAGTGAACCTAAAAATCATGAAAAATCCCATGATATAATTAAAAACTAAAAACTACTTAAACCCTGTAAACAACCTAGAAACATTAAAACCCCTAAAAAGACTTTTAGAACCACAAACCACCTAAAAATAATAAAAACACCTAAAACAATAAAAAAACCTGAAAAACCCATAAAAACTCCAAAACCACTAAAACTCTAATATACCTCAAAACCCATAAAAATACTAAAAACTCAAAAAACTTTTACTAACCCTAAAAAACTATAAACCCCAAAAAAAATCCCCAACAACCCTAAAAAGCCACAAAATTCCTATAACCATTAAAAAGTATAAAAATCTTACAAATCCTCTAAAACATAGAAAACACTAAACCCCTTAAAACCTATAAAAACCTTAAACCATAAATGGTCTTAAAATCCATAAAAACCTAAAAAGCACAAAAACCTCTAGAAACTCTAAAAACCCCTAAACACCATGAAATGCATAAAAACAACTAAAAACCTAAAAAAACTAAAATCCCTTAAAACTCTTAAATATGTTAAAAACCATAAAAACATTAATACCCTAAAAACTAAAAAAAACACTTAAAACCCAAAATAACCAAAATAACACAATAACCATAAAACCATTATAAATCCCTTAATATCCTAAAACCTATAAAAATACTAAAATATCTCTAAAATACCTAAAAACATAAAGAATCATGGAAAACCAAATAAGGACATAAAAAACTAGAAACACTTAAATCCCCAAAACACTGAAAAATACAAAAACACTAAAAACACATAAAACACATAAAAAATTAAAAAACCGAAAACCCCATAATACACTAAAAACCCACAAATTTCTATAAACACTTTTAATAATCTAAAAATATTAAAAATATCTAAAAAACCTCAATATAGAAAAAAATAAAAAAAACCCAAAAAACCTAAAAAAACAATAAAACCCCTAAAATCCCTCAAATTTTCTAAAACACTAAACACACATTAAAATCTAAATAGATCCCAAAAAATTCACTCAAAATGTAAAACCATAATAACTATGAATAAAACTATAAAAACCCTAAAAACCTATATATATTATAACACAAAAAACCTAAAAATACTGAAAACCCTAAAACCCTTAAAATCCCTAAAACCTGAAAAAACACGAAATCCCTAAAATGTCTAAAAGCCCCTAAAATTCATAAAAATACCTAATATGTGAAAAAATAAAAGGCTTGAAAAACATTATGAAAACCTTTAAACCAAAAAGGTAATTAAAATCCATAAAACTCTATTAAATTTGAAATCCCTAAAACCATAAAAGACACTAAAACCCTAAAACCCACTAAAAACCATGGAAATCCCTAAAAACATAAAAACCCCAAAACCCTATATAAACCCAAAAGGAAAATAAAACTCTAAAATCCCTTTAATCCCTTAAATGTAAAAAAACTAAATCCCCTTAAAAGCTATAAAAAATAAAAAAAACCCAGAAAATGAAAAAACCCAAAAAACCCCTAAAAACACTAAAAATCCATAGAAACCATAAAAACCATAAAAATACTAAAAACACTATAAATATCAATAATTTAAAACACTCTAAAAATAACTAAATGCACTAAGAAAACACGAACCCCTAAAAAATACTTAAAACTCATAAAAACCCAAAAAACTCTACAAACCATAAAAACCCTATTAAACCTAAAACCCCTAAAATAATTACAAACATTCAAAAAACAAAAAATAACTAAAAATGTTGTCAACAACTAAAACAATTAAATAGAACTAAAAACCATAAAAACCTAAAAAAACTCAAAAATAGCATAAAAAAACAATAATAATTATTAAACCTCTAAAAAACAAAAAAAATTCTAACAACCCTAAAACCATAAATTCCAAAAAAAAACTGAACAATTTTTGATATAAATGAAAAAACAAAAAATCCTTGAAAAAACATAATAAAAATATAACATAAAACAATTTTGACCCATAAAAACAAAAAAAAATCATTAAACCCCTAAAAAATAATAAAACAAAAAAACCGCAAACCCCTAGAAAACCTTAGAAGCATAAAAATCCTTAAACAATCCTTAAAATCCATAAGATGTAAAAAACAAAAAAAAACCATAAACTCTAAAAACTTATAAAAATATAAAAACACATAAACTATATAAAGACCTAAAAAACACTAAAAACCCTAAAAGACCCATAAAAACCCTTAAAACCTGCAAAATCTATAAAAATACCTACCATCATTACAAAACCCAAAACCCCCATAAAACCACTAAACACACTCTAAAAACTCTATATTCACATTATTTACCTTTCAACATTAAAATACATTAAAAACATTAAACACATAAAAACACAAAAAAAAACTCAAAACACCATTGAAAGGCTAAAAACCCTAAAAACCATAAACTTCATGAAAATTCCTAAATAACCTAAAAAAGAATAAGAAATATATTAATCAATAAAAATACATAAAACCCCAAAAACCATAATAAAATATTAAAAACATAAAAATGCATAAAACACCTAAAACTTGAATTTTTTTTAAAAATTGTAAAACCCCTTGAAAGGATCCCAAAACCTTTAAAACCCTAAAAAAACATAAAAATCACTAAAAATGTTAAAAATAATAAGGATCCATAAAATCCATTAAAATTATTAAAACCCATAGAACCCTAAAACACTAAAATCTCAAAAAAAACCCTTGAAAAAAACATTAAAGAATTAACACATCAAAAAATTCCTAAAATAAAAGAAATAAAAACTCTAACAAAAAAAAATAAAACATTAAAAACCATAGAATGATTAAAATCCTAAAAAATTTGAAAAAAATGCTAAAACCCCAAATAAACATTAAAACACTGAAAGACCTAGATACCATAAAAACCCTAAAAACCATAATAACCCATAATACCCTAAAATATGCTAAAAACCCTAAATATCATTTAAACACCTAAAAACATTAAATGTTATAAAACAACTTAAATCAAATGAAAAACTCAAAAAATCATTATAATCTAAAAAAATTAATAATAACACCTAAACCCCTAAAATACCCTAAAATACCTCAAAATATCCGAAACCCAAAAAACCCATAAAAATCCAAAAAATACATATAATACCTATATATATAAATAATCAAAAAAATAATGAAAAACATTAGAAAATCATGAAAAACTAATAATATATAAACCCCTAAATACTTAAAAATTTCTAAAGTCACTAAAAACACCTAAAACCCATAAAAAATTAAAACTCCTAAATCATTAAAAACCCTAAAACCCAAATAAACCCTATAGTCACTAGAAACCTTAAAACCCCGTGATAATATGAATTCTTATATTCATTCAGAAAATAATTTTAATTATTTTATTTGACAATGAGTTTTTTATGTGCTTAATTTCTCTAGAATGAGGATAATACTGATTCAAAGGAATTAATTAAGAAAACATTAAGAATTCACCTATTACTCATCATTAACCATCTGTACACACTGTGTAATCGGATTTCACAGCAACCAAAAATTCATTATCCAAATCATGAACCATGTCTTGATGTAAGTAGAGAATGAAGCCAATACACATTGGTGATAGATAATAAATGAAGTGACCACAGAAAAAATCATTGAATAGTATATCTACTATAGAGGAATAGATGGAATGCTCTTACACGTCGTGAGTGAATGGTACTCAAAATGTAAGTGGTCATACCTCATATTTTGGGTGATTTATGTGTAGGATACTTAAGACACTCAAAATACCTGGAGAATTATGCAGATCGGCATTACACGATGTGTAATCTATTACACATTGCGGCCCATTTCACCAATATATACAGCCTCCCCGCAGTGCATCTTACAATATTCTAGAGAAGACACGTCTCTTGGTTTTGGTTCCCTTTGAGTTTCCTTCATCCCTTTCTATCTCAAACAAAAATTTATTCATTGTTTCATATTTTATTTAAACTGAAAATCTGTGGATTGTGTCTTACTTCACCATATTCTAATTACCGCCGCCTCACATAGCATTAATCATTATCTAACATGTTAAATCCATATCTAATTTTTTTACAGGTATGTATTTTTTTAATTTGTGATTTATATTCGACTTCATGATCATCCCACTTGTGAATCCAAACCACAACATGATTGTGAATTATTTACATTCAAACATTCTTAGCATGTTTACCATGGTTCCATTTATTTATTTCTTACCATCCCCTTCTACCATGAGTAGATAAACTAACTAGGGGTAGGGCTCAAGAGTAGATGTATCTAAATCCATAATAAATATTTAATTCTAGTTTTGGTAATCCTAAAGGATTAGTAATCATGATAAATGATAAATTTATATCCAAATAATTTGAATTCCACAGGCCACATGATATTAAAGTGAAGGAACCTATCCTAGATGGAGTAGATTAGGCTACGATCACTATCCTAATATACATTCTTCCAAAGAATCTAATCTGAATGTGCATAGGATGTCATTATATCCTAATCAAAGAAAATTTTCCACATAGGTAGAGTTAGTTGACTTCACCAATTTCAAACAACAACTTTATATATCATTGTACCCTAAACTCTATGGCCTTTCCATGATTATAATTATGATCATCCTTCTTACATATGATCAAAATTGATCCCCAACCATTTTAATCATTTCACGAAAACATAAAATGACTAATATTTAGTAACTCCCAAACTAAAATCAATTATAAATGAATCCTACCTAATGTGTCTCATGACTTTGACCACCACGAGCCATCTTCCTCCCTATGGTATTTACCTCAATCTTTTTCTGTATAATACATGAGTAGTACGTGATGTTTGTGAAATCAATAAATTAAATATGACAGAAACACATAAACAACCAACCACACATGCAAGAATCCAAATTTAGGATCTATTTTATGGGATAAAGCAATGTTATTTTCAAAACCTTTGGAAAATGAGGTATGATTTCCTTTCCCGACCCCTCTTTCCATCTTTTATTTCATGACATGCTTGCATCCCCATTTTCCATCGTATAGTGCATACACCTTGGTCCATTGACTCGTTCATGTAATATTGATTAATAAGGTCCTTTAGAATTCGATCTTAAGATCAAAAGGTACCTTTTTCACACCATTGGTCTACCATTTCAAATCAACACCAGAATGTGGGATCCAATGAGCTAAACCCACCTAACTATTTCAACTTATTCTCCAGTACCACCTAATGCATCAAGAGAAGACCAACATAGATTATGGATTTCCATAAAACCATGGTTCCACCCCATGAATTTTTCTTCCCCCATTCAATATTATACCTTTGAAATAAAAATTAGGCTCATTCACTTGATCTCGAATATAGGGAAATTCAGTGGTCTCTAGAGAAAAGAACCACATGAACACATCTCTAATTTCCTTGAAGGATAAGATATAATTCATAACCAGGGAGTATCTTCTGATGCAATTAGACTACGAATCTTCCCATTATTCTTAGGAGAACGAGATAAGGACTGGATAAAGATTCAACCTCCCGAGTCAATCTTGACTCGGGATGATATTTCCATGATGTTCTTGGATAATGTTTTTCCACTAATCTAGATGCAGATGTTTCAGAATGATATTCAGTCATTTTCTCATATTGATGGAGAATCAGCATGGGAAGTGTGTGATTGATTCAAGGAGCTGATGAGAGGGCTCCCACATCATGGACTAGTCATGCGGATCTAGTTATAGAAATTATATTAAGGATACCATACAACCACACAAACTATCATAGACTCTTATTCTGATGGTGGAAAAATTTTCATGACCCCAGAAGACACAAGATTTATTCCCAATGAAGATTCACACAATCCTAGCCAATAGAAAAGTGATCGTAGACCACCTCGGAATCATATCCCCCAGGTGGATGAGTATATCGGATTAGCATCACAAGACGAATCACTCACAAGGAAGATGAAATGATTCTATAATCCAGATGTACTTCCACCTCTTACCCCCATAATGAAGATACAACCATGTGATATGTGTGATGGACCATATCTCTACCTAGACAGAAAAGTAAGAGTTGAGGAATCATAAGATCAAGATTTTAATTACATAAATTACAATCAACAGAACCATCCTTCCCAACATCAAGAACAATTTTACCACCAGAGTCCTTCTCAGTAGCATCATTAGAACAAACAAGGATATTTTTAGAAGTGAAGTGGTAAAGAAACATTTCGGAATCATGGACCTCCATGAAATCCACCTATGAACCTAGTACCAAGACCTCAACAACAAATTCTATAACAACACCTCCCACAAAGTTCCTAATAGAAATTCTATCCCACTAAACCTAGTAATTAGAAACAACCTACTCTTCATCAAAGTAACCTCTATAACCTCTTATTAAACATTAATTAAAAGTCATACCAATGAATGACTACACATGAAATGGAGATGCAAAACCAATGATATCCCTTTCATAATTATTATGTACAAATGAGTCAAATCCCAAAGACCTTGTCTGACAGATTACATGGTACCAAACCTAGTAACATAGAGATATACCTAATGGAACATACTAAAGTAGTAGTTATGAGAAGTGGGAAGATATTTCAATTTCAACATCACATCTATATTGATGAATGGAAATAACAAGATTCTATGAAACAACCAATAGAAGAGAAAGATGTTGATAAGACTACACCAGTAACGCCTTTAGAAGAGTGACCCACTGAGAAGAACCGAACACCTGAGAATCAAAAGGAACTATTATTTGTTTCCCCACATCCAAATAATCCACCACTTCCATTCTCGGAGATATAAATACAAGGAAAATAATAGTCACAATATAAGAAGTTATTAGAGAAGTTTCAGAAATATCACAAAATATCCCATTTGCAGAAACTATTGCCCATATGCCAGTTTATGAAAACTTTCTCACGGATTATGTATTTAATAAAAGAAAAATATATGATCGGAGGATATTCTCATTATATGAAGAGTGAACTACAATTTTACATCATAGAATCCCATAAAAAATTAGAGATCTTTTAATTTCTTCAATTCCCTATGCAATAAGGGAATTCATGTTTGGAAGAACTCTATGGAACCTTGGAGCTAGCATAAACATAATAACAATGATTTTTCCACAATCTAGTATGTCAAGGACTCAAAACAACTAGAGTAGAATTGTATCCTGCTGACCAATCAATAATGTACCCTAGGAGAATTCTTGAATAATTTTTAGTTAAATTTTTAAAATTCATCTTCCCAATAGACATCCTAGTTCTGCACATGGACGAATAAAGAGACGTCCCCAATATACTTTGAAGAAATTTCCATTCCACATTAATGGATTTAATTGATTTCAATCAAAGATGTATAATCTTCTGAGTTGGAGAAGAACAAGTAGTGCTCAATTTGGTCAAATCTTCCCAACATTCAGATGATGATGTTGATTGCAACACCATCTCTATCACCCAAAAAGGAGATGAGTACATGGACATTGAAGAATAACGTGATGAGTCACTATCGAAGAAGTAAGAAGATTACGATTTTGAGGAAGTATGATTCACTTATCCTCTAACAAGGGATTCAATGACACCTTTCATCCACTCTATCACTCAACCACAAATGATGGAACTGAAACCTCTCCCCAGTACTGTAAACTTCCCATATTTAGGATAGTCATCTGCCCTGCCAGTTATTATCATATCTGAACTATCTTAGGCACAAGATGAAAAATTTCATTATGTTTTTAATAAATATAAAAATAAATTTCCTAGAGAGTATAATACATTAAATGTATCAATCCTACTAAATTCACTCATAAGATCCTACATGAATAAGATGCAAAGCTGAAATGAAATCCTCAAAGGTGCATCACACCACCGATGAAGGAAGTTACTAAAAAGGAAGTTCTAAATCTCTTGGATGTAGGGATAATCATTTTATATTATATATTTTATTTTTTACCCCCTATAATATGTGCCTAATAAAGGGGGATTCAAGAATAAATTTATAAAAACAAATTTATTTCAACACAAACCGTTACTAGATGTAGAGTTTTCATGGATTACAGATCCCTAAATGTAGTAACTAGAAATGATCATTTTCCATTACACATAATTTATGTGCTTCCAGAAATACTTAAGGAAAATGAATTCTAATATTTCCTTGATGGATATTTAGGATACAGTGAAATTACAATCGACCCCGCTAATTACCCAAATACCACATTAACATGCCCATTTGGTTTCTTTTCCTACATGTGAATGTCATTTGGAATGTGGAATTCTATAGCAACAATTTAGGGATGAATGATGCATATTGTCCATGAAAGGGTCGATTAATTCTTAGAAATAGTCATGTAATACTCCATATTCAATGGATGGTTTTTTGGAGACTGTCTATGCAATTTGGAATTATTCTTGCAATGTTATGAAGAGAAGTTCTTGGACCTGAATTAGGAGAAATTTCTTTTCATTGTTCAAGGAGGAATAGTCCTCGAGCATAAAATAAATATGGAAGGCATCAATATTTATCCATCCATGATCATAGTCATCATGGAACTACTATAACCCTCAACCATCAAGGTTATCAAATGTTTTATTGGCCATTCTATATTTTACAAGATATTTATCAATGAATTCGCAAAATTTTCCTATCCATTGACACATTTTTTTCAAAATATGATTCTTTAGAATTCACTTTGAAATTTATGAATGATTTTAATATGTTGAAACCAAGCCTAATAATAGAACCAGCTATCATTTTCCCCAACTGGGATAAGGTATTTGTGTCAATGTGTTATGTAAGTGACCTTGTTATTGGTGCAGTTATAAGATAATGAATTGGTCCTTTATTTTTTCATGTATACTATGGCATCCATATTAATAATGATGCTCATCTAAGCTACAAAAATATTGAAAAGGATCTCATAGTAGTAGTGCATTCCATTGAAAAAGTTGTATCATATATGGTGCTTTCCAAGGTAATTGATCATACTGAACATGCTCCCTTAGTATATCTGATGAACAAGAAGAATGGAAATATGAGGCTGATACGATAGATCGTTATGCTAATGGAATTTTATATTGAGAGAAAGGATACTAAGGGAATGGATAATTTGATTACTGATCATTTATCTAAACTTCCTCTACCAATTATTAAACAAGATGAGGAGGCTGACATTGAAGTAAAATTTATAGATGAAACCCTGTTCAGTATCAGTGTACAACTGTGGTTCTATAGTATCACCAATTATTTTTTTCATGGGATTTTTACATCAAGATATTTCTTACCAAAAATCGAAAATATTTCGGGCCGATGCCATGTATTACTATTTGGTTGAGCAACTATTTTTCAAATTTTGTACAAATGGATTATAAATACATTTCATCCATAAAGAAGAAAACCATGATGTGATTGAGATGGGTCACGTGTCACCTACTAGAGGAAATTATGGAACTGGGAAAACAGTGGCCAAAATTCTACAAATTGGAATTTTCTAGTCCACACAATACCATGATGTGAGGGAATTTGGCCAATGATGTGATAGATTCCAACACACTGGAATCATTTGAAAAATGAATGGATGCCACATAATCCCATCATGGAAGTCAAAAAATTTGAAATTTGGGATATAAATGTTTTGGGAACATTTCCCACTTCTTATAGAAATCATAAATTCTAGTTGGTGTTAACTACGTCTCAAAATTGTTTGAAACTGAAGCAACCTCACATGACATAACAAAAGTGTTCATGAACATTCTCAAAAGAAAAATTTCAAAAAAAAATTTCCCACGAATACTCATTTTTTATTGAGGAACACATATCAATATTCAATCTATGAGGGAATTTCAAGAGAAGTATGGAATTAGATACAATACAAGAACACCCTATCACCCTCAAAATAAGTAGGAATGTGGAACAACCAAATTGGGAGATAATTTTTTTTGGAAAATAGATAAAAATGAAATCCAATTTGATTGGACAATCAAATTGGATTATGTGTTATGGGAATTCAAAACATCCTATAATACACCCAACGACATCACACCATTCATACTGGTTTATGGAAAAACCATGTTATCTCCAAGTTGAGCTGAGGTGTCATTCTTTTTTGGAAATTTAAGGAACTGAATCTAGAATTTAAGAAGTCTAGGGAAGCCAGGATAATACAATTAACGACACTATAAGAGATAAAAAGGGAAACATATGAAAATTCAATGATCAATAAGGAAAATAAAAATAAATGGCATGATGAGTGCATTGAAAGGAACATCTTTGTACATGGGAATAAGGTCTTGTTGTTCAACTCAATATTGATGTTATTCTCAGGTAAATTGAAATCTTGATGGTTATACCCCTTCAAATACATTAAATTCATTACTCATGGGAACATTTAAATCTAGAAAGAATGAGGACCACCCATTAATGAGAATGGTCAAAGAAATAAAATTTTCGATCAACCATTCTCATAGGGTTGTGTCGTAAACCTAAAATTCGATTGATTCTTATCTGAGTCAAGATCTCAAATTAAATGGAAGCACTGACTAGGAGGAAACCCAGTGTAGAACACCTTAAAATTTTTAAGATTAATATTGACATAGGAAATGTTTATGAAAGATCATAAACCTATGTTGAGTAATGAATATTCTCTATTTAACATTCCAATAAGACATCAGGAAATCCAATTATAGGACATGTAACATTTTAGTAAATAATTCATTTTAATTTACCAATACATGACATGAACCATCGGTACACATCGTGTTGTATTTTTGGTCTTTTTTTAAATACGCAGGTCATGAACCCTTGGTTCATGACCCACATCGTCTGACCCTTAGCCTCCCACCACATCCTTACTTTTGTGTACACACACTCCCTCACCTCTTCTATTGCACAAACACACAGGCCCACTTCCTACTCTTATTCTCTCAAAACCACCAACCATACTCCTCATTCATGACCAAGTGAACTCCAAAATCGCACCCTCGACCTAAATCACAGATAACAATACCCTACCTCTCTTCATCCATGGAACGAACCAAAAGACACCAACCTTCATCCTCGTCATCTACAGCGTTGGAAGAGAAAATACCATCCAAACATCACCATAGTGCCACATCATCATCAACGTTTTCACCTTATAACGGAATACAATGACAAATGCTACACCTACTACTAAGGAAGAGTCCGCTTAAACCTCTAGTGATGAAAACCCACACCTTCATCCCATAGTGTTTTTTAACCTACATAACTGGGCTAATCTCATATGATTTTAGACCATGATGATACGCACAAATAATACTCTAGATCTACCCATCTTATGCAGTCTAAACATAAATGATTTCTTCCTTGACCATATAGAGACATTCCATATCAACAGAATTATTGAGGTTCACAAGTATAACTATAGGGAGTTATTTATAGGGTTTTTGGTGATGTTCGAGATGGAAATTGACAGACTCAGATTCTACTAGGGTGGCCATCCCCATGATATTTCCTTCACCATGTTCGGAATAGGCCTAGACATATATACATTGGATTTCTTCATATTAGAGGTATATCAAATTCAGTAGCTTGACCCACCCTTTGATGAATCATATCATTTGTGTTATATGATCGCCCGAGATCCTCAGCTGCACCATGAACCATGCATCATGAAATCTATACTGCTGTGGAGACTAGCCTTACATATTCTAAATTGAGCTATGACCCATTGATGGTTCTTAAGGATGAGTCTCATGGAAGTGTTAGACATATGGATGTTCTAATTCTTGCAACAACCATGGGTGGGCCATCTGTCACCATGGTTGCACAATTTTACCATTATTAAAAAGCCCACGAATAGAAGAATCATTGCACTTTGATGGGTGGATATTTCATTACACATCAGGCTACACACCTTGGGGTGTTCAATACAACACTTCCCCTCACCTCCCTCAGCTATGTTGAGCTCATTGACATTGTTATGCTGCACAAGATGCAAAAACTGGTGAAGGAAGATGATTTATATAGTTGGGAACTAAGAGTGCAAGAGGTTGTACCACCACTAGCAGTAGCACCATAGGAGGCACCACCACATGTAGTAGTGATAGACCCATCCATTTTTCCACACACAACCTATTCCACCTATTCCTACCACTAATAATGCCACCACATCATCTATAGTTCAAACACCACCCACCCTTCCCACCTTTTCTAATATATAGGTGACCCAGCAGTTTATCTTGGAATACTTACAACAGATTTACACTGACTTCAATATATCATTCATTGAGACTAAATTTTTTACCACCCAACCACCACCAAAAGAATCCAACCCATCATCCTCTTCCACACCCCTACCACCCATCCAGACCATTCAGATAACATCACTGATCATGTTTCTTGATTGGAGTTTTTATTAGAGAAATCCCGGTGAGACATGGATATGGCCTCTGACTCTACTCCATAGGTACCCTTCATCGATCTATATGCCAGGAACATGACCTAATTACAAATCACGACCACTCCACCACCCATTCCATCCCATATTCCCACTTCTGTGAAACTATCATCTTCTGTCGATCCACCTGATTTTGCTTCTGCTGCAGGCACTAATCCTAATTACCAATTTCATCACTACTAACTAGTGTATGAACTATATAGGGTATATTTTTCCTTTATTCTTGTTTTTTTATTTTCAATTTCATTTATGGGAATTATACATCTGTGATATAGCTGGTCATATCTTTTTTCATTTATTTTTGGAATCATTTTTGTACTGATCATTTTTATATATTTAAGGATTGGTGTTTCTAACATTTTTTATTTATTATATTTAATTTCGTTTATTTTTTTTAAAATAATATATTTCAATCTCTTTGAGACATATTCAGTTGTCAATGGCCTCATACCACAATTTTTTTTGAAAAAAGGGTAATCCAGTGAATCACTGAAATCGTATGTCAAATTCAGGAACATTCCATCGAAATCCATGCACAACAACATCCACTGTGATACATGATTCCATTAATTCATCATCTGCTTCATACTCATGCTTCTACCCCTAAAATTATAAACATGTTCAAACAAACCTATGAGCTATAGAAACATACACTAGTAGCTTCTAATGAAAAAGGAGCAACTAAGCTAGTGGACGATACTACATGAAATCATGGTCTGTCCTTCTGGATGATGACTTCCTATTAGATCATTATGGGAGGAAACCCATAGTTGATCATTTATTTAGTTATTTTTCATTATTGATTCTTTTTTGATTTTATATTTAGTCCCTTTTTGATTTTTATTGAATACATCTGTGAAATTTTAATAAAATAGGTTATTTATGTTCAGGATACTGTGAAACTGCCCATTATTATTCTTTTCAAATGATTAATACATGTGGATTTATTTTTACTCCAGTGATGGAACTATTTTCTAACCAATTTTATAAGTGACCCTAATTTGGAATTGAAACATCCAAATTCCATCATGGAATGAAAATATCTAGGGATCTCTCAATTCCCTCAATTTTTAAATTCTCAAATTACATTAACATTTTTTATGAATTTTACATTACATTACTCTACAACCACAAACTAATTAATTTTGCAAACATTGTATCCTTTTATGTATGGGGGATTTCCTCATGATTTTTATCGTCGATACACTGGATTTTCATCTTGTTCTCACATTTTTAGAATACATGTTTCAAAATATTAAGCATGCTATATACTTAAAAAAATTATTCCATTTTAAATAAAATAAAATGTTATGTTCTTAATTGATTGATCCCATGTTTTATTTTTGTTTCAAAATTTAAATTGATTCATGAGCTTATAAATATGATTCAAATCCAACATTTTTTTAATAATATGTAATTATCATATTACATGATTTTATTCTCATTGAAATTTCCATTTTATATTTTATTCTCATTACCCAAGAGCACTCTAAGACTATAATTTCATATTCTTTTCTAAGTATATTTCTTGAGTGATGCCTGAGACCTATAAACTTGTCATAACTTTCATTGAGATATTATCTAGGAAATGACTAAAGAAGTCCAATTTAGAAATAATTGAGGAAATATTTATTGAGTGACTTTTTCATAACACCCACATCATATCATTCCTTCATTTAGCCATAGTATCAATGAATGAACTTATAGGATAAATTTATTCCAAGTCAATTATCCCTTACTACTATTCTCCTTTTATAATGCATGATGTTAATATTAACGATGTGTGGAGGAAGAATTCAGACAGCATGGTATGTTCTCATTTATAGAAATGTATGGTGCACTCATCCGACTATTCGGGTTTGATCCATATTTAATTTATTTCATTTCACTTTTATTTTTTTCCTATTAAAAATAAAAAATAAAATAATAAAAAAATGACATTATTTGTGTACTGGGTTGGTAAAAAAATCAACATTTACATAATTATGAATCCCTTGAAGGATAAAATGTGATTCAGAGATGGATGTGAGATCTATACTTGATATTACATTTAAAAAATAGAACTACAAAAAGAAAAGTAATGGAAGAAAATACTCATCATGTACTTACTTTAAATATATGTGGATACAAATGATATAGCTGGAGTGTGGAAATGATTAGCTGGGTGTGGAATTGTTTTAATGTTTTCCTATAATTCATGCATTATGGTTTTGAGATTACCCTCCATTTGAGACTTATTTTCACTTTTTACCGACCTAACCATACCCTTAGATTCATTAGATCCATATTTCTGAAACCCTCATGATTAAGTTTGTACATGTATTTACAATGTGAATATGATAGAACCAATGAACTATTATGGTTAGTAACATGTACTATGGGTATGAGAATAACTCCAATTTCATTTTACCCAGAGATATGAGAGAAAATTCATTGTGAGCTAAATTATACATGGTTATATAATTCAAGGAATATTTAAATGATTATAATTAAAATATTTGTCATTTTTTAAAGAACTATTTTATGAGGCCAGACTAATTTTCGATAAAGATATGATTATAGAAACAAAAATGTTTATACATACACTTATTTTTATTTATTTTTACATAATGATTGTTTCCTGCTTTAAAAAAGGCATGTCTTTTTGAAATCCCTATTGAGACATTTTTCCTTGAGGATAATCAATATTTCATATATAGGGTAATTTGATAAACTAAAGTCATATATACATTACGTTACCATTTATGTAGGGATTTTAATAGTTTTATTTGATAATGTTCTTGGTGTGTAATTTATTTTTCATGAATGTGGCTTATATAGATTGAAATAATGAAATGATGAAAAAGTGATGAATTCACCTATTACGTGCCGTGAACCATCAGTACACATCGTGTAATAGGATTTCACAACATCCAACATGTCGTGAGCCAATTCATGAACAATGTCATGAAGTCCACACAGAAAGAAGCCACTACTTGTCTTGAATGGAAAATACATGATGTGACATTATTAAAAACTAATGAATGAGAAATCCTCTGTAGAGGAATAGCCGGAAGGCCAGTACATGTCGTGAGTCATCAGTACATGAGGATTAAATGGTCAAATGACAAATTTTGTGTGAGATACACATGGGATTCACACAAAATTCAAAATTCATAGAGATTAATGTGGATCAATGTTGCACTATGTGTAATCTATTACACATTGTGACCCAGTTCACCTATATATACAATATCCCCACAATGTTTTTGAGATAAATCCAGAGTAGAGACTTCTCTTGGTTATTTTCCCTTTGAGTTTCCTTCAACCCTTTCTCTCTCAAAGTCAAATTTCGTCATTGTTTCATATTTTTATTTCAATTCAGGAGCTCTAGATTGTGTTTTTATTTTCAAAAATATAATTTCCTTTCCTTTCATACATTCATTCATAATCAATATTGTCAAATCTATTTCTGTTTTTTATTACATGTAAGTATTTTATTATGTTGTGACTCATATTCGATTGAGTGCTCATCCATCTTGTGAAACCAAATCATTTCAGGATTGTTAATTATTTGCATTCAAGCATTCATAGCATGTTGACCATGGTTCCATTTATTAATTTCATACCATCCCCTCAGTCCATATGTTGGTAAACCATTTAGGGGTAGGGGTCAAGTGTAGATGTATCTGGACACATAATAAATCATTAATTATAATTTTGTCAACCCTAAATATTAGTAATCTGTATAAATGAATAATTTTTATCAAATTCATTTAAATTCTCTTGACCATGGGATATTCAAGTGAACGACCAAATTCCGGTTGGAGAATATTAGGCTATGAGAACTAGCCTAAGATAATTTCTACTATAGAAGCTAAGTCTAATGTGTCTAGGTTGCCATTATCTCCCCATCAAGGAATAGTTACCTCATAGGTATAGTATGTTGACGTAACCAAAGTCAATGAATGACTTCAACAAGCTTTAAAGCCTAATCTTTCGGACCTTTTCAAGATTATAATTATGATCTTCCTTTTAATAGATACTAAAAATTAATCATGACCTCTCTTTAATAATTTGAAGAAAATATTGACTACCATTGATTTAGTAACTCATAAAATAAAATCAACTAGAAAGGGCTCCTACCTAAAGGGTCTTGAGACATTAACCTCCAAGAGACAAATTTCTCCTAGTGTGATCGACCACAGACAATCACTCTATAATTCTTGAGTAGTAAGTGATGTTTGGGAAATAAATAAATCTAATCAGACCTCTTAACCTATGAAACCAACTATTTGTGAGGGATCATCAAACCATTAAACCCTTATAACTATAAAAAACCCAAAATACCTTAAAACACTAAAAAATAAAAAAACCCAAAAAACCCATAAAAACCATAAAAATATTAAACAATCCCAAAAAAATACATAAAATGAAAAAAAATAACCATGAAAACCAAATATAAAACAATAAAATAATAAAAACTATTAAAACCCCTAAAAACATAAAAAATTATAAAACCCCTATAAATCACTAAAAACCCTAAAACCCCTTATAATTAATAAAAACCATTAAATACATAAAATCCCTAATTTTTTTAAAAAACCCTAAAAACCCTAAAACATACAAATAAAACCCCAATAACCAAAAAACACTTGAAACCCCTAAAAAATATAAAAATACTAAAACCCAAAACACCCAAAAAACACTCAAAATCCCTAAAACCCTAAAACCATTAAAATCCTAAAAAATACCCAAATTCCCTAAAATTGTAAAAAAACCCTAAAACACGAAAAAAATCGTAAAAATATAATAACACATAAACCCTTAAAAACTAAAAATTTCTAAAACCATAAAATCATTAAAAACGCTAAAAATAATAAAAACCCAAAATATTCCTAAAACCCTAAAAACCATAAAAACCCTAAAAATACATAAAAACCAAAAAATAATAAACCAAAAAACACCAATAGACCCCATTTAAAAACATAAAATCCTAATACACATAAAAATACTAAAAACTAAAAAAATCCTAAAACTCTAAAAATCATAAAAGACCCTAGAAGCCCCTAAAAACATAAAATCCCCTAAAATGTTAACAACTCCTAAAAAACTCTCAAAACCACTAAAACCCATGGGTTACTCTTAAAACCCTTTCAAACCCAATTTTTTTTGAAATACTCTAAAACCCCTTAAACTAAGAAAAATCTCCAAAAACCCACAAAACCCACCAAAGGGATCTCAATTGAGCTCTCATTTCTCTCAAGATCTCTATGCTCATGGTGGATTCACTGATATGTTTTCGAACTAGTTATCATAGTGAATTCATCTTGATTTCTTTCATTGAAGGGTTCTTCAATGGTCTCTTTAGAAGTTGTTTCTGGTCTAGATGATTTTGATTCATGTCTAGTTTTTAGTCAATGCTGGGGATTATAGATTTAAATTATTATTATTGGTGGTTCCATTGAAACTACTAATTTATTATTCGGTTTTCCTCAATAGTCAAGGTAGTATCAAGTTCAGTTGAGTGTTAGTTCATTTTATAACATCATTACTTTAGTTTTGGGGGTGTTGGGTAGTTTTTAAGGTTCCCCAATGGTTTTCTAGTGGTTTCCATTTTTGTGATACATTATCCTATTTTGTGGATGGTCATGAGAATATGTGCACAATGGGTTTATAGCCTATGTTAGGTTGGATGTTCTATTTTTTGTCACTTCATGTTCTTCCATCATCCATTTTTAGGTTCACTAGTTTCGGTTAATGGATTAATCGATCCTCGGATTTCCTGGTTAGATTGATTTTTTGGCTTATTGTGGGGCATTGAGGTTAGTGTTCCTCAATGGTTCATCATTTCATAGTTTTCTTATGAGATTGGAGTTATGTTCTAGCTTCTTACCCACATTGGCACATGGGACATGTTCTTATCCAATTTTTGGATCATGGTTAATTGTCATGTGAACCATGGGATGTGGAATTAATGTCATGGCGTGGGATTTCTAGCCTCTTGTATCTTCTTCATCTATGTCAGGTTTAAGGAGTTCATAAGTGTTACTTCATCGATTATGTTTTAGAAGTTTTTATAGTGCATCAGATTATTTGGAAATCCTATTCAGAGGTACTTGTCACACATGGTAGTATTTTAATAACATCATATTCTATGGTTGTTTGAGTCAATCTGATATTGTTGAGAACTAGTTTTATGATCAGTATACCTTCATCGTATTATCTATCAGAGATCACTATACATAGTTATTTAAATTAGTGGTGGAGGGTTCCTTGATCAATGTCACTCTTATATTTGGTCATCAGGTTGATTTTCCATTAGTTGGTGCTTCCTGGTTCATCTGTTAGTCAAATTGGTTTGGAGGATAGTGACACTAATCAATCACCTATATTGGTTTGTTGTATCTTCATTCAAGGAGATTGATGACATGGAGGCTTCTATATTTTTTTTATTTTTAATGGTGGAATTGCTGGGAGATTTTCTATTGGATGGTTTCAAAGATGGTGTTCTCTACTTATTGTTCATTTTGATGTACTTGGTTGTCGAGGATCATTTTGGAGTTAAATATTGTATTATTCTGGATAATGTATTATGTACTGGTTATAGAGGTGGTGATCCTTTGTGGAGGGGTGTAGGATGATCTTGTTTTCCTGTGCGGGTTATAGATGTCTTAGATGAAGGGGTGTGGACTGCTTGATGGGTGTTTGTTTGGAGATACTTGTGCTATTGGGGGGTTGTTCTAGTGGCATTGAGGGTTTTGTATGATACTATTGATGGGGTGTCTTATGGGATGCTTCTTGTGGGGATGTGGATGATGGTTTCTAGGAGTAGTATGTTAGGAATTAGTGTTGTGGCTCTTGGTAGTTGAGAGTTATTTTGATGTATAGTGAGTAATAGATACATTAATTTCTTGTTCTATGTCTATATTCTGGTGTAGGGATTGTGTACTACTTGGAGCTAGTGTTGTGGGTGCTAGGTGATGTCACATGTGCTATGATCTGGTGCAGTTGTAGAGAGCTTTCCTGAATGTTGGGTGATTATTTTGGTTGATAGAACTACTGGAAGAAATTGTTGAGCTGTGATTGGAGCTTTTTAGAGGGAATAATAAGAGGGATGGAGGGTTCTAGATTAGAGTAAGGGATGAAGGAGAGGATGGAGTTTTTTTGGATGTGTTGAAGGCCATGTTCATATGGAATGGGTTTATAATGGAGCCTTTATACTATTGGGATTGTGAGCCAGCAAAGGGGTTGTTGGATGGTTTGGTTGTTGTGGTATGGGATACTACATTTGTTGGGTGTGATGTAGGAGATTCGTATTGTGGTACTGGTGACTGGTTTTGTTGGTTTGAGTGTATTACTAGTGGATGGAGGCTATTGTTATATCGGATGTTTCTATGTTGATGTTGTTGATAGGAATTTCGCTGACATTATGGTTGTTGTTGGTGTTTTTTCTGGTACATGTGTCATTGGATGGGGTTATTGGAGTGGGTTGGGATGATTCTTTGTGGGGTGTGTGGCTGGGGTGGAGTGGGATTCTAATGTTGATGGTTATTTGATTCTACTAAGTCCTTTATATTTATTGAAATATGGGATCTTGGGGTTTAGTGGTGAGTGTTTTGGGTTCAGTGGTGATGGGGAAATAATGATTTGATGGTTTTCTCGGTGGATTAGGGTTGTTCACTTATGATGGTTGAGGATTACATGTTGTGATCCAGAATCTATGAGCCTATTGGATGGTGGATCTATATGTTTGGTGGTGAGAATTGATGTCTTACCTTTATGTTTTATGATAATTTCATATGGACAGGTGTATCAGAGCTAGTTTGAGAGAAAGGCCATGGAGTTTTTTTATAGAGTTCAGAGCTTGGGGGTTGATGGTCATTTATGGGATGGTATTTTCTATTAGATAGTTTTTTTGTTCTGACTGTTAGTGTGGGTAGAGGGCATTGGAAATTGGGTGTCATGTTATGGGTTTGATGATTGTGTAGGGGCTACTGGTTGGTGGTGTAGGATGGTTGTGTTTTTCACATTGGTGTGGCTTCTTCTAGTTCATTATCTAGAGCTGTAGTGCAGGATGAGGGCTAGATGGTACTGGAAGTGTGTAGGGGCTGTATGTGAGGATGGTGTTGGCTAGGAGGTTTTAGTGGTAGTGTATTTATGTAGTGGGTTTTTGTTGGATCCTGGTTGATATTGGGGGTTGTGAGCTGGTGTGGGGGATGTTGGTCGGTTATGTTGTATTGAGGGTTGTTGATTTATTAGAGAGTGATGGGTAGTAGTGTATGATGGTTCTTGTGGAGGGTATTTTTATGTTTGGTTCATTGATGGTTGACAAATAAGGAGATGGTTTTCTTGGTGGTGCTAGAGATGAATGGATTGGAGGTGGTCGAGCTGTTGATATGGAGAGGGTTTCTGTTGGAGAACTGGTTGCTATTGGTGATGTTTGTTTTTATAGGTTCAATTTGTTGGTGTTTTTTAGTTTAGTGGGCTACAGCTTGGTGGGGAATGATGTGGAGTAGAGAGGTATTCTTTTGGTTCTAAGGATTCTTGAAAGAAAGTTATATTACGGATGGATAGATTTTGTTTTGAAGCTAGGAGGTTGTGTTGCATTGGGTGTAGAGGATATGGCTAGCCTGTGGGGTGATGTGGTTATTGGAAATAGTATTATGGGAGATGGTGTGGGAGAGGGGTTTTTGGGCCCTAGGAGTTTGGTGATGGTGGTAGGAGATGGTGTGATGGATGTTGGGATTTTGAGTTCGTTGGTTTTGATGATAATCATAGATCGTTTTTGTGCAATTGTTTTTTGTATGGGATATAAGATTTTTGTCAGGCCATTTTGGGGAAGTTGTTTGGATTGGTTTTGTGATTATTATTGTGCCCAAATTCTAATAAATGGTTTTTATGGGCTTTATAATGTTTCTCAGGATGTTTTATTGAGGCTATGGTATGGGTGGGCTTTATGAGGGTTCTCAGCCCATTTTCCATGTATTGGTATTGATATGTTTCATGAAGTTTTTTAGATCATTCTTCAGGTTTCATTCATTTGGTTTCCTAGGTGTTGGATTCATATCCCCCTTAGGTGATTTGGTTATGCTTAAATTCCGATTATATTATATACTACTATCTATTTTCTTTATAAAAATTCCTTAAAAAACCTAAAAACCCTAAAAACTAAAAAAACCCCAAAACCATAAAAAAATTTAAAACACCTAAAAAACTAAAAAACACAATCAAAATCCATAGACCCCTAAAAACCATATAAACCCTTAAAAATTACCAAACAAAAAAACCCCTGAAAACCCTTAAGAAAACCATACAAACTAAATAACTAAAACCAATAATAATAATAATAAAAAACCTAAAAATTTTAAAAACATTAATAACAATAAAAATCCTAAAACCCTAAAAACACTATAACTAATAAAACCCTAAAATCTAATAAAAATCTTTACAATCATTAGAACCACAAAAATATTAAAAAAACTAAAAATGTTAAAACCCTAAAAAAAATAAAAAACCCTTAAACCCTAGAAAATCCTAAAATCCATAAAAAAACATAACAACACTCAAAATCCCTAATTATATAAAAACCATATAAATAATAGAAAAACCTAAAATCCCAAAAATGTAAAAACCCTGTAAAAACCCTAAACACCCATAAGAAATAATTAAAATACCAAAAAATAAAAAAACCCTAAAAACCTAAAAAATATTAAAAAACTAAAAACCTCAAAACTCTCAAAATACCTAAAACCCTTAAAAACCCAAAAAACCATAAAATTCCTATAAAATCCTTAAAATACCCAAAACAAAAAAAAACAAATGAAAAACTTAAATACCTTAAAAAACATAAAACCCCAAAAAACTAAAAAATGTTAAACACCCTAAAAATCCTAAACACCCAAAAAACCAAAAAACCATTCTAACATTAAAAATCAGAAAAACCAATAAAAAACAAAAAACCCTCTAAAAAATCTGAAAACGCTTTGAAAGTCTACAAATGATAAAAACATCTAAAACCACTTTAAAACACAAACAAACACTAAACCCCCGAAGACACAGAAAAACCCTGAGGACCCTATAACCACTAAAATTCTCAAAATTCATAAAAACAAATAAAAATCTAATAGTATATAAAAACCCTAAAATAGAAAAAAACAATAAATCCCCTAAAAACAAGTAAGAAAACCTTAAATCCTAATAATAGTTAAAACCCATAAAAACCAAAAAAAATCCTAAAACTCTAAAATCCCTCAAAATCATAAAACCCCCAAAACCCATAAAAACACAAAAACCCCTTAATATTAATTAAACCCACTAGAAACTATAAAATAAACCTTCAAAATCTAAAAAAATTTAAAAAAATCTAAATAAAAGAAAATCCCCTAAAAACTCAAAAATCCATAAAACCCCCCATAAAACAATAAAACATCCTTAAAACCCTAAAAATCTACAAAAACATAGAAAACGCTAAAAACCTAATAAAAACATAAAAAACTAAAAATAATTAAATCCTCTAAACACCTAAAAAACTAAAAACTATTAAACCCCTCAAAATCACTATTAAACCTAGAAACCCAAAAAAAAACTAAAATAACATATAATTTACTAAAAACATAAAAGCCCACTTAAAACCCTGAAAACCCATAATATAACCTTAAAACCCTAAAAACACTTAAAGCCGTTTGGAAGCTACAGAAATCTTACCCTAAAACTACATAAACCGCTAAACACCCTAAAAACCATAAAATCCCCAAAAACCATAAAAACCCAAAAAACGCATTAAAACCTAAACCACTAAAAGCTCTAAAAACCCTTAAAGACCCTAAAAATGATAAAAAACCTCTAAAAACCATAAAAATCATCAAGAATCAAAAAAATCATAAAATCATTAAAAACCATAAAAACCATAAAATCCTAAAAACCATAAAAACCATAAAAATCCCTAAAATCCATAAAACCCAAAAAAATCCTAAAAAGTACTAAAAATCTATAAAAACATAAAAAAACATAAAAACCAATAAAACCCTTAGGAAAACATTAAAACCCTAAAAACAATTAAAAAAAATAAGAAACCCAAAAATTGATAAAAACCATAAAAACCTTAAAATGATAAAAAAACCTAAACGCCTCAAAATGTATAAAACCAGTTAAAATCAAAAAAACCATAAAAATCACAAAAAATAAAAAAACCCCTAAAATCCCTAAAAGACCATAAAAACAAAAAATCCTAAAAACATAAAAATCCATAAAAATAACCTAATATACCCAAACCCCTAAAACCATAAAACCCTTAAAAAAATAAATCCCCAAAAAAACCCCATAAAAACAAAAAAAACTACGAAAACTCTAAAACCCCTTTTAACCCTAAAAGACATTTAACAAATCTAAATGACCTTAAACCACCGAAAAACTAAAAAACCCAAAAACCCAAAAACAAAAAAAACCATACAATACTTAAAAACCATAAACCCTAAATCACTAAAAATCCCTAAAACCCTAAAAACCATAAAAATCCAAGAAAATCCAAACAAGTCCCTAAAAATGAAAAAAACTCCAAAAACCCATAAAACCCTAAGTAGACATAAGAAAATTTAAAAACATAAAAACCCCCATGAAAGCCTAAAAACACATAAAACCCTAAAAAACGTAAAAACATTAAAAAATTTAAAAAAACAAAAAACAATGAAACCCCAAAAATAATAAAAAGATCAAAAAACAATAAAAACCCTATACACCACTAAAACCTCTAAAAACCTTTAAACCTTAAAATTTTTTAATAGATTAAAAAAACCCTAAATCCATAAAAAATAAAAAACGCTTCAAACCCATAAATACTTAAACCCCTAAAATCCCCTTTTAACCCCTAAAAATACTCACAATCCGTAAACACATAAAAACCATAAAAATCATAAAATAGCACTAAAAATCCCTAATATGTTAAAAAAAAGTATCAAAACACCTATAAATCCTTAATTTGAATAAAATACATAATACCCCTTAAAATCCTAAATAACTCAAAAAATCCAAAAAAACCTAAAGAACCAAAAACCATAAAGACCATGAAACTTCTAAAAACCTCAAAAATGTTGAAATCCCAATAAAACACTAAATACCCACTAAAAACTCTAAAAACTCTTTAATCCACTAAAAAAATAAAAAAACTATTAAAAACGTTAAAACCCTAAAAACTCAAAAATTACCCTGAAAACCCTGAAGAACCATTAAAACATTAAAAATCATAAAAACCCTAAAACCACTCAAAATCACTAAAAACAATAAAATCCATAAAAATCATAAAAACCCATAAAATCACTAAAAATGTAACAAACCCTAAAAACATGGAAAACCAGAAAAAAATTAATAAATACATAAAAATATATTAAACCCTTAAAAAAATAAAAATGCTTAAACTGTAAAAAACACAAAAAACCCTGAAATCATAAATACCCCTAAAACATTAAAAACTTTAAACCCCTAAAACCACTAAAAACCATTTAAATCCATATAAATGTTGAAATCACTAAAATTCCTTACATATTGCTCATATGTCAGAAATCATGTACCCCAAAAAACCATTACAACCCTAAAAAACATGAAAATCGTAAAAAAATAAAAATCCATATAACCCCAAAATATCCATAAAAACACTAAAACCCCCTAAAATCCTAAAAATCCCAAAAAACCCATAAACCCATAGAAATCCTAAAAAAAATCTCTAAAAACCCAAATAATGCAAAAACCCCTAAAAACACATAAAAACCCTAATAGAATATTAAAAACCTAAAAACACTTAAAACCCTACAAAACCTAAAAAACATTATAACCACTAAAACATTAAAATCCTAAAACCAATAAAATCCATAAAAACCCCAAAACATTTAAAAAATGTAAAACACACTAAAACACTAAAAACACATTAAAACTATAATCATGATCAAAAAATAAAAAATCCTTAAAACCCTAAAAATACATATAAAACCATTAGAAAATAATAAAAATCATAAAAACCCTAAAAACTCGTAAAACTCTCAAAATCCCTAAAAAACCAAAAAACCATAGTAATACAAAATAACCAAAAAAATTCATAAAATCATGAAAAAACCTAAAAATAATTAAAACACATAATAATACGTTAAAAATTAAAAACAAAAAAAAACCTAAAGAAACTATAATATCCAAAAAAACCTAAAAACAAAAAAACAACCTAAAACCCCACAAAATCACTAAAAACCTGAAAAAAATCAACATATCATAAAAAATCCATCTAAATCCCTCAAAACATAAAAAATATGATAAAAACCTTAAAAAAATAAAAAAAACACTAAAAACACTTTAAAAAACTAATACACTAAAACCCTAAAAAATATAAAGGACCATAAATCACATAAAAATCATAAAAACGCCTAAAATGATAATGAGCCTAAAAAATCTAAAACCTTCTAAAAAATATATTACTAATATAAAATACTAAAAACCTATAAAAATATTCAAAAAAATTTAGCCTTAAAAAATAAAAAAAAATCCCTATGTGCGCAAAAATCCATAAAAACCCTAAAAGCCCTAAAACCCTAAAACCATCAAAATATATAAAAACACTAAAAATCCAATAAAAGCCCAAAAAATGATAAAATACTTAAATCCCTAAAAACCCTAAAAACTCCTATTAAGTCCTTAAAAAACTTAATATACATAAAACCCAAAAAACCTAAAAAATTATAGAAATCATAAATAACCCTAAAACCATAAAAACCCCTAATACCCATAAAACTCTGAAAACCCATAAAAACTCTATGAAACCACTAAAAACTCTATATACAGTTAAACAAAAAAATTTACAAAAAAATTAATAACCACAAAAACATTAATAGAAACAAAAGAAACCCCCAAAACACTAAAAAACCAAAAAAACCTTTAAAAACCCAAAAACAAACAAATCTCTAAAAACAAATAAAAGTCATAAAAACCCTAAAACGGTTAAACTATATATAATCCCAGAGACCTTGAAAACCCCTAATAGAATCCTAAAAACCTAAAAACACTTAAAAACAATAAAAATCTAAAAACCACTAAAACCCTATAAATCCCAAAAAACATAAAAAAACCCAAATAAACCCAAGACACCAAAAAACCTAAAACCCACAAGACCCTTAAAAACCTAATAATAAATAAAATCCCCTTAAATTTTTAAAAAACACTAAAACTCTAAAAACACTTTCAAACCCTATAAATGTTAAAAAAACACTAACAACCAAAAAAACCTCTAAAATCCAAGAAAAAAAATAAACAACAAAATACCCATAAAAACATTAAAAACCCTAATAACATAATGGGTCTCGTGACTTTAACCTCTGAGAGAAAGCTTTCTCCTAGTGTGCTTGACCTCAAAATATCGCTCTACTATGCGTGAGCAGTAAGTGATGTTTGGGAAATCAAAAAATCTAATCAGACCATGTCACCTACGAAACCAAATATTTGTGTGGGTTAATCAACACTTTAAACCACTAAAACATTAAAAACCCAAAAAACCAAAAAACACTAAAAAATCAAAAAACCCAAAAAAACATAAATACCATAATAATCTTTCAAAATCCCAAAAAATTTCTAAAAATGTAAAAAACCATATATCCATGAAAACCAAAAATAAAACAATAAAATAATAAAAACTATTAGAACCACTAAAAACATAAAAAATTATAAAACCCCGAAAAATCCCTAAAACCCCTAAAACCCCTTAAAATTCATAAAAAACATAAAATACATAAAATCCCTAAAAAATTTAAAAACAGCCATAAAAACCCTAAAACCTCTTAATAAAACCCCAAAAATCCAAGAACACTTAAAATCACTAAAAAATATAAAATTACTAAAACCCAAAATAACCCAAAAAACACTCAAAACCCCTAAAACCAAAAAACCAATAAAAATACTAAAAATACCCAAATTCCATAAAATTGTAAAAAAACCCCAAAAAAACAAAAAATACCAAAAATATCTAATAACACATAATCCTTTAAAAAGCTAAAAATTTCTAAATTTATAAAATTTCTAAAAACACTAAAAATAATAAAAAACCTAAATATTCCTAAAACCCTAAAAACCATAAAAATACTAAAAAATACCTAAAAACATAAAAAAATAGTAAACAACCACAGAACCCTAATTAGCCCCTTATGAAAACATAATAACCTAAAACACTAAAAATTCCAAAAAACTAGAAAATACTAAAACAATAAAAATCATTAAAGATCCTAGAAGCCCCTAAATACATAAAAACCTATAAAACCTTAAGAACTCCTAAAAAACTCCCAAGACCCCTAAAACCCATGAGTGACTCTAAAAACACTTTAAGACCCAAAAAATATTGAAATACTCTAAAACCCCATTAACTAAGAAAAATCTCAAAAAACCCACAAAACCCCCCAAAGAGATCTCAATTGATCTCTAATTTTTCTCAGGATCCCCATGCTTATGGCGGATTCCCTGATGTGTTTTATAACATGTTGTCTTAGTGAATTCATCTTGATTTCTTTCATTGAAGGGTTCCTCAACGGTCTCTTTGGATGTGGTGTCTGGTCAAGATGATTTTGATTAATGTCTAGTTTTCAGTCAATGGTGGTTATTATAGTTTTCAATTATTACTATTGGTGGTTCCATTGGAACTCATAATTTCATGTATGGTTTTCCTCATCATCCAAGGTTGTATCGAGTTTGGTTGGGTGTTTTTTCATATGCTAACATCAACACATTAGTTTTGGGGGTGTTGGGTAGTTTTCAAGGTTCCCCAATGGTTTTCTAGGGGTTTCCATTTTTGTGAGACATTATCCTTTTTGTGGTTGTTCATGAGAATATGTGCACAATGGGGTTATATACTTTGTAAGGTTGGATGTTCTATTTTCTGTCACTCATTGTCCTTCCATCATCCGTTTTTAGGTTTACTAGTTTCAGGTAATGGATTAATCAATTATTGGATTTCCTAGTTAGATTGATTTTTTTGGCTTCTTGTGGGGAATTGTGGTTAGTGTTCCTCAACGGTGCATGGGTTCATAGTTGTCATGTGAGTTTGGAGTTATATTCTGGATTCATCGCCACATTGGCACTTGGTACAGGTTCTTATTCAATTAGTGGTTCATTGTTAAAGGTCATGTGAACCATTGCATGGGGATTTAATGTCATTGGTTGGGATTTCTATCCTCTTGTGTCTTCTTTGCAAATGTCAGGATTGATGAGTTCAGAAGTGTTCCTTCATTGATGATGTTTTAGAAGTTTCTCTTGTGCTTCACATTATTTGGAAATCCTATTCTGTGGTCCTTGTCGCACAAGTTAGTATTTTAAAAACATCCCATTCTATAGTTGTTTGAGTTAATCTGATTCTTTTCAGAACTAGTTTTATGATCAGCATACCTTCATTGTATTTTCTATCGATGATCACTATACATAGTTATTTAGTTTAGTGGTGGAGGCTTCTTTATATGGGTCACTCTTATATTTGGTCATAATTTTGTTCTTCCATTAGCTGGTGCTTCCTGGTTCATCTGTTAGTGGATTTCATTTAGAGGACAATGATGCTCATCAATCTTTTCTATTGGTTTGTTGTATCTTCATAAAGGGTGATTGATGACATGGATTCCTATATTTTTTTCTTCGAAATGGTGGAATTGCTAAGGGATTTTCTCTTAGAGGGTTTCAAAGATTTTGTTCTCTACTTATTGTTCATTTTGATGAACTTGGTTGTCAAGGTTCATTTTGGAGTTAAAAATGAGGCTGGAGGGTAGGAATTTGAAGAATAATTTCTAGGTTTTCCGCGTGAGAGAGATGAGTCAAAGATCTCCCGATCGAAGAAAACATAATGAATGAATACAGGGTAAGATTAATCATTTAAAATCATTATCACTTCGGTTATTTAATAACCAAAGTGATAAATGATTTTATTTTATGTTTATAACTTCTATTATTTAATAACTGTCGTAGAAAATAAATTATCAGGTCAGTTTTTTTATAACAGATGTTATAAATGGGACTTTATCACATCAGTTAAAAAATAAACGACCTGACAAAGAGTCCAGATTTGATATTTCAAATCAGTTATAAAATAACCGATTTGATAAAGATAATCACAGTATTTTATACATCTGTTATAAAATGAACGATGTAAAAAAATTGATTCTCATCGATTTATCATATCATTTATTGTATAACAGATGTGATAAATCGATTTTTAAAACATTTCATGTCAGTTATATAGAACTGATGAAAAAAATGTCGATGTATTATACAATTTTTTTCAGTAGTGAAAGATTCAAATAGTTGACCCGAAGGCCCTAAACCCTAGTCTGGATAACCTATGAAAATGGAGGTATCCACACACATTATCATGCATCACTAAAAAAAGGATTATACCCACCCCACAAACTATCCTCGTCCATTAGATACCATACTACAACAACTAAAATCACTTTCATACCACATCTAGATCCATGGACCCTTCCATGGTCATCATCTCATTTCACCAACGTTAGAAAGTAGTCTGCCTACCATCGCCTATCACCTGTATGTCATTGGGGACAATAATCATCCAGGATTCTATTCTACCAACCCTTATGAATCATCAGCAGGGTACTACACCTTCATCAGTGTGAAAACAAGACAAAACTACTGTTTAATTAATGGCCTTTGGGGGGTCGAACCCATGCTTTGGATGTAGTACAGAAATTGTTCGACCACTCATCCACCCCCAAGACTACACCTGTAGACTCATGATGTTGTTAATGAATATTTGAATTTTACTCTCTATATAATATGTAGATAAAAAGTTGTAACCTCCTCAATAATGATGTCATCATACAACAGTGAAAAATACTCTATAATATTTGAAAAATAAGGAATTAAGTGGTCAGTGTGTAGGATTTCCTATTTTTACAATAGTTCCTCTAGGTTTTTACGTGAAATAAAATAACCCTTGACCTCTCTCTTTCATATCATTATCACAATTTTCACTCAACATCTTCTCTTTTCATTCATTATTTTCCATTAAACTTGATATCATTTATTATATCATTTTCCACTTTCTCCTAATTCTTATCTTTTTTTCCTTCTACCTTATTTTTTTCTCCTCTCTCAAAATGTGATCTTCCAAATTATATTTTTGGGACATCACGATAAGTGTCATAGGTCCCCCTTAGTGTACAAATGATTGAGGGTTTAGAAAACCATCATCTGTCACACACTGATCATATTTCCATAGACAACCTAAAATTAAGTGGCATACCTTCATTGGTTACACATTACATAGTACCTCATCATTATACATCCAAATGGTGAATAATACTTTAAAATAATTTGTAAACATAATATCTCTACAATCATTCACTCACTAAAGCTGATATGAATGTTTGGGCATTAATTTTGGAATTACCAACTTCTTCACCAACAATGTTCTCACTATATTATTACAACTTACCTAATAAATGATGGAACTATATAACTTCCCATTTATTTGGTACCATTTATGGAAAAGGATATCCCTTTCCACCTTCCCATTGGAGATAATTTGAAAACGCAAAACCTATATTGTGATGAGTATCTCAACTTCTTTTGATAATTATCCATTAAAAACTTCTATGGAATCCTAAACCTCTTCCTCTAATCAATCTCTATCAGTCTCCCATTTTCCATAATTATTTTTCGTCATGGGGCTCCCGTTTGGATATTCTAATGAAATGCGACTCCTTTAATGAAATTTGAAACATCGAAGATCGTGATTCCTAAATTGGATAGACTCTAAAGTATGTTTCTTCAATGAAAGAATTACCTCATATGTTTTGAGATCAACCAACAATTTCATCATTGATAATTATACAGTATTCATAATCAAATTTCTCCATTGGGTGAAAGGGTAAGTGGATATACTCATGTTTCTCATCCTTTTTATTTGACGACCGAATTTGGTGTCTTGGTGCATTATAACATGTATCTCCAAATGATGGTATAACTCAACATGATAAAAAATTTCTAGATTGATTCCACATAAAAACGTCTCTATTATTTCTTGGATACCCTCCATAAATTTATCTCAAATATTAATAAATTTCATTGATTTTTTTAATTATTAACACCCTTACTCCAATATATGTGGTGCAGAAGATTTTTTTGGAGGTCTCTATTAGAATTTGAGGTACCAAACTGATTTGGTATTGAAAACCCCATGACATATAATGTGTTAATGGGCAAACCAACATATATAGCTCTATACTTTTCATTTGAACCAACCGAATTGAAGTATAATTAGAAAATTCAATTTTAGATTGTTTGACCTTTTTCTAATTGGAATATTCATGGAATTAAAACACATTATCAATCCACATCTCCCACTGTATGTATTATTATGTATCACTTTTACCTTGAAAAGATGAAACCATTACCTAAATACCTCAAAGAATGTCATTATAATGTGGTATCCATTGGCAACTTCTAGGTTGTTGAAACCTCCTCCTCCATTGTGGGACATCGTCAAATTAATCATCAAAGGTAACTATATCCTCCTCCAGGATATGAGGATGATGCGGTGTTAGAGTGTGTGGTGGGTTATCATGGATAATATTTAGGCTAGGTTGATTCTCTAGGTTTTCAATACTCTTATCTAGTACCTCCAAATTATAATAAAAAATCTTCTCAAAATGTCTCACAAAATCTTTCATTTTGAATTTCGTTGCTTTCAATTTGGGAAATCTAATTTAGCTTTATTCATCAGTACTATGAATTCATATCATCCCATGATATTCTTTTATGAGAAGTAACATAATCAAAAAAATACATGGGAGAAACCCACACAATGATACACACAAAAACACATTCACACATCAAAAAAGACACTCACACACTCACACACACATAGAGACTCAGACGAACAAGGATTAACACTCCCAAAATTAGGATGTAAACAGTCACTAACACATGGATACAAAATCACAAGAAAAATACACACACAGAAACATGATGTACACAGTTACACACAAAAGGATACACAATCACATAAAAAATATGAACACAATCACACTCACAAGGATACAGACACACAAATTTTTTTTGTGTGATTATTTCTCTCTACAAATGAACAGTCATGTGATATATCAAACTCTTGAGAAATATAATATCTCATTTATGGATATATTGTTCCACCAATTCTCACCCAACCAATATAGTGTAATTAGATGGATTGAAATAACCATTTATAGTGGTAAAGGGTTAAAAAAGGAAAACTGTGGGAAAATAGGCTAGAAAATCGTTAAAATGATGAAATGGGGTATAAAGGTTGGGTATATAGGGTTTTAAATATTATAAAATATATGAAAAATTAATTATAATATGTGATAAATATGATGTATTTATGAAGTAAAATTAAGGTGAATGTGATGAATGGAAATGGAAAGTTCAAATAATGTAAATCTTAAAGAAGTAATAACATCTGGCTTTTCCTTATGACTTACTTTTTTGTCAAAATATCCCAAAAATATTTGTGATTAGTGTTTGAAAGAATAAGATGATGAATATATAGAAATAAATTTTTTTAAATCTTATAATTAAATGATGCTATATGTTTTGAAAATTAAAAAATGATAAGGTTGGAGAATTTAATTTTTTCCCTAGAAAAAAATCATGTTTATTGATTTTTATGTGAAAAGAAATGGATGAATAACAAGATCAATGGAAAATATTCCAGTACAGAAAAATCTAATCAAATTATAAAGGATTTAAATGAAAATTGGTTTTTTTATTTATTAGTTTTTTAAGTGGTGGATAATAAGGAATGGTAAGAAGGGAAATGTATATGTGGGATATAAAAAAGTGTGATAGATGCCCATTATATCAACAAGAGATCTGATACCAACTGATGTGAGATGATTGTAGAAGCGTGATATTTATAGTATAGGGTGGAAGATGGACGATATGGTACATGGATCAGTGGTGGATAATGGGTTTGTAATGTAGAATCAAGTAGAAATCGAATGATATATGGATTTTGACCAACCCTTTAGACAACACACTCAAGAGAGGGGTGTAATGTCCAATCCACACAATAACTCACTTGGGTTGAGGGACAATATTTGGGGATTTGAGATCTTGGATTACAAATCTAAGTTGTATATTAAGATGGAAATTATACAAAAGCGTAAGGGAAGAATGTTATGATCCTCACAATGGAGAGAATATACCCACAAAGTGTCACTAATTCAATCTTGAATGAGAATAAAATATCATGGGGTGGATATTTATAGCAATGGGGTGACACAAAAGGTCAAAGGTCTAATACCGTAAACATATTAATTCTTTTCCTACCATGTCACCATAAATTAAAAAGTTACAAGTCTAGAAATGATTTTTTGTAAAATCAACGCATGTTTTTACACCCATAACCCATCAGATTTAAATTTTAGTACCTAGGCCACCAAATTTTGTTTTTATCTCCAAAGATTCCATTCTATAATCACCATGTGGGGAAGGCTTCAAAAGTTCATGTAACCATTAGTATTGTGATTCAGGCTTCTCATTCGGGATTAAATAAGAGTGATAATCCACACATTTTCCACCTCTATGTATTTACCTTGGGTTTGTACCTTTTAATTCAATGGGTTGGGATTTGGTTTCCACTTATAGTCTTTTTAATATTCCTTACATCATTAGGCCTTGCAACTCCATCTATGAACATGCCATCAATTCATTTTCATCCATTAATTTCATAGAAAACACTAAAACCCCTTTAAATAACTAAAATATTATCAAATCATCAAAAAACCATAAAATCTCCCTGAAAAAAAATCTAAAACACCATCGAGAATGAAAAATCACAAAATCATAAAAACTATAATAATCCCTAAAAACTATCAAACTCCAAAAACCCCTAAAAATATATAAAAATCCTTAAAAAGAAAACACTTTTCCTAAAATAAAAAAACCATAAATACCTTGAATACCCCTAATAAAATGATAACAATTAAAAACACTAAAAACCCCTACAAACCAAAATATTGTTAAGACACCTAAAAACCATAAAAAATCTCAAAATTCATTAAGATAATAAAAATACTAAAAAATACCTTAAATCGCAAAAAACATAAAAATACCTAAACCCCTAAAAAAACTTATGAAAACATTAAAAACCTAAAAACACATAAAATCATTAGTACCTAAGAAACCCTAAACGTTGTAAAAAAACATAAAACCCATAAAACACCAAAGAACAAAAAAAACCCTCTAAACCCCATAAAACACCTAAGAATTTAAAACACCCATTAATACACTAAGAAAATAAAATGAATATAAAAACCATAAAACCCCCCAAAACCAAAGAACCCAAAAAACCAAGAATCGCAAAAACCCTAAATGTCACTAAAACCATAAAAACAATAAAAATCCAAAAAACCAAAAAACCCTTAAATAGGCAATAAACACTAAAAATCCTAAAAACCCTAATAATCCAAAAAAATCAAATAAACTAGAAACCCATAAAAACCTAAAAACCTAAAAACACTATAAACAATAAACCCCAAAAATACCATAGAAACCATAAACACCCATATAATCCTTAATAAATCACTAAAAATTCTAAAAACCTTTAAATCCCTAAAATCGTTAATAACACTAAAAAGCCATAAATACCTAAAAAACTAAAATAAAATAATCCCCCGCCAAACCATAAAACCATAAAAGCCATAAAAATCCCTAAAAACCCTAAAAACCAAGAAATAAAAAAATTCCATCAAAAACCCTAATATGTTAAAAAAAATATAAAAACCATGAAAAAAACTAAGAAAGACATAATGGTATAAAAATAATTTGGACCACCAAAATTCTAAAAACCCTAAAAACCATAAAAACCATAAAAATTATAAATCCCCTAAAAACCTTCAAAAACCCCAAAACCCAAACACCCCATTAAAATCCTATAGAACACCTAAAAATACCTACAAATTTTAAAAAACCATAAAAACTCAGAAAACCCCTATGAAAACCATTAAAACCATTAATCTCATAAAAACAATATAAAACCTAAAAACACTGAAAAACATAAGTACCCATAAATCACAAATAACACAAAAACCCTTAAAAACATAATAATCCAAAAACACTAACAAGAATGAAAAAATATATAAACTGTTTAAACCCCAAGAAACATATAAAATCCATAAAAACCTTAAAATCTGAAAAATAACACTCAAACAAACAACTAAAAATAAAAAAACAAAATAATCCTTCAAATTTTTTAAAAACACTAACAACCATAAAATCCGAAAATAGTTCCAAAATACAGTAATAAAATAAAAAATACTAAATACCTTGGAAACTATTAGAGTACCATATAGAACAAAAACATTTAAATCCCTTAAAAATACATAAAATGCTAAAAACCCTAAAAAATCCTAAATACCCTTAAAATCCCTATAAATCCTTATGAACCCTAAAAACCCAAAATAATTCTAAATAATACAAAAACATCTATAATAATGTTAAAAACCCTAAAACCCTAAAAACCCTAAGAAATCCTTAAAATCTTAAAAACACTTAAAACCCCTAAAGAATCATAAAACACCTAAAACCAAAAATGGACCTAAAAACCCTCAAACCCATAAAACCCAAAAAAGCCCATAAATATCATAAAAAATATAAAAATAAATAAAATCCCTAAAACTGAAAAAAATATAAACACCCTTTATACCACAAAAATTGTTAAAAACTATAAAAAACCTGAATACCCTTAAAAACTAAAAAACCCTTGAAACCCTAAAAAACTATAATGTCCAAAAAACCCTAAAAAACAAATCTCTTCTAAAATCCCAAAATAACATAAAAACAAAGAAACATGAAAAATGACAGAAATACCTAAAAAATAAAGTCCCGGAAAACCCATAGGAAAATCATAAAAACCTAAAAAAAATTAAAACCCAAATAAAACATAAAAAATATAAACCATAAAGACTCTAAAACCATAGAAACCCTAAAAGCACCTATTAATTATAAAACCCAAAAAATTTCTAATGAAGTCCTATATATCCCCAAAAACATTAAAATTGCCAAATAACATTGAAAAACCGTTTGAAAACCTTAAGAAACTAAAAACACTAAAAACACAAAAGAAACCTAAAACCGATAATAACCCTAAAGAGACAATAAAAACTATAAAATACCCATGAATACATAAAAAACCCTAAAACCCTTATAAAACCCTAAAAACCAATAAAAACTATTAGAACCACTAAAAACTCTAAAAACGTAAAAAAACACAAAAAACCATTAAACCCCTAAAAATTCATAAAACACCAAAAAAACTAAAAAACCATTAAAAACACGAAAATCCCTAAAATATCCTAAATAACATCAAAATACATAAAATCCCCCAAAAAATTAAAATCCAAAAAAATTCCTAACAATCCCTTAAAACGTAAGAGGTCATAAAACATTGAAAACCACAAAGAAAGCATTTAAACCATAAAAGAACATAGAAAAAATAAAAAATATAAAAATGATAAAAATTAATACAATCCTAAATGTAACACCCCAATATTCGGCAATATGAATCACTTTGAATATCACAATAGCGTGTGATGTATGCAACTTCGAGTTCTAACACACCACAACCAATCAAACTAGCCATATGTAGAATGCCTTTGTCTTAGTAAGTGACATGTGGAGCCCACTATAGCTCCTCGATGCATCTGTAGGTATCATGAGACAAACTCTTGTCTTGGCATAAGAACTTGACAAAATCTTATGTGTAGTCTTGGAACAAGGCCTTCACTATGAGGTTATGAAAGTTTGGCATTATCCATTCCATCATTATGAATGTGGCTATTGATATAGCATGTGATAATTCGACTAGTAAAATATCCATGTGAGTAATTAAAAGGAAATATTTTGATTTTATCTTTAAAATATTATGATGAAGTTCAATTTTACAAGGATTTTTTTAGTCTTATACATCACCTTAAATGTTTATGGCTATTTATGAATGTTTCAACTAAATTTTTATCCTTACTAAGAATCTGAGCTCACCCCTTTATAAGTTTTATTTTTTCAGGGATGTGAAGAATTATTTTATGAATGACCTTTAGGGATAGTTAATGAGATCTCAGTGATTTCTATGGAAAAAATGTTGTCGTATCTTTCCATTTTATGATGTAATGTACACCTTATGAATATATCTAGTACTTCAATGATATTAAACAAATCAATTTTCAAGACTTGATCTTTTGTGATCATGCCAATGATACATAATAATTCACCTATTCTGAGTAACTGGGGTTGGAATGTTACAATTGGTATCAGAGGGATGTTTTGTACAAACCTTGGAATCTAGATTTAGATAAACTCTGATTAGAGAACATATCTCTATGATAGAATTTGTTTATTAGTATAGTCGAACTTCCTAAAATTTTGGTATTGTATAGATTTTATGAGTTTTTCAAGAAATAAATCCCTGTCTAAATACGATCAGGTAGAGGCTGCTCTGGAATAGATTCACCTAGGGGTAAACCCCGAAAACACTACTTTGAGCTAGAATCGAACGGGAACTGGTGCACAACTTCGATACTTGCTTCACTATTGGTAACGAAACTCCCAGGAGATATGCTTAGGATAATTTTGATTTTCATTACAAACCATTATGAAGGGTTTATGAGTATATACACCCTCAAAGAATACTTTTTTATGATTATGAATTAAATCCATAAACTGTTCAATATATGTTAAGTGTTTTACAAGTTTGTATTTTTGTATTGCGATTCAAAAACAAATCTAGTTTATGCCATTTTTTATAAATGACACATAGTGGAAGTAATGGAGACCATATCAATGCACACACTCCATTTAGGGATTTCCCTCCCACCCAAGATAATTATAGTGGATCTGCTGATGCAACTAGTGCTGATTGTCTAATCACCATACTGGGACAACTCACTCATGTTATAAATAATAACATTACATGTTTGGAGCACCATGCTCCGTAGCGTGGAGGATCAATGTTAGATCACATCACGAGGAAATAACCACCATCATTCAATGTGGGTAACAATCTACTAGTAGCTGAGCAATGGATAAATTATTTATAGAAAATATACCATTCCTTGGGGAGTAGTAAAATGGAAAATGTTGCCATGGCATTTTACCACCTCACTGGAGATACTGATCAATGGTGATCATCGATTCAAAACACAACAAAAGATGATGAAGAATAAAATATTTAATGGAGGGATTTTAGAGAAATTTTCAAAAGAAAAATACTTTCCTCCTGACCATTGAGCAGATATGGAAAAACAATTTCTGAGTCTGAGGCCAAAGGAGAATGAGAATGTCACAATGTTTGAAGCTAAATTTACATGGTTAGCGAGGCATGCTATAGATTTTATATGTAACCCAAGAAGTAATATTGATCGTTTATTTAATGGGTTAAAACCATTTATCCATCAAGCATTAGTATCACAATCCTTCTCATTATATGAAGATATTGTCTCATATACTGTCAAGATAGAAAACAAATTATCTATGTCTTACGACTTTAATGCAAAGAAAGAGACAAAGAGGTCTGCTGAAAACAATGGAAATGGAAATACGGGGATGAAGGGAAAAGATGAGTATCCATCATATAGTAAATGTGGGAAGAAACACCCTGTACCTTACATAATGTTAATGAGATTATGTTACAAGTTTGGTGAAAAAGGCCACCAAGCTCATGGTTGCAAGGGGGAGAAAGAGGTTGCCGATGTTGAATGATACAATTGTAGAGAAAGGGGGTATTATGCGAATGAATGTCCTAATAATTAAGGGAACATACCTCAAAAAGGACAAGGGATCAAGGCCAAGAATATTCTATCACTACTTTTGATGTTTAAGCTCTGAAAGACGTAGTGGAAGGTAATTTAATAATTTCCTCAAGTTTAGCCAATGCTTTATTTGATTATAGATCCTCACATGGTTTCATATCCTCCTAGTTTCCTATGAAAATTATATATTTCCAATTTTATTTAACAAGGGAGTTGTCAGTAAAAAACCCTAAGGGAAGTATAATTGCAACAATGTTTTGTGAATTAGTTCCCATTAAGGCATATAAATGTTATTTATCTGTCAATCTCATCATTATACCCATTATTGAATTTGATATAAACCTCAGTATGGATTGGCTTTCGTACCATGATGCAAAAATTTATTGTAAGAAGGGGGTTACAATTTATGATGATGATAAAGAGTACCTTATCATTAGAGTTGAATCACCAACACCTAATTCATATCTAGATCCACCCCCAATAGCTGAACTAAATTCAATTATTGGGGTGCAAGAGAATAAAATAATTATTGGTAAGGAAATTAATGTTCAATTAGAGGATGTACCTTTTGTGAATGAATATGTTGATGGGTTTCTAGAATACTTACCTAGACATCCTCCAGAATGAGAAATTTAGTTTTCCATTGATTTAATTCATGGATCAAGGCACATATGGAAGACCCCTTATATAATGGACACTGTGGAATTAGTGGATCTAATGAAACAACTAGACGAATTGTGTAATAAAGGATTTATTCACTCTAGTGTTTCTCCATGAGGAGCCCCTGTTCGTTTTGTTAAGAAGAAATATGGATCTATGTGGTTGTGCATTAACTACATGGAGTCATTGCTAAAACAATAAAGAACAAGTATCACATACCTCGCATTGATTATCTATTTGACCAACTTCATGGTGCTCAATACTTTTCAAAGATTGACCTTCGATCTAGATATCATATGTTGTGTGTGAAGAAGGAAGGAATTCAAAAAATAGAATTTCGAATAAGGTTCGAGCATTACAAGTTTACGGTAATGCCTTTTGGATTGACTAATGCACCCTATGTCTTCATGGATCTAATGAATATAGTTTTCAAATAATATCATGATGAATTTGTAGTTGTATTTATTGATCATATCTTGGTATAATCCAAAAGCTAAGAAGATCATGAAAATAACATTAGAATTATTCTAAATACTCTTAGAAGACATGAATTATATGGGATGTTTAGAAAGTGTGAATTCAATATTCAAGAGATTTCCTTTCTTGTACATATTTTCTCTAAGGATGGAATCTCTGTTGATCCTTCAATGACCAAGGAAATCCATGAATGTCCAGCACCAACAAGTATAACAAAGGTACACAGTTTTATTGGTTTAGTAAGTTATTATCGACGTTTCGTCCAGAATTTCACCTAGTTGGCTAACCCATTAACAATGCTCACACAAAAAGTGGTTAAATTTGTTTGAACAAAATAGTGTGAAGAATGTTTTTAACAATTGAAGTGTATATTATTCATTTCTCTTATCTCGACTCTGCCTTCGAGGAATGATTGGTTTGTTATTTATAGTGATTCATCAATGAAAGGAATTGGTTGTGTCCTTATGGAGAATGATAAGGTTATTTCCTATGCATCACTACAACTGAAAATTCCTGACCAAAATTATCCTACTCATGATCATGAGTTAGAATCTGTAATATTTTCTTTTTAGATATGGAGACATTATCTCTATGGTGAAAAAATGTGAGATATATACAGATCACAAGAGTTTGAAGTATATTTTCTCACATAAATAACTCAACATGAGGAAAAGATTATGGCTTGAACTACTCGAAGATTATGATTTTACCATACACTACCACGCAGGGAAGGAAAAAAATGTGGAAGATGCTTTGAGAAGAAAGGATCATGGTGTTCTAAATAAGATGATAGTTGAAAAGGGTCTTATATACCTGGATTTAGTAATGTTGAACATGGGGATAACCATGGAAGGTGAAACATCAATACTTTTTTCAAATGGATGCCAAACCACATTTACAATAAAGGAGTAAGTGTTCTAAGACTGATGATGAAGAATTTTAAAAAATGATTAAATAATTGAATGATGGGAGATTGAGTCACATTTTGTATGAAGATGGAATTTTGAAATATGGGAAGAGACATTGTGTTCCCATTATAAATGATCTAAAAAGGTAATAGTTGGATTATGATCATAGATCCAATTTCACTATACACCATGGGATCACAAAAATGTATTGAGATTTGAAGGAACATTTTTGATGTGACAACATGAAGAGGGAGATTCTAATTTTGTGTCAAGATGTATGGTTTTCCACAAGTGAAAGATGGAAAAAAATAGCCTGGTGGTGCCCTGAAACCTCTTCCCATACCTGAGTGTATGTGGGATAATATTACAATTGATATTTTCATGGGACTAAAAAATACTCCAATAAGGAACGATGCAATATGGGTCATTGTAGATCATCTTTCCAAGTCAGCAGATTTTCTTGCTATAAGAGAAGATTTACCACATAAACGTTTAGCAATACTCTATATTAATGAAGTTGTATGGATTCATGGAGAACCCCTATCGATTGTTTCTCATCATGATCCATGTTTTATATCAAGATTCTAGAAAACTCATCAGAAAACCCTAGATAATGAACTTCATTTGAGCACTGCCTACCACGCCCAAACTGATGGACAATCAGAACAGACTATTCAAACCTTAGAAGATAGGTTGAGATCATGATCACTTGATTTCAATGTAAGTGAGATCAATATTTACCTCTTGTAGTATTTTAATATTACAATAGATTCCATTCAAGTATACATATGGCCCCATATGAAGCGTTATATAGAAAGAGATGATGCACACAAACCTATTGGGATGATGTTTGCGAAAGAAAACTCATAGGCCCAAAACTTGTGGAGGAAACGATAGAACATTCGAAGGTAAGACAAACCCACAACAAAGCAGCTGAATGTAGGCAGAAGATCTATACTGATAACCGAAGTAAGGATTTGGAATTTCACGTAGGAGACCATGTTTTCATTAAGGTATCTCTATGGAAGGGTGTTATACATTTCGGTAAGAAGCGAAAATTGAGTCCTAGGTACATCAGACCTTGCAAAATTCTAGAACGAATTGGGGCTATAGATTATCATTTGGAAATTCCGCCAAGCCTCTCCAATGTTCATGATGTGTTCTAGGTATAAATGTTGTGAAAATACATGCATGTCCCAATGCATGGACTCACCTATGAGGAATTATAACTAGTACCCCATCTGTCTTATTATGAAGAGCATGTCAAGGATCTTAATACAAGAGAACAAGTGATAAGAAATCGGATGACTCGTCTGGTAAAAGTTCTATGAAGAAACCATAAGATGGAAGAGGAAACTTGGGAACCCAAGGAAATAATGATGAAGAACAACCATAGTCTTTTTATTATGTATTATTCAAGAAAATTTGATAAAGAAATTATTTTAAGGAAGGGAGAATGTATCACTCCATGCTTCCACGGTACTCTTCTTTTGGAATAATACAATAGCGTGTGTTGTAGAAAACTTCAAGTTCTAACACACCAGAACCAATCAAACTAGCCATTATGAATAGTAATACCCATTTTTTGAAATTTTATAAATTTTATCATTCTAAATGGACGTCATTTTTGGATTCGGAATATCGAAATTATCCTAGGGTGAATTTTTGGGATTTTTTTGAAAACATTCAATTTTTTATGAATATTGAAAAACACTAGGTTATAGTTTAAAACCGAATTTTTTATTTAAATAATTATATATTTTATTTAAATTTATTTTAGTTCAAAATAGATACATAATACCTATATATGTTAAATTTATAATAATTTTTATATATAAAAATTTTATTGAACTTTTTACCGTCTTTTAACTATGTTTTAAAAGTATTTTCAAATATAAATAAAACATAATTTTACCACTTATGTGTGTTGAATTTAAAAAAACCTAGATCCACTGTTGATATCATTAAATAAAATTTGGTTCTATACAATGAAACTAATTTTTGGTGAATACTAAATTTTTACTTTTATTTATGACGGTTAAAAGTAAATAGTGTAATTTAGGGTAAAAATGATATTATTATTAACCTAACACATGTCCTAATTCTATTGGGTAAGCATAATTTGCCCAAAAACAACCTTTCATATAAAATATAATCCTTTAGGACCACTTGGATAAGATTAGGTCTTTTATTATTATTAAATTCAAAGAAGAGTTATAAGAGTTAAATTCAACATTTAATAACTAAACCTTTTTTAATATAGGGTTAAACATAATATAAATTCGACTATAAATACTCATTATAAAGATTAAAATATTTCCAACATAATGGTATTTGTTTTTGACATTTAATAATATAATTTATTTATGACATAATGATGATAACGAAATTACCTAATTAATGAAATATTAAAATAATTGATATTATAAAAAATCTAAATAAATATTATTTGAGGCTTTTTATGAATTAAAAAAATTTAATGTTTAATATGACTTGTTACGGTTGGATAGATAATTTTTTTCAAAGTACTAATTCTGTTATGTATTTACAAAAAACAAAATAACCAATAGTGTCAAAATTTACAAAAAAGAGTTTTTTAAAAAAATATTCTATTATTAATTGATATTCTACTCATAGAAATCTAAGTATCAGCCAAACGAGAAATATAATGATAGGTGTTTCATTAATCAACCACTTTGGGTTCTCTTGGAAGTATATATTATGTTTATTAACCATATAATATAAAAATACTAAAAGACATGGTAATGTCAAACTATTTAACTAAGAGTTAAATCTAAAAGACAAAGTTAATATAGTGACCCAAACCTATATAAAACATATTGGTTGAGTTTATTTGTACCCATACCCTCCTTATAATTTAATTAATTAATTTTGGAGCCATTCAAAACCGAAAATTATTTTATTACGAAATAATATGTCTCGCTTTTCCAATGGTGCCCCTCACCCCTCTTATAAAAGGGCAATCCCCCTTCTCTCTAATTCACACTTTCAATGCCATTTGGATCAGAAAAACCCTGACCAAATACACTCTCAAATGTCCTCCCTTAATCCTAGAGGCCCTCCGTTAGTCATAAATCCATCCTATGTATCCCTTTTGATCAAATCAAAAGGAAGAACCCGAAAAAGAGGTAAATATTTCATCACCTCTTTCAAGTTCTTTTCTTCATCCACTTCCTCAATCCTTGTTGTTTTAATTATATAATAATAAATCCAGTATCTTCAATATACTGTGATGTTATTATAAATATGGTAGAGCCATATTAATTATTCTATCAATCCTTTTAATGACATGTCACTATACGTGCGTACGTATGGCTTACCGTCTCCACGTCGTGGTGTAATTGTTATCCAATACATTATTATTTGGATGGGTATAATAATGATCTGTAATTGACATAAATAATTAATATAACATGAAAATGATTATATATATATTATATAACATCCAATTATATATTATTTTAATATCAAAATAATGATATTTTTGCTCGTGTGTACGTATGGATTACCATCTTCACGAACGCGATGGGATTCATTCCCCATCATATCCATTCCAGAATAATTTTTATTATATGATTAAAAATAATATTTAAAGACTTAATATAATTCTTAATATGAATAAGATACATCCTATACATAACAAACATTACTTACGTAACAATGCATATAAAGGAAAAAAATCAGTTAACACTTGAAATGATGATAATACTAAGATATTATTAACAAAGCAATGATAAAAGATTCTATATGATATCATATTAATGTGTATGATTCTTGTATAATTTAATAAAAATTATTTCACACTTATACAAGAGGTTAACCTACCCTCGACCAAGGAAAAGTACATGGTAAGGGTTAATTTCACAATCTATTTATTATCCGAGATTGTTTTTATGTAAGTATCTACTAGGATCTCTTTATCATTCACTTCCATGTTTCATAAAAATGTATTCCAAAACATTTTAGCTATATACTAGACTATTGGTAAAAGCCATTTATACCCTTTTTTGACTTTTTGTAAAATGGTTTGAAGTGAATATTTCAATCATTTTCCAAACATGGTACTTTATAACCTTTTCGACAAAATTTTGGTAAGAATATCTTTTATTAACTTATACAGCGGGTGATAGTATTTTTCATTTTTATAACATCGTCAAAGATTCCCTTACAAGCTTATACGAATATTTCCAAAATTAATGTTTTCTATTAAATGGTTTCAAAATTGAAAGAGGAATTTCTTTCAAATAGTTCCATTTTATTTATTTCATCATCCTTTTATAGATTTTCAACTTGTTTGAAGTTGATTTATTATGATACAAATAATCCATATTTTATTGAAGGTTTGGTGATAAGTTTTCATATAGATGTGTTATTTTACCCCATTATTGTTTTATGGATAATGTGTTGACATTTCCTATGCTAGATTTAATATGAATATTTTTGTTATGTTTAAACCTTTTCATATGAGGAATGCATTGGACTTATTAAGTGACATGTGGAGCCCGCTATAACTCTTAAATTCATCTAGAGATCTCATGAGAAAAACTAGTGTGTTTGCAAAAGGCCTTGAAAAAATCTTATTTGTAGTTTGGGAACACGGCCTTGAATATGTTGTTATTAAAGTCTGACATTATGCAATCATTTCATTATAGAAGTTTCTATTGACATTAAATGTGACTATTCTAATAGAAGAATATCCATGTGAGTAAGTAAATGGAATTATTTTTATTTTATCTTTGTAATATTATGATGAATTTAATGTTTAAAAGGATTTTGTTTTTGTCATATAGATTTCATTAAATATTTATTCTTATTTATGAATGTTTCGGATATATTGTTATCCTTACTGAGCATCAAATCTCACCCCTTTCTATGTTTTATTTTTAGCTAGATGCGGAGTAGTATATTATGACTGACCTGCAGGGATACTCTATGGGATATCAATGTTGTCTATGGAAACAATGTTGTTGTAGTTTTCAATTTTATTGTGTAACGTAAACCTTATTAATGTATCTAGTACTTCCAAGGCTACTAAACTAATCGATCTTTCACGACTTGATCGTTTGTGATCATTCGAATGATACGTAATAATGCGCCGACACTGTGTAACTAGGGTTGGGGTGTTACACTAAAAACCTAAAAAATTGTAATAATACATAAAGACCCTAGAAAATAAAAAAACATAAAAGCAATAAAATCTCTAAAAGGGTTAAAAACCAATAAAACCCTGCAAACTCGTAAGAGACCATTAAAAATATTAAAAAATATAAAACCAATAAAATCCCACAAAAACAATAAAAATCTTAAAAAACATAAAAAGAACCTAAAAACCTAAAAACGTCTAATAATCATAAAACCCCTAAAATTCTGAAAAATGAAAAAAATAAATAAAACCCTAAACAAACTAAAAACTATTAAAAAAATTAAACCACATAAAACACGAAAAAACTAAAAAAATCCTTATAAACCATAAAATATAAAAAACCCCTAAAAACCAGTAAAAACCCCTAAAACACTAAAAACCATAAAAACCATTAAAACATTCATAATCCCCCATGACACAAAAAGAATTTAAAATTCCTAAAAAATATTTAAAATTGCTAAAACGTAAACATTTATTAAAAAAACTAAAAACCCATAATAAAACCTAAAAACCTAAAAATGCTTAAAAACCCAAAACACCTAAGAAACATTGAAAAACAAAAAATCCCAAAACCATAAAACCCCTAAAACCCCTAAAAACCCTTAGAACCATAAAATCCATAAAAAGCCATAAAAACATAAAAACCATTTAAGAACCCTTAAAACCACTAAAAACTATAAAACCAATTAATAACCTTAAAACATAAAAAATCTATAAAACAATTCAATGATATAAAAAACTAAAAAATCCAAAAAATCCTTAAAAACCCATAAAACCCCAAAAAACCAATAATATCTAAAAACTGAAACCTTTTAAAACCATAAATCTATTAAAATCCTATAAAATTCCTATGAATATAAAAACCCAAAAACCCTAAAAAATAAAAAACCATAAAAACCTAAAAACACATAAAACCTATAAAACCAAAAAATCCATAAAATTTCTACGAACTATAAAACACCTAAAAAAATAGAAAACCTCAAAATGCATAAAAATCCTAAAACCCTAAAACCAAGTAAAACCGTAAAAATAATTAAAAGGTAAAAAATTTTATAACCCTTAAAAATCCTTTAAAATAATTATATACATAAAAACACATAGAAACCCTAAAAACAAGAAAAATATAAAAACCCTATAAACCTAAAATCCACAATCACACTAAAACCATAAAAACCTAATACCCTATGGCACTAGTGGGTTCCCAATTGTGCTCTTGAAGCTATCAAGAGCCCCATGCTTGTAGTGGATTCAATTTTTTGATTTTCAAAGAGGTTCTCCTAGTCTTTTTAGCTAGATTCCTTCATAAGATGATTCTTGGTTGAGGAGGATCTTTGATTGATGATTCTTGTGGTCAAACTAGTGGTTTGGCTTGGGGGTTATCATGGTTGGTTGTGGCCATTAATGGATTTTCATGAGTTTTTTCCATAGTCTTCCTTATTTTGAGTGTTCTCTCTTTATGATTGGGGGTGTAGGTCCCATATTCGTGGTTGAAAGAGTGCCTACTAATCATATTTTCGTGATGAGAGGCTCATTTGGACAATATTTATTTTAGTTTTTTATATTTTGGGATAGGGTACATTGATTATTAGAGTTCATGGTTCATCTGGTTCCTGGTGGTCTACTTTTCATAACCAAATTGGTGGAAGATGGTCTATTTTGTTGGTCTTATTTTGTTTTGATGACCATCTTCCTAGGTTTCATGGTCACAATTCTCGAGACGACATGTGTGGGATGTAGTGGGTTGCACATCAGGTGAAGGTGCAGTTGATTTTGATGACTTTTTCTATCTCCTAGACCATTGTTATATTTTATGGTTGATTATGATTTTGGTAGGGTGTGAGATTGTGGTTTATCGAAGTATTTTCAATATCGTAGATTTTAATACTATTAGGGTTTGATTACATTTTACATTAATCAATGAATTTTTTAGGGTTTTTTAATACATTATGGGCCACAGGTTCTTTAGTAGGAATCATTTATTCATGTTTTTTGGGTAGAGGGATGTTTCTCTAGTCCCTAAAAAATCCAAAAAACCTTAAAATCCATAAACACTTTAAAAGAACATAAAAACCAATAAAGACACTAAAAACCAAAATTGAATATAATAATATTTAAATCCATATTTTTATTAAAACTCTAATAAAAATTATATCAGAAAAAACTCAATAATGATACCATTATATCCCAAGAAATCCATAATCCCAACCATCCATAAAAATCCATAAAACCCACAAAATCCATAAAAACATTACAAATGATAAAAATACTAAAAAATCCCAAAAAATCCCTAAAAACATAAAAAACCTTACAAACCATTAAATTACCGATGGAAACATTAAAACGTTAAAAAATGTTTAAACCCCTAAACCCTAAAGACCCTAAAAACGTAAAATTACATAAAACCCTAAAAACCGTAAACCCCTAAAAACATTAAAAAAACCATAAAAACTAAAATTAATCTACTAAATATATTAAAACCCTTCAAAAACATAAAAATGTTAAAAAACTATAAACAACCATAGAAAAAATAAAAACTAAAAAAACCTTAAAATCCATAAATCCCTAAAAACTAGAAAGCCCTTAAAACACTCAAAATCACTAAAAATAAAAAAATCCAACAAAATCATAATAATGAAGAAAAAATACTTTAAAATGTAACAACCCAAAAACTCCTAAGAAGACCTAAAAAATAAAAAATAGTTAAAAATCCTAAAACACACTAAAACACCTAAAACCATAAAATACATAAAAACCCTTAAACTCGTAAAACTCAAAAAACGATAAAAATCATGAAAATTCCGTAGAAATTCTAAAAAATAAAAAACCCTTAAAACCTAGAAAAACACTATGATGATTCAAAAACCCCAAAACAAAAAAACCAATAAAAACCTAAAAAATTATAAAAATCCTAAAAACCATAAAAAACCTAAAGACCCTCAAAACCCAAAACCGTATAAAAACCCTTAAAACCTATAAAGAATTCATAAAAAAAATCTAAAATACCATTAAACTGCTAAAGAATAAGATGGTATAGAAAACCGTTGAATCACTAAAAAAATCAAAACCCCCATAAAAAACCAGAAAACTCTAAAATAAAAAAACCCTAAAAACCTAAAAATCTGAAAAAACCCTAAAAATTATAAAAACCAAAAAAATCCTAAAAATACAAAAAAACAACTAAAAGTGTATGAAACTCTAACAACCCTAAAACATCATGACAAACCCATAAAAACATAACAAAATAATACCCTTAAAACCAATAAAAAATGATAAAAACCAATAAAAATCATAAAAAACCTAATGTCTATAAAAACCTTACGAAACCTAAAAACTAGAAAAACCCTTATAAAACAAAATATCCTTAAAAACCACTAAAACTCTTAAAACACGTTAAACCCTTAAAACGTTAAAAAAATTAAATAATCTTAAAACTATAATAAACACAAAACACCCCAAAAAACCCAAAATCAACAAAAAAACCTAAAAACCCCGAAACCCATCAAAATCCCATTAAACCCTAATAACACATAAAATTCCTTAAAAGCACTAAATATTACAAAAAAAACTATAAACCTCTAAAAACCTTGATAAATCGTAATAAAACCTTAAAAACCTTAAAATATGACAAACACATCAAACACTAAAACACTAAAGACCCTAAAAACCATAAAATCCCTAAATCCAAAAAACCCATAAATCCCTAAAAACATATATAACAATAAAATCATAAAAATCCAGAAAAATCCTTCAAAACCCTAAAACAATAAAAACCCATAAGAAAACCGAAAAAATAAAAAATCAATTACACCTCTTAAAAACCATAAAACCACTAAATCCCCTATAATCCCTAAAACCATTTTAATCCCCTAAAACCTTAAAACACCATAAAAATAAAAAAACCACTAAATAGTCAAAAAACCTTTTAAACATCTAAAAACATAAAAAATACAAAAAAACCACAAAACCCTAAAAAATAAAAAACCATAAACCCCCCAAACCCTTAATATCTCTAAAAACCCTAAAAATCATAAAATCATAAAATGTCCTAAAAATCCAGGAAAATATAAATATCTCTAAAAACCAAAAATAATACTAAGAAACCCTTGAAAACCTAAAATACTTAAAACCTCTAAAAAACATAAAAATGCTAAAAAAACCTAGAACTCTAAAAACACTAAAATCCCTCAAGTCCCTAAAAACACTAAAACCCAATAAAAATACAAAAATGAACAAAAAATTACTGAAAATATAAAAGACCCTAAAACCCATTGTTAAACCATAAAAACCTAAAATCATTAAAAACCACTAAAAATCTAAAAATTTCTAAAAACATTAAAAAACATAAAGTTCCAAAGGACCATAAAAACCCTTAAAAACATAAAAACCATAAAACCATCGAAATCCATAAAACTGATAAATACCACTAAAAACTGTTAAAACCCTTTCTACCACTAAAATTATAAAATCCCTAAAAAACCATAAAAACCATAAAATTCTCCAAAAACACTAAAAAAATCCATAAAACCATAAAAAAATACATAAAATTACCTAAAAGAATTAAAAACACAACAACCTGGAAAACCCCTAAGATAACATAAAAAACTATAAACATAAAAAACCCCTAAAAACATAAAAACCATTGAAAATCCAAACCCCCGTGAAAATATGAAAAACCCCTAAAAACCCTTAAAACCCAAAAAATCATAAAAAACATAAAAAACAATCAAATACATAAATATGTAAAAAACCATAAAAACCTAAAATACACTAAGAAAACATTGATATACTAAAAAATTAAAACCCCAAAAAAACATAAAAATCCATTAAACCCCTAAAAAACCGAAAAATGTTAAGAGACCTAAACCCTAAAACACTTAAAAAACCTAAATATACTAAGATCCATGAACCACTAAAATCCCTAAAAACCATAAAAACTAAAAATATTTAAAAACCCTATAAATCAAAGAAACACTAAAACACAAAAACCTATAAAAACCCTAGAAAACCCTAAAAAATTTAAAAACTATGAAAAATATTAAAAAATTAAAAACCCAAAAAAACAATAAAAACCATAAAACCCTGAAAAACCTCGAAAATCATCAAAATCACTAGAAACCCTAAAGAATATTGAATTTCCACAAAATTTAAAAAAATTCACCTAAAAATAAAAAACTCCGAAAAACTGTCAAAAACTATACCAAAACATTAAAAACAAAAAATCACTTTAAACCCCTAGTAAACGTTAAAAACAAAAAAAAACCCAAAAAATGTACAAATACCCTAAAAAGGTAAAAACCACTAAAAACGTTGAAAAAATTATAAAAACATAAAAATCCTAAAACCACTAAAATCTATAAAACCCATTTAAACCCAATAAAACATTAAAAATATATAAAATATCATAACCCCCCCCCCCCCCAATTTAAAAAACCACAAATATCTGAGGACATAAATTCAAAAAACATCTAAAAACCATAAAAATCACAAAATCACAAAATTACCTAAAAACCAAAAAAATCCCACAAAATGCATAAATGTAGTAAAATTTAAAAACATAGAAAATCCCATATGAAAATAGTTAAAATGTAAAAACACATAAAATCAAAAGAAACCTCAAAAGGCTAAAACTCAAAAAATCTATGAAGACCGTAAAATTCAAAAAACCATAAAAACTCTAATATCCATAAAAACCCTGAAAATATATCAAAAAATAATCCACTAAAAATTATAAAAACCATTTAAACACATAAAGAGATTAAAACCCATAGAAATCATAAAAAAATCTTGAAACTAAAAAACACAAAAAAACCCATAAAAACTCTAAAACCCTTAAAAATACTAAAACACTTTATATTCCCCAAAACCCTAAACCCAATAAAAATCCAAAATAAGACATAAAAATAACTAAAAAAAAATATCCATAAAAACAATGAAATACCTGATAAAAAACTAAAAAACATAAAATCACATCAAAATAATATAAATCCTAAAAAACATTATAAACGATAAAAACCCTAAAAACATAGAAAATTCAAAAAACAATCAAAATACATAAAACCATAGAATCCATAAAAATCAAAGAAAACCCAAAAATTCAATGAAAATATAATTACCTAGAAAGCCCAGAAAACCCCAATTTAACCCATAAAAACCTAAACACACATAAAACCTAAAAACCCCATAAAACACTAAAAACACTAAAAGACCCTAAAAATCATACTAACCGAAAACCCCTAAAATACATACACCCCCCCCCCCCTCGCAAACCGATAAAACACTAAAAACCCATTAAACCCTAAAAAATGACAAATATCACTAAAAATATTAAAACACCGTAAAAACTTTCTAAAACCACAAAAAACAATAAAAACAAAAAAACCACAAAACCCCCCAAAACCATCATAAACACTATAATCCTTAAAAACCATTAAAATCCTTAAAAATATCTAGAAAACCTATAAATGTATAAAACACTAAAACCTTGAAAACCCCTTATAACAAATTAAAATCATAAAAACTTTTAAAACCTATAAAAACCTAAAAAATAAAATAAATCCCTGAAACCCCCAAAAGCCTACAAACCCCTAAAACACCAAAAAATCCCTAAAAACCTGAAATAATACACGAATATCCCAAAAAACATAGAATATCTCAAAACGTAAAAGACCCAAAAATCTAGAAAATCCATAAGAAAACCTTAAAAAACTAAAAACTCATAAAACCCCAATAAACCCTAAAAAATTCTAAAAATGAAAAAATGAAAAAAGACCATAAAACCCAATAAAAACCTAAAAACAACTAAAAAAAATCTAAAAATGATTTAAACCCCTAAAAAAATTATTAGCACCCATTAACTCCTTAAAAAACTCAAAACACCCTAAAAATCCTTCAAAACCATAAAAACCCAAAAAACATTTGAAAACATCATAAAAGAAAAAATCTATAATCCCTAAAACCCATCAAATTTCTAAAATCCATATAAATCACAAAAACTTATAAAACACTAAATACCCTGAGAACCAAAGTTAAAAAAATATATAAATTCACTTTAAACCCCTAAAAACCTAGAAAACGTTAAAAACCTTTAAAAACCCTAAAAATCCTAAAACCCATCAAAATATCCAAATACCCTAAAAACCATAAAAATTATGAAATCCATAATAATATATAAAATTTTAAAAAACCCTTAAATCAATAAAAACCCCTAAAATCCTAAATATATAAAAACACATAATACCCATAAAATCATAAAATATGAAAAAAACCATAAAACCCTAAAAAGTCATTTAGATCCCATGAAACCACCAAAACCCTAGAAAAAAGAAATATCCTAAGAAACCACTAAAACCACTAGAATCCCTTTCAACCCATAAAATATTAAAAAATATAAAAATCCTTAATTCCACTAACAATTAAAAAACAATAAATTAGCAAAAATAATAATAAACCTTTATAAACTAATAAAACCCCTAAGAACCCCCAAAATCCCTGAAAACCCAATCAAACCATAAAAATCTTAAAAAATATAAGATACCAAAAAATTTAGAAAACAAAAAATTAATAATTAAAACCCATAAGAAAACATTATAAAACTAAAAACACTTTAAACCCCTAAAATCCTAAAAAATGCTAAAAACAATAAAGCCCGATAACCCCAATGAAAACCTAAACCCCTTCAAAATTTACTAAAACCCAAAAAAACAATAATATTCCATAAAAAGCCTAAATATCCCAAAATATTTAAAAATACATAAAATCTATAAAAACCCTTATGAAAAACATGAAAATATAAAGACCATTAAATCACTTAAAAAAATAAAATTGCTTAAATTCGTAAAAATACAATAATACCTTAAAAATAATAAAAACCATAAAACCCCTAAAAACCATAAAAACCCAAAATATACAATAAAACCCCTAAAACCCATTATTGAATTTACAAACCCTATAAACTCCAAAAAACATTAAAAACCATAAGAACCAAAATGACCAAAAACCACTAAAAACATGAAAAATCCATAATATCCTTCAAAATCCCTAAAAACAGTAAAAACCATATAAATCCTAAAAATGGACACAAAATCCCTAAAAATGAAAAAAACCAATAAAACTCACAGGAAACCCTAAAAACCAAATAACTATTAAAACCCCCCAAAAACCTGAAAAATAGTAATAACCATAGAAACTCCAAATACCCAAAAAAACTATAAAACCAGCTTATATCCATAAAAAACAAAAACCCATAAAAACATATTGAATACTAAAAACTGTAAATACTCGTCAATACCATAAAACATTTTAAAACACTAAAAAACCATAAAACCCCTATGAACTAAAAAATATCCTTGGAAACTAAAAAGACCATAAAAAGAATAAAACCCCCAAAAACATAAAAATCCATAATAACCATAAATCCTATAAAAATATAAAAAATCCCACAAAAATCCATAAAACATTTAAACCACTAAATACCCTAAGAAACCTAATAAAAACATAAAAACATAAAACACTTAAAACCCATAAAAACATAAAAAATTATAAAACCACTAAAAACCATAAAAACCCTAAAAACCATAAAAACACTCAAATTCCTAAAGCCCCATAATACCCATAAAAACTAAAAAATCACTAAAAATCCATAAAAACATAAAATAACTTAAATCCCGTAATATTCCCTAAAAATACCGTAAAAACTAAAAAACCCATAAAACCCATAAAAAAATTATAATAACAAAAATACCCATCAAAGTCATAAATGACCAAAAAAAAATGCATAAAAACTATAGAGACATCCAAAAAACATCAAAAACCCTTAAACCATAAAAATGAGTTAAAACCCCTAAAACCATTTAATCTCCTTAAAACCCCAGATAACTCTAAAAACATTGAAATCCTAAAAAAACTAAAATCCAAAAAACCTATAAAAACCCTAAAAACCCTAAAATTCGTAAAACCCATCAAAATCCATAAAACATAAAAACCCACAAAAATCCTTAAAAATCCCAAAAAATCCGTAAAATTTTAAAAATGTCTAAACACCCCCAAAACACTTTAATAAACCTTGAAACCCTAAAAATACATAGAACCACAATAAACCTAAAGACAATAAAAATCATAGAATCACTAAAATTCCAAAAAAAACACTAAAAATTCTAAGTAACCATTAATCCCTTAAAAACATTAAAACTATAAAAATTCACATAAAATCCCCAAAATCATAAAAACATTTTAAACACTAAAAAATTCTTCGAAAACATTAAAAAAACTAAAAAAACATCGAACCCCTATAAAACATAAAAACTCTTAAAACTCTACAAACCCTAAAAATTTACCATAAACCCCACAGACCCCTCAAAATACCGAAAACACATAAATCCATAAAAACGTAAAAATTACATTAATTAAATAGAAAATTAAAAACACCAAAAAAACCCTGATAAACTATATGAAGAAATTATATTCTGGAGAATAATTATAACCACTAAAAAATCCTAAAAACAATAAAACCCCTAAAACACCCTAAATTCCCTAAAACACTTATAAACAATAAAACCCACTAAAATCCTTAAAACCTAAAAAAACAATAAACACTATAAAAACTACTAAAAATATAATATCATATTAAACCTCAAAACATATTAAACTCTAAAAAACCTTATAATCCCTAAAAAACATAAAAACAATTAAAAATCCAAAAAAAAAACCTAAGAAACCCGAAAACACCAAAAACACAAAATAAAAACACTTTAAATACTTAAATAACACCTATAAAGATAAAAAAACCCAATTATTTCCAAAAAACCCTAAAAATGTAGAAACCCCTAAACCCTTTAAAACCCTAAATAATACCCTAAAAACCTAAAAACACATAAAACCCCTAAAAAGTTAAGGAAATGATTAAAACCACAGTAAACCCTTACAACGAATCTATAACCCATAAATCCCTCAAAATCCTAAAAAACCCAAAAACCCTAAATATCTAAAAAATTACTAAAAACATAATAAACCCTAAAACACTAAAAACCCCTAAGAAATCCTTAAAAAAAAATAAAAACTCATAAAATCACCAAAAATATAAAAAAACAGAAAAAAAATAAATAATCATAAAATCCCTAAAAACCCTAAACCTTAAAATTCTCTAAAAACACAAAAAAGCTATAAATATCCTAAAAATCTAAATAACCATACAAATGGGAAAAAATTAAAAACACTATAACCATAAAGAACCACAAAAAACATAAAAATCCTTAAAACCCCTAAATATGCAAAATAACGCTAAAAAACATAAAAACCATAAAAAAGAACAGAAAAGACCCAAAAATCCTTAAAACCACTAAAACACATAACACCACTAAAAACATTAATAAACCTTTAAAACCCTTAAACATCAAGAATACCAAAAAACCCAAAAAAGAAACGTAAAATTATAAAAAACCATTTAAATCCATAAAAATGATAAAAACTCAGAAAACCAAAAACCTAGAAAATACTAAAAAACTAAAAAACTAAAATGACCCATAAAAAAGCAAAAACTCATCAAAATCTTCTAAACCACTAAAAAAACAAAAAAAACCTAAATATCTATATAATTCCCTAAAAACTTAAGAAAACATAAATACGATGAAAACCTCAAAGAAAATCTTAAAAAACTAAAAACACTTAAAAACCATAAAAATTTATAAAAAACTAGAATACCCATAAATCTTTTAAAACACAAAAATAATAAAAAAACCCTTAAACCATAATAATCTATAATATTCCAAAAAATGGCTAAAAATCCATTTTATGTAAACCCCCCAAACCATGAAAACCCCTAACAAAACCTAAAAACATATAAAACACTTAAAACCCCAAAAAACGCCAAAAACCGTAAATACTCTAAATTCTATAAAACATATGAAACTCTTAAATCCCCAATTACATCTCTAAAAACACATTTAACACCTAAAATGATAAATATCTCTAAAAATAATAAAAACTCTAAAATACACACAAAAAAAACAAAAAAAACAAAAAAACCCATAAAATCTTAAAAATCCCTAAGATCAATAAACATTAAAGAAAATTAAAAACTATAAAATAATAAATAACTTCTAAAAATCCATAAAAATGAAAAAAACCCTCAAAACCCTAAAAACCAATGAAATCATAAAAAACGTAACTCTTAAAAACCCTAAATGATATAAAACCCCTAAATACACTTAAAACACCTAAACTCCAAAAACCAGTAAAAAACACAAAACAATTAAAAATCCTAAAATTTTATATAATCGTTAAAACCCCAAACACCCTAAAACCCTAAAAATCACAAACAGACCAAAAATACTGAAAAAGTAAAAAACAATTAAAACCTAGAAAAAAATTAAGAAAAAATTAATGCCAAATAAAACGTAAAATAACTAAAAACCTAAAATTCTAAAAACCCAAAAAACCATGAAAAACCCTAAAAGCTGAAAAACCATCAAATCCCAAAAAACATAAAAACAAAAAAAACATAAAAAACCTAAAAACCAAATAAAAAATATATGACACAATTAATCCCTGAAGAATGTTAAAACCTATAAAACCTAAAAACCATCAAAACAACTAATACCTATATCCTCTATAAAAACCACTAATACATAAAAAAAATAAAACCCCTCAAAATACACTAGAAATCCAAAAAACCCATAAAAATACTAAAAACCTTAATTATCCAAAAAATGTTAAAAATCTTAAATCCCAAAATACCCTATGAAAACCAAAAGAACCTAAAAACCATAAAAAATCCCTACAATCCTAAATGATGATAAAAACCCTAAAAACAATAAAACCCCATAAAAACCATAAGAACTAGAAATATCCCCCAAAAAATTAATAATACCTCAAAACCGTTAAAATTACTAAAAATACAACAAAAAATATAAAACCCTTTAACCATATAAAAAACTAAAAAACTATAAACACCCTTAAAAACTCTAAAAAACATGAAAAACCCTAAAAAAATAAATATATTAAGACCCTTGAAATACCTAAAACCTTAAAAACCATAAAAATCTGGACAAATATATTAAAATACCTTAAAACATAGAAAACACTAAATCCTTTAAAACCTGATGAATGAATTATAATACTAAAAACACTTTAAAACCATAAATAATATAAAAACACTATTTCACATAAAAACCCAAAAAACCATAAAAACAATAAAAACCCCTAATACCATTAAAACCCAAAAACATTAAAAAACATGGAACCCATTAAAAATTCTAAATTAAATTTAAACCCCTAAAATGTTAAAACAAACTCTAAAACCCCTTAAAATCCCTGAAAAATCAACAATCCCTAAAAACCCAAGAAATCATAAAAAACCCCATAAAACCCCTAATCGTTTCTAATGACCTTCAAAACCATAAAAATATTAAAAAATCCACAAAAATCTAGAAAAATTTATAAAACACTAAAACCTAGCAAAAACATAGAAAACATTAAAAACATAAAATCACTTAAAACTTCTAAAAACATAAAAATTCTAAAGACACTAAAAACCCCTAAGAACACAAAAAATACCAAAAACCACCCAAAATCCATAAAATCCCTAAATACCAATAAAAATCAAAAAAAAACCCACAACAATCCGTAAAACATTTAAAATCATAAAACCCTAGAAATTCCCCATGAAAAACACAAAAACCTAAAACACTTAAAACCCTAAAAATTGATAAAATCCATAAAACCATCAAAAGAAAGATAAAAAATATTAATGACAATAAAACTATAAATAACCCTAAAAATTAAAACCCCTAAAACCTACTAAAAACTATAAAAACATTCAAACCCCAAAAATGTTAATAAAACTAAATAACTGTTAAAACCACCAAATTGTAAAAAAAACCCTAAAACCCCCAAAACCATAAAACCCTTAAAACACTCAAAAAACCTAAAAACCTTAAAATACATAAAAATTCATATTAATCTTTAAAAAACTAAATTCATAAAAAAAATTAAACCCCCTAAAACCCCTAAGAAAATAATTAAAACATAAATACACTAAGAACCCCTAAAAACCCTAACAATCTAAAAAACTCAAAATCCTATGTAACCCTAAAAACATAAAAGTCCTTGTAAACACATAAAAATCCCAAAAAACCACTCAAAAACCTAAAAAACATAAAAACCTATTAATCACATAAAAATTTCCTAATACGCTAAATACCCTTCAAACCATAAAACCTCCAAAAAATCCTAAAAACCAAAAAAACCAAAATACCCCTAAAAACCATGAAAACCCCTAAAAACCTTAAAAACCTTGAAACACATAAAACAGTTAAAAACCTAAAAATCATAAAAAACCCTAAAAACCCTATGAAACCCTAAACCCTAAAACCCTAAAACCCCTAAAAACATAAAAACTCTACAAACCCATAAAAACCCAAAAAATAACTAAGAAATATATTATCTCTTTAAAACCCTAAAAATTTTAAAACACTCAGAAACCATTTAAATCCAAAAAAGTCAAGAAAATAATAAAACCAATAAAACAAAAAAGAACTGAGAACCAAAAAAATATAAAACAACAAAAAATACCTAAGAACAATAAAAATAATAAAAATACCAAAAATTCCCTAAAATTGTAAAATCACTAAAAATTTAAAAACTACGAAAAATCGTAAGAAAACCTTAAAAACCTAAAGATACATAAAACCCATAAAATTTAACAACTTCTAAAAACCCTATGATCATCTAAAACACGTAAATAATCCTAAAACCCCTCAAAATTAATAAAAACCCAAGAAACTAGAATAATAATAAAATTACTAAAAATCCAAAAAAACAAAGAAAACCCTATTATCCTTTACAAAAACTAAAAATATAAAAATATAAAAGACACTAATAACCCCTAAAAACCATAAAAATCCAAAAAATTCTAAAATAATACAAGGAACCTAAACCCTTTAAACACCTAAAAATAAAAAAATTCCACTAAAAATAGAAAAACCAATAATACCCCCCAAAACCACTAAAAACACTAAAAACCAAAAATCCCAAAAAAAATCCCATAGTGAACATAAAAACTCCAACAACCTTCAAAATCTTTAAACACTACAAAAACTATTGAAATTCTAAAAATCCATAAATATTCCTAAAAAAATAAATTATTTATGAACAATGAAAACCCCTAATAAAACCAAAAAATAATAAAAATGCTTTAACCCCCTAAAGAATTAAAAAACACTAAAAAAACATAGAAACCCAAAAAACCCCAAAAAAACCAAAATAAAAAATAAAAACCCGTAAAAAACATAAAACACCCTAAAACTCCATAAAATCCCTAAAACACTAAAAATTTTAAAAAAAATCATTCCACTACAAATGTTGAAAAAAATATAAAATACCTTAAACCCCCTAAGAATCTAAAAAAAACCAAAAAACTCAAAATAACCATAAAAACCATGAAATCTCTAAAATACATCAAATTCCTTAAAGAACCAAAAAACCAATAAAATCTAGAAATCACTAAAATCCTTAAAAACATAAAAACAATGAAAACCCAATAAAAACCATAATAATACGAAAACACATAAATCCCCAACAAACCTAAAAACAAAAAAACAATAAAAACCCATAATAATAATGAAATACATAGACAATCCTAAAAACCATAGAACCCGTAGAACTCCAAAAAACCGAAAAACCATTGAAAACCATTAAAACACATAAAAACATCAAAAACTCAAAAGACATTAAAAACCATTAAACCCCAAAAAACTATTAAAACCCCAAAAAACCAAAAATCCTTAAACAATAAAAATAACTGAAACACTAAATACCATAATAATCCAAAAAATTCCAATCAAAGTAATAAAATATAAAAAAACCATAAAATTTTTGAAACCCCCTATGATAACATCAAAAACATAAAAACACTTACAACCCTTAAAAACTGAAAAAATGATAAAACCGTAAAAACCCTAAAATCCATGAGAGCCTTAAAACCCATCCAAAAACTATAAAACTCATAAAAACTCTAAAAACCCACAAAAACACTAAAAAACATTAAAAATCTAAAAACATTGAAATTATATAAAAACCCTTAAAACCCCCAAAAAATATAATGGAGACCTAAAAAACTGAAAGACCATAAAAAGCCTAAAATCTAAAGAAACCATAAAACCCCTCAGAATCCATAGAAACACTAAAAGCCCATAAAAACCCTACAAATCATTAAAAATGTAAAAAACTCTAAAATCATAGAAACCCCATAAGAAAATATTAAAAATATAAAAAAACATAAAACCCATAAACCCCAAAAAAATTCCAAATCCCTAAAATTTCATTACATAACCAAAACCCACTAAAGACAATAAAACTAAAAACACCCAAAAAACCCTAAAAACGTCTAAATACTCAAAAATCCATTTAAATACTTAAAAATGATAATAAATCTATTAAATTATAAATCATAAGAAACCCTAAAACCCCAAAAAACCCATAAAATCATTAAAACACTAAAAAACCATCAAAATCCCTAAAAAATTTAAAATCGTTAAAAAAAATCCAAAAACATCCCTAAATGAAAAAACCCCTAAAAAACAAATGATACCCCTAATAACACCTTAAAAACCAAAAAACACAAAAAATCACTAAAATAACTTAAAACAATAAAATAGTAAAACTCCTAAAAATATAAAACCCTTAAAAACATAAAACCATTTAACACCCTTAAAACCCTAAAAACACATAAATCTCTGAAACCAAAAAAAACAATAGAACCCCAAAAACCAAATAATATGCTGAAAATCTCTAAAACCCCTAAAAACTCAAAAAAAAAAAACAATAAAAAACTAAAATACAATATAATTCCATACAACCCATCAAAATCCTAAAAATGCCCTAATAACCGTAAAAATGTAGAAACCCCTAAAATCCCAGAAAACAGAATGAAAAACTGGAAAACCAAGAAACACATTATACCCATAAAAATCCCAAAAACCATAAAAATCCAAAAAACCACAAAAACACTAAAATACCATAAACCCCTAAAACCCAAAAAAATGATAAAAAAACAAAAAATTCTAAAAACCTACAAAGACATAAAAATTATACCAACTATAAAAACCATAATACCCCAAGAAACACAAAAAAATACCCAAACACCACCAAAATTTCAAAAAATCCTAAAACCCACTAAATCCTCTGAAAAAACCTAAAAACCAAAAAAACAATACAATCCAAAAAAATCACTAAATATCCCTAAAAAATTAAAAAACACTAAAAACTCTGAAAACACATAAGAATATAATAAAAACCAAGAAACATTTAAAACATCTAAAAACAAAAAAATCGCAGAAATTATAAAAAACAAAAAAATCCTCAAAAATAAAAAAAAATAGTAAAACCCTTAAAAACATTTATACCCTATAAAAACTAAAAAACTGCAATAAACTCTAAAAACACTTTAGTCCCATAAAAATATTAAAATCTATAAAAACCATAAAAATTATAACACCATAAAAACTCAATTAAAATGCTAAAAACAAAAAAAACCCATAAAAACCTAAAAACCCAGCATATAACCTTAAAATCCTAAAAATATATAAAACACATAAACACATTAAGACACTAAAATCACTCAAAAACCATAAACATCCATTGAAACCCTAATAACCATAAAACAATAAAATTTCATTAAAACCACTAAAAAATCTCATTTTTACCCTTAATTACACTATTTACTTTTAACCGTGGTAAATAAAATTAAAAAGTTACTATTCACCAAAAATTATTTCCATCTCATTGAACCACATTTTACTTTCTGACATCAACCGTGTCTCTTGGATTTTTGAAATTTCCCTCAGAGAAGAGGTAAAATTATGTTTTATGCAAATTTGCAAACTCTTCTAGGAGGTGGGTAAAAGATAGTGAAAAGTTCAATAAAATTATTATATTATTATAAAATGACTCCAATTAATTAAATTGATCTTATATTGGTATTATGTATCAATTTTGACCTACAATAAATTTAAATAAAATAAATATTTATTTAAATAAAAAGTCGGTTTTTAAATAGTAACCCTGTGTTTTTACTATTCATCAAAAATTGAATGTTTTCAGAAAAATACAAAAAATTGACCCGAGGAGAATTGTGATATTCCAAATCCTAAAATGATGGCCATTTTGAAATATAAAATTTCAAAATGTTGTTATTACTATTCATAACGGTTAGTTTATATAATATTTTAATAATATATCGTTGTTTAGTGAAACCCGGTATTGCGTACTACACACGCTATCGAAGATGGTCCTGATTGCATGTATTGCAAGCCAAGTCAGGGTTGCGTGTAGTGCATGCTCCCTTTGGGGTTGGGTATAAAATAATCAAAACTTATATCATTTATACATTAAACAAAATCTATACTTAATGTTGCGTTGAATAATTCCTACAAAACAAACTTGAAATTGAGTGTAACACGATCCAAGGATAACGTTGTGTATACTACAGGATAATACAGTGTTGCGTATAGCGCATGATAAACTTGGTGTAGTGTAAAACACAAGACATAAATGAAATTAAAAGAATATTTTTCATAAAATCTCGGGGTGTTACATTCTACCCCATTAAAATGAATTTCGTACTCGAAATTCGTCGGGTATATAAATGGTCTACTACTTGAAAGTATCATTCATAGAAACCCACATCCTAAAAATGAATACTAATACTTCATTTTAAAAAGAAAAATTATAAGTTTAACGGTTACCCAGATTAACTCATTACTGGGTTTCCACATAGGAGAGCATAGGTGAAAATATTGATATGGAATAAAAATCTAACTATCAAGTTCTGATAGAAAGTGGTAGAGAACATGGCTATGAAAAATCCAATAATCAGAAAGCCATATATTATTGATGGTCTATGGTACCATCTGATTCATTAGATATAAGAGCACTATGACAACATTTTTTTGTTTTCAAGATCATTTCCCTAATGCTGAAGAATATTTGAATTAAAAGAAATACTTTCTTGATTTAGGTACAATAATAACGTTTTTCATTGCCTTGAACAATTTCCACTTCATCTCTTAATGAAATGAAGTTGAATTTGTCTTCCATGAAGTGTTAGTAGATCATGTGTTAAAATGATAGTTCATTCCATCTGTCTCAAACATAGGGTTAGCAAATGTTATATACATATGTCCATATATAGTGATATTAATCGTATATGGTTCTTAAAATGGACTTATACTTCATATATCATCCTTCTTAATAAAATAAGACTAGTTTCTACTAACTAGGGACTTCTTGATGGCCAGTGGTAGGTGATAAATTGCCTGTCGCACTTTGGTTGTGGGTTCGATTCCCGCAACCTTGTCTGACGTGATGGGTTGTCACATGTCCTATGGGTTGCCCCTTTTCCTAAAACTACACCATTAAAACATCTAGAAATCGTATCGAAAAAGTTCTAGCCTTAACCAATTATATCTGATGTCCAACATAATCCATTCCAACCTTTTGTCTTATCAAAAATACTTTTTTCCAATCTTTTGGAATAATGAAAACGATTACAAGAAATGTTATCAACCAAGCATGTGAATACCATCATTTATCCCCCATATATCATAAAATATATCTTGTAGGTCACATTCCAAACATCTGAATACCTTAATTATGTATTCTCCTTATAATTGAATACCCATTGAACCTTAGTGAAATCATGAATGCTGTCAAAAGTTACTCTTTCCACATACCAAAATCCAAAAATTTCTATATACTTAATCCATGATATCACATAGTCTTTGTATCAATCACGAGTTCATGAATACAAGAAAACATATTATTTTCTCATTATACCTTCATTATGCGCATATCATCTACTTTCCAAACATATTTCAATCACATTTCATGGTTACTAGTACCATATATTTATTGAAAACCAATACATAGATATTCCAAAATTCCAAGATACCATAAATGAGATTCCATGATACTATTTTGAAATCCCATTACGGAAACACTTAATCATTACACAACATCATTGTCATTCTCAAAATCACAAATAGTGATTACATGTGAATTCCCTTTATCCTTTCCCTTAAAAGGTTGCTCACATTGATCATCATTAACCCATGGATTAGTGCATTGATTATCATAATGCACCATTTTCTTGCACTTGAAGCATTGAAGTGTTGGTGGTGTGTTCTCTACAGTCTTTTCTTTATTCACATCATTAGAAACCCTTTTTCCATTACTTCGACACTCACATGCCCGATGAAATTCTTTTACACACTTAAAACATTTTCATTTCCCATTAAGACAATCTCCTCCATGCTTCTTTCAACACTTTGAGCATAAATAAACATTTATCTTCTTTTCACCATTATTCTGAGATTTATCCTTGGAATCCATCTTTCGTTTCTTCTCAAAACCATGAGATGGATATGTAACACCAACATCCATTTCTTCCTTGATAACACAACACACAATTTCATCATAGCTACTAAAGTCTCTTATAGCTAATTTCCTTTAAAGACTTGGTTTTAAGCCAATAAAGACCCGATCAACTTTACTTTCAGGTTGGATGATAATGCCAGATGCATACCTTACAAGCTTTGTAAAATTAGCTTCTTATATACCAACAGATTCATTATCCTTTTGAATAAGCTCAAGGAACTACTTTTCCATCATTGTTTTAAGAATACGAGGGAAGTTCTTATTGAAAAATAAGTTCTTGAACTCATTACATTCCATGGATTCGATTTCACCTTGTGGCCTTGTATTCTTAATTAGAGTCCACCATGGGTCTGCTTCACCTTCTAAACAGTAAACAGCCAGAATGAATTATTCATGTTACGAACAGTGATGTATGGAAAATATCATTTCAATGGAACTGATCCATTGTTCAGTAACAAGTGGATCAGAAGACCCACTGAAAGAAGGTGGACGTTGCCTCATGAAGGACTAAGTAAAATATTGTTCCATTCTCTGCTCATTCGGAAGTCCCAAATGATTCATATCATGTGTAAGTATAGAAATAAGATTTTTCACTCCATATCCCATAACATTGGATTGTTCCAGAGGACCATCATTGAATCATCCTTTACATTGATCAACACGGTTCTTTCGGGTTCCAGCCATCGTCTAAAACCTAAAAAGAATAGTGTGACCTACAAAATCATGATAGAAAAAAAACAAAATAAAGGGGGAGTACCTTCAATATATAACATCTTAGGGTTAATTATAATATCGTTACCATAATTATAGGACTATAACTTACACTTATACTTATCTATAGGGACATTACTAATCCTTAGGGACATCCCTAGACATACCTTATAAATATCTCTAGGGATCTGACTAATGTTTTGGTATCCTAGTTTCTAATGGTTAACTTATCCTTTTCTCTGATACCAACTATAGAGACCCAAAGCCTGACGTATATGGACATTACATTTCTTCTATGAAATACTTAATATATAACAAAAACAGACACATAATGGCCGTAATAGTTTAATGTTTTTGAAACTAGGAACATAATCATCTAATCATGGTGAAAGACCTTCAACATCTCCCATAAAGATCTTCCCCTTTTGTTTCCTTACCTAAAACCTTTCATTAATTCCTGCTGAAAAGAAAACATATAAAGGGTGAGCTCAAATGCTCAGTAAGGGTAAGCCTAGAAAACATAAAAAAATCCATAAACATTTGAATGCATAAATTTGAACATAAAATCTAAGCATCAAAATCGAGAACAATGACATAAATCAAGGAAGTAATTGAGGCATATATCATAAAGGAACATAAATTATAATAAAATATCATGGGAATAAAACATGCAATTGTGGAAAAAATTAAGCATATGATATGATTTCCATAGTATCCATGGCATTGCTGCCAAGACCATCTTAGTGAACAAAATCCCTTTTTGAATCTATTTCACTCTTTGTTCCAATCCTGTGACACTGAATCGCATTAACTTACCATTCCACCATGTCTATCTCATAAGATATAAATCATTCCCCAGTACATTGGATGGAGATATAGGTCCCACTCATCTCATAATGAAATCATTTTTACATGGGCCACAAAATAAACATTCATCATTCATAATAACCCAACAAATAAAATGGGTTTCATAAACATCATCCCATTATCACATAATCCATTAAAATTAAATAGATATCATTTCATAATAAGAAATTTTAAACCATGTAAATCATAGATACATTATACTTGAAACATACACATATGAAATATTGTCATCTTAGATGGAAAATTGTTTTGATAAAACACATGAAATGAATTCTAATTGGAAAATATACTTTCTTCATCAAAATCATTTTCTTTTCAAAAAATGTCATTCAATTTTAAAAGAAAAAGATTTTGTTGAAAATAGTCATGAAATATTTTGGAGGAAGCTTCATGAAAATAAGGCTTTATAAAACTGTAATAATCCTTTCATTCCATATAAGTTATAAAAAACAATCTTCTCATACTTTTTCCGGAAAAATAAAAAAGTACCTCATATGGTAAAAAAAAGAAAGATTCCATACATACCATGTAGTAAAAGTAGAAAATGGGTAAAAAGGACTTTAAACATATATGAAAACATTTTTATAAAACTAGGACATGGACGATAATTATAACCCTAGTAAACACTAACAAATAAACAATCTCGGATAAAAACGAGATTGGTAAAGTTTTCCCTTACCTAATGTCTGATATGCTTAGTATGTATCTGATCCTCCTATATAATAATTTAAATAAATTCATTGACTTATACATAATAATATTAATTATTATGATATCATATATGGTTCACTTGTGACATTATATTACCCGTTCATTTGCAAATTCAATGTTAAAGTAGCATTTTGGGTAAAATCGTTTCATTTATCGTATGCGATTGGACTTATTGTTCATGATATTATTATTACTTATATCATGATTTACGTACTTCCAAAATGTAAAACAAGATTTATATATCATATATATTCAGTATATATATATAATATATAGATAAATGAAATGAAACGCACCGTTCATGGAGACGGTTGACCATACGTACGCATGAACATTGTTTTCCTTTCCTTATTGACTTGAATGGAATTAAGTAGCTGACATGTATATATATATATATATATATTCATAAGTCCAGTAGCATTATTATGTTATATATACCATTATTATTCATTATACATACATTATAATAATTCTTGAATGGTTATCAAGGAGAATGAATCACATCGCTTCGTGGAGATGGTAGTCCGTACGTACGCAAGAGCGATGATATCATTCACATAATTATTGAATTGAATTGGAGTGGATAATAAATTATCTCAGAATTAGTATTATGTTATAATAACTATATATAGTTATTCATTACACCATTATACTCATCCATGTACGGTGGTGTTGGAAAAACATATTACACCACGGCGTGGAGACGGTATTCCGTACGTACACACGCGCATGATTTAGTTTTCCATAGGTTGGATTAAAGGTGAAATGGGGTTTTTTAATATTTATAATATCATATAAGAATGTTATAAATACTGATTTTATTACTTTACAATGAAACCACTAACTAAGAGGAATATGGAGAAGAATGAATCTTGAATGAATCGATAGAAGAGATTACATGTTCTTTGACGCACCTTCTTTTAGCATCCTCTCAAGGGACTAGAGTTGGTATTTTGAGAAGACCAAAACCTTCATAATGTTTCTAGTGATGTTGAAAAGGGACATGGGTAGGGGTTGGCCGAGATTCAAGTCTCAAAAGGGTGTTAAGAGAAGAGGGAAGGGGTTCCCTTTTGATAAGGGAGTAGAGGAGCACCTTAGAGAAAACTAAAAATATTATTTTATAATAAAGTCATATTCGGTTTTTAAATATCTCCAAAATGATTTATTTCAAAGCTAATGTTGGGATAGGTAGAAATACTCACAACCAATAGTTATTATACATGTTTAGGTTACTATTTTATCATTTTCATTTAGATTTATCTCTAAGTTAAATAATTTAAATTTTACCACGTCTTTATGTTTTCTTACACTATATGGTTATTAAAATTACTATAAAAATCCAAAATAACCCCAAGTGGTTCAAAATTAATATATATATCCTTATCTAAATCCTTTTTCCGAACCTTATATTTCTAGGAATAAAATAAGAATTAATAATATAATATTTGTTTTAAAAACAATTTTCTATCAATTTTGACACTATTTGGTACTTGATTGTTGTGAAACTCATAACAGAATGATAAGTTCTAAAAAAGTTAATTAAATCAATAAGAACATGTCATATTAATCTATAAAATTAGTGTAATTCACAAAAATTCTAAAATTACATTAATTTTGACATTTATAACATCAATTATGTTAATATTTCCATAAAAATGTAATTACTGCACCATCATTGTGTCATAAATAAATTAAATTATTTAAAATCTCAAAACTAAAAATAAAAGGAAATTATGTAGGAAATCTTTTTAGCTTTCTAATTAATATTTATAGTCTAATTTATATTATTTATAAACATATATTAAACATGTTTTAGTTATTAATCTTTGATTTTAACACTTTTAACTCTTCTTTGAATTAAATAATAATAAATGTCCTAATCTAATCCATGTAGACCTAAATAATCATATTATATCACTAAGGTTGTTTTTGGTCGAATTAAACTTATCCAATAGAATTAGGACATATCTTAGGGTAATAGTAATATCAATTTTACCCTTAATTACCCTATTTACTTTTAACCGTGGTAAATAAAAGTAAAAGGTTACTATTTACCAAAAATTATTTTCATCTCATTGAACCACATTTTACTTATTGAAATCAACCATGTCTCTCAGATTTTTTAAATTCCACTCATTGAAGTGGTAAAACTACGTTTTATGCAAATTAACAAACTCTTCTAGGAGGTGGGTAAAAGATAGTGAAATGTTCAATAAAATTTTTATATATTTATAAAATGACTCCAATGAATTACATTGAACTTCTATTGGTATTATATATCTATTTTACCTAAAATAAATTTATATCAAATAAATAATTATTTAAATAAAAAGTCGGTTTTTAAATAGTAACCCCATGTTTTCACTATTCATCAAAAATTGAATGTTTTCAGAAAATTACCAAAAATTCTCCCTAGGGTAATTTTGATTTTCCGAATCCAAAAATTAAGTCCATTTTGAAATATAAAATTTCAAAAAGTTGTTATTATTATTCATAACGGTTAGTTTATATAATATTTTAATAATATATGGTCGTTTACTGAAACCCGGTATTGCGTACTACACACGCTATCGAGGAATGTTGTGATTGCGTGTAATGCAAGCCAAGTCAGGAAAGCGTGTATTGCATGTTCCCTTTGGGGTTGCGTATAAAATAATCAAAACATATTTCATTTATACATTAAACAAAATATATACTTAAGGTTTTGTTGAATAATTCCTATAAAACAAACTTGAAATTGAGTTTAACATGATCCAAGGATAGAGTTGCGTATACTGTAGGATAATACAGTGTTGCGTATAACGCATGATAATATTGGTGTAGCGAAAAAAATATGACTAAATTAAATTAAAATAATATTTTTCACAAAATCTTGGGGTGTTACATAACATGTGGGAATGGTTTTACCCAAAATAAGAGATAGAAAAACAACTAACAAGATAAATAAAAAACAATGCAAAACAAAACCAAACAAACCCTTGATATTGGACCATACTCAAAGTCTAAAATTCAACCTAATAAATTATGAACACATCAATTAAAATAAAACTAACACATATGTTTGCACATTCATGCAACATGAGGAGCCACCTCCTCAACTCACCATCTTCAGACCTTCATGAGAAATCCATTGACAACATAAACAACTATCACAAAGCATGATGCCTGAACATGGAAGACACAAATGACTAGATTTACATAATGCAAAAGGAGTATATTGGGTGTCATCCAAAAGTCCTATCAGATACCTCCCAATATAAGTTTCCATGCCACAACATCAAAAGGATAATTTAACATGGTTAATTAAAGCAATACTTTTAAAACACTTTTTTGGAAAACATTTAAAAGTTGAAACTAAAAAGAAAAGAATACCAAAAGAAACCATTTCACTGATACTATGTTAAATTGAATGATAAAATTTATAAAAAACATTCCCATACTCAAGTGGTTCCCTGTATTCCAATTGAAATCCCCACGTCATGAATAGTAGATCACTGTATGTAAATATCCTATTGTATATATTAGGCATGGTACACTAGAGACAGTGTAACATGATGTAAACGTGTCATAAGAGCCACAATAAAAAATGCTATCGTGCTCGAGCTACTAGTAGAGAAAAACATCCATAAGCCAGTGGTCTTCAATCATCAAAAATATTAAGATATTATTGAAACTTCAATCTTTCTAGATGAAACTAAGAAAAACCACATCAATACAATCTAGCGTACTTGTCCAAATCTACCCACCTAGGTACCTGGAGTTCCCTTTTTGTGTTCAAAAAAATTTCCCATTTTCCAATCACTATAAAAACATATTAACACCTAATAATAATTCCACACAAGGTAAATAATGTGACCCTAAATTCACACCAAACCCCACAATAAAAATATAAACATAAATTGTTTTTGATAAATATGCCTCACACCACTACTGCAATTTAATAGTTCATAAAACTGTGTCTAAAACATTTTTTCAACGGAACCAAACAAAATTCCAGCAGAAAACATGTTCAAATTACCCATTTTTAGACGAAATTCTATCCAAAACCATTTCACATCATTAATCACATCACATGTATAACTTCATAAATTATTTAAAAAAATAATACAGAATTTCTAATTTGTACATCAAGGTTTTCACAATAAAAATGACTAATTTTCACAAAATAGCAAGATCTAAAATTTAACACATGTTTAACCCAATTAGACACCACATTCGCACATCAAATTTAAAAATATAAATTCAAGTAAATAGTTTAAAAAAAATTAATATTTAAATATTATAGTTTACACCAAAAACACACTTGATATCTTGAAAAAACGCCACTTTAACCACGAATGTACAACCCAACTGTTGAAAAACTTGTTTTCTACTAATCCTACTATTTTATATTTAAATAAATATTTGTGAGATAAGTTCAACATTCCAAAATGTATAGTTTTTTCATCAATCCCTTTTTATACACTCTCTCCTTATGTGGTTTAGAAAATATTTGAGATTTTTATTATAGGGCATGAAGAAACAGTACAATATGATATGCACAACACAAAATAAATTATTTTCAAGAAAAATACATTTCTAACTCAGATATTTATTAAACTGTTTCAAAATCATATATTCCACCACTAAAATAATTAATTGCATATCTCCAAGAACTCTCACAATAAGACTCATCGGAATGGTAGACTCAATATCACTTGTGAATGTGAAAAATATTTCTGAGGTCATTTTTCATCACCCAAACAACTCATAAAATTTATTTTTAAAAACACTACATCATTGCACACACCAAAACCTGGCCCATACCTATATTATAAATCCAATTTATACATTTAATGATAATCCATTTAGAAAACACCAAATTCATCACATAATAAAACCAATGAATAAATTAATACATTTAAATAAAAAGATTAAATTAATCAAATGACGTTAAGGCATGGGAAAACCTACCTATGTCTAGGAAACACCAAAAATTCCGCGTGTGACTAAAAAATTCACACCAAATGCACCACAAAGAATTCAAAATGAACCTAATTCAATAATTTGAAACCATAATGTTCATATCAGAACCTTAATGAACCAAAATATCGATGGTGAAATCCTAGAAAAGGGGAGGTTTTTCCCAGAGAGGCAGCCATCATAGCTTTTCTTGATTGGAGGAAGAGATTCCAGATGCTAGTGTAGGAGCCACAGCCAAGAAGCAGCCCCAGGCGCTAGGCGAGGTGGGGAGGCTAGTGGATGGAATTCACTGGACGTGATAGATAGAGGGAAGCATGGGAAGTAAGGCGGGAACAGGTTCTTGGGGGTACGATGGGTCCGAGTCAGGAGATAGTCGCAGGTGACTGTATGGGAGCCGGAGGGTGAGCATGATAACAGAGGGGAACCGGAGGGTGAAATCAAGGGCCGACGGGAGTGCGGAGTGATCCAAGTGAAGCCTGGGGGTTCATGCAATGCTAATAAGTGGGGAAAATGGGAGAGGTCTGCAAAACCCTATGAAAAAAAGAAGAACCAAAATACATAAAGAAATATAAAATAAAAATAAACCCCAAAAATAAAACCCATAATAATAATAAAAAACATTATTATTATTCATAAACCAAAACAATAATAAGAATATCATAATAAAATCAAAATACATAAAATGATAACATGGTTAATTAAAAGTTGAAAAATTTTATTGACGATGATATTATTATTATTATTATTATTATTATCAATAAAAAAATCATTACATTTTTAACAAATTTTCTTATTTTATTCTATTTTTATTTTACCACTCATTTTATAATATTTAATTGTTACTAATTCATTTTATTTGGTTAATTGATCAATGGGAGGGTCACACAGTGGGGCTGGAAACGCCCGAATACATCACAATTAGGCTTCCCCCGTGCATCGCATGCCATCACATCTTGAAAAAAAATCTTTTATCAACAAAAATGACAAATTCATCGGGGAATTTGGCCACACCTTGATGGAAAATTTTAAAACCAAATAAATCAAATAAAAAAGTTTTCTACTTAATTTAGTAATAGAAATAATAATAATTATTACAATATAAATAATGAATTAATTAATTTTTTATATTCTTAACACTAATAATAATAATAATAATTTTCTAAAAAAATTGCAATTATTTTCAATAAGGAAATTTACTAAATTTTATTATAAATTCTTATTTCTATTTTTATTTCCATTTCATTTTTCATTAATCATTATATGCTTACCTTGAACATTGAGAAGACTCAGCATTTTATCGGGAGAGGTTTCACGGTGACTCGGACATGGCCGCGTAGCTTCGACCACGATGCACTGGATGCATTCAAGGCCAAAACATGTGCTTTTAAATAGGAAGTCAAAACTTTTATGTCAGGCTTCATCCCGAACAACATGACTTCCAGAAAATTTAAAAAATAAACAAATTTGAAATGATATTTGTGATAATTCTGGCCACCATAGCACATTACATCCTAAGAAAGCAACAACTGATGTTGAACCCCAATGTAGAATGTGCCCCCCCCCCCTTAAGGTTCAAAAAGAACCCCTATGAAAAACAAGTGAAAGAGGAAAACACACTGTGCTAAAAGAATGTGTCTTAAATTAAAACCGAAAAGAAACACATAAAATACTTTTCACTATGTTTCATGTGACTGAAATAGTTGGAACACCTCTAGTTGATTGATCATTGGAGGGAACTCTCGCACCTATGAAACCAACTTCACAAATTGATGAAAGACCTAGGAAAATGAGACGAAACCTGGAAACTGCCACATGGTGACTGACATGGGGTGGCCCGAGTAGACTCCCCACACTAGAAATAGACTAGAATCAACTTACTCCAGATAAATTTATGTGAGATCAATCGTGGGTCTCCCAACCATTAGAATATAAATAAGGTAGAAAACAAAGAAATTTTTCCTCTATGTCCAAACACCCCACCAAAAGGATGGGGAGGAAAGGGCCCAACCACATTGGCATCAAAACCACTGTCGAGAAAAACCAGCTCCCTCACATCTTTGGATGAGTAATATTAAAATTTGAGATCGATTTACCCAATATACCCCATGAGGAGCACTAATGAGATTACATCTAGTGGGACACAACCCCTATGACTTTAACGAAATGAGACGACCAGGCCTCATCATAGCCACAGAAAACCACATATACCCAAACAGGTCATTATAATGGGACTAGAATATAACATAACTTAAAATGCTTTTTCCTTCAACACCGATGACCGAAATAAATTTCAGGGTACTATACACTCTCGGGGTTCCAAAACATGCAACAGATTCACTTCAAGGCCTAAGGTTTGATGCCTGATTTTTATGTTTCTCAAGCCTCAATGTCAGGTATTGAATACTATTGAACAAAGATTCTTCTTTTGGTGTCACGTTCAACCACACTACAACAGAGACAACAGAAGTAAACACAACACATCATGACATCCAACTGATCCCACAAGTATCTTTTACCATCAAAATAGATAAAATAGTGCATGTTCATCACCCTTTTCCAAATTGAATGAGATCACGACACCAAAAATTTTCACTGAACATGACCATTTCTGTTGGGAGAGACATTATATAGAGTAGGACTTCAATCTAAGTCATAAACAACACATGGTTCTTGGAATCGACAGTAGCATCCACATGTGACTGGGTCTGGCACAGTAGTGGCCTAGAAAAGACCCTTTCTTAAATGGGACCAATGAATGAACAATGGTAATTTAGAATATCATCCAATGCTGACAACATCAGTCTTCTTCCACCATTCCCCACTAGAGTCTCCTTCACCATTTCCAAACAATACTTTCATCATAAAAAGGTCAACATAACCATTGACCATCAAATAAATAAATGAAACCCATGTTTAATTCAACCCATCTCACATCACCATCCCGATGTGAGAGGATCCGCTTGATTATAGAGAGGGGTGGGTTAAAAACTATAATTCAAGGACAGAGTCCTTTGATCAATGGGAGGGCTGTGGAGAGCAGAATTGCTTGTGGCCACACTTCAACCGCATGTTAGTTCTTTATGGGGGAGGTCACTAGTCATAAAAAAACCATGTACCCAATCAAACAGGATCAATGGCCAAGACATACCGACAGAGAACACTAAACGTGAAGGGGGAACCACTGCAGGGGCTTCCCAAAGAACTTTTCCAAAGAATTTACTAACCACATGCTTCCACCACAACATATAAATAAAACAATCAAACTCAAGACACAAATCATTCAAAAAGGTTTCTTGGCTTGAAACACCTCACATCCAACATTTCCAAAACATCTTCGTAGGACAAATAATTTTTACTCAAAAACCCAATTTCCACAATTCCAAAACAATGAAATGAGGACCAACCCAAGTGAAAACTATTGTCACTAGGTGATGGGATCATATGGTTGGTGGCCATACACTAATCACGCAACCGCCTCTAAGAGTATTATAGAATAGCATCCCCGAACCCACATTGATTTCCAGACCCTACGAACTCATTAGGACCACTAACCCAACACCCTTTTTTATTTACCCTAAACAAGATTAACCACATGAACCAATAACTTATAAAAACATGAACATACATTGGTAACTCGAGTCCAACTACGAACTGTGCTGGCCAGAAACCTTGCTCGTAGCTATAACGCCGAGAACCGACAACTATAATTTTTTTCTACTATAACTCTATCCCAAAGTAACATGACCCAAAAGGGAAAACCTGAAATGATAAAATTTTATCACTAACCAGGTCTAGTCTTCACCTAGCCTGGCACCTTACCCGGTCGGTGACGTGGCCCTAAGGGCATTCCTGGTCCCCACGTGCTGGCACAAGTGCCTGGGAATCAAGGGTAACAGGTGGGAATGGTTTTATACAAAATAATAAATATAATGAAAACTAACAAGATAACTAATCAATCACTTGAAAAACAAAAGAAAAAAAACCCTTGAGAACGGACCAAACACAATGTTTACAATTCATCAAAATAATTTAAGAAGGAAGCAATTAATAAAAAACTAGCACAACTATTTTCACCTTAATGCAACATGGAGAGCCACCTCCTCAACTAACCATCTTCAGAACTAAAATGGAATGACATCGACAACCTGATCCACAATCAGTAAGCACAATACACCGAACTGGAACACACAAATGATAAGATCAACATACGCTTAATGGTGTATATAGAGTATCAGACAAAATCCTAATAGGATAAAACCCTATAATAGTTTCCATTCCACAACATAAAAAATATAATTTAACATGCTTATTTAATACAATATTTTTAAAACACTATTATGGAAAACGATCAAAAAATGAAAGTGACTAGAAAAGAATACCGAATGAAAAACCATTTCAAAAATACTACTTGAAATTGGAATAGAAAATTTATAATGAACATGAACATAATCAAGTGGTCCGTTATTTGCTGAGGGAAGACACCATATCATAAATATTAGAGCATTGGATGTAATTTCTCACTGGAAGATAGTATGAATGGTGCACATGAGACATTGTACCTCGGTGTAAACGTGCCATAGGATCCACAATAAACAACACTCTTGTGCATGATCCACTAGTAGTAAGAAACTTCCAAAACCTAATCAGGCTTGATGAAATAGGGAAAAACAACTTCCGTAGCATCTAGCGTACTAGTCCTAATCTGCCAACCCGGGTACCTGGAGTTCCCTTTTTGTGGTCAAAGAAATTTTCCATTTCCAAATAACTAACAGGACACATTTACACCCAAATGTAAATTCAAATATGTTATATAGTGTTTCACCACTATCACCACCAAACCCCACTCTAAAAACATACTCATAACAAACCATTTGATAAACATCCCTCACCCCACTTATTCAATTTAATAGTTCACAAAAAAGGTTCCAAAACAATTTCAAAAGGCCCCAAAAAACATTAAACCTAATGAAATGTTCAAAATCCCCCAATTTTGACATAACACATAATAAAAGAATTCCACATTATAAATCACATTACAGGGATGAATTCATAATTTATTTAAACAAATAATAGAAAATTTATGATTGGAACGTCAAGGGATTGACAAAAAACAACTAATTTTTACACAATAACGACAAAAAAAATTAAACACATGTTTCACCCTGTCAAACACAACTTTTTCACATCACATTTTATTAAATATTTTTATGTAAAATATCTATAAACCATTTAAGATTAACACATGATAGTTTAGAGCAAAAAAACACTTGATATCATGCCAAAATTCCACTTGAAAACAGAATATATAGCACAACCATTCCAAAACATATTTTACACTAATCTAACTATTTAATATTTGAATAAAAAAGGTTTGAAATAAGTTCACCATGCCAAAATTAATAATTATTCCTTTAAATCTTTTTAATACACTCTCCCCTTATTTGCTTTAGAAAATATTTCACACTTTTAAGATAGGACCTGAAACCCATTTTCATGAAACACATAAATATGATATGCATTACCCAAAACCAATTATTTTAAATAAAAATACGTTTCTAACTCAGAAACATTTTAAACTATTAACAAATAATTTTGGTCACACCTAAAAAAATTAATAACATGTTTACAAAAACTCTCACAAAAAGACTATTAGGATTGGTATACTCAATATCACATGTGCATGTCAAAAATATATTTGGGAACATTTCGCGCCACCCAAACAAATCATAAAACCCATTTTTAAAAACTTTGCATCAATGAAAACACCAAATAATGTCAAATCTAGCTATAATAAATCTAATTTCAAATTTTAAAAACAAACAATTTCGAAAACACCAAACTCATCACTTAATTAATCAAAGAATATATAAATAAATTTAAGAAAATAGATTAAATTAATTTAATGATGTTAAGGAACAGAATCACCTACCTCGGTGTAGGAAAACTCTGCAAACTCAATTTGTGACTCCAAATACACAACAAAAGCACCACAACGAATTCAAAATTAGCCTAATTCAATCATTTGAACGGTAATTTTAAAACCAGAACCCCAAAGCACCAAAATAGTAGTCGTAAAATCCTAGAAAAATGGTGGTGTATACCTAGAGGGTAAGATGTCATAGATTCACCAAAATGGAGTTGCATGGGGAGGAGATTGGGCTAATCAGTGGCCCCATGGGCTATGTGAGGTCAAGAAGCTAGTGGATATCGTTTTCCAGACATGTGATCTAGAGGGAAAAAGGGGTAGTGTAAAGGGAAAGAGTCCTAGGGGGTGCGATGGGTCTGATTTGGGAGGCAGTAATAGGCTTTTGGAGGGGCACAGAAGGGTGAGCACGAGGGAGGAGGGGTGATGGAGGGTGAGCATGAGGGAAACAGAGAGTGCAGCGTGATCCAGATGGGGACATGGGGTTCAATCGATGGGAATAAGAGATGCAAGGGGGAGAGGTCCACAAAAACCTATAGAAAGAAAATGATGAACCAAAATAAAAAAATAAAATAAAACTAAAATCAAAAATCAAAAATAATACCAATAAAAATATTATTGTTAATACTAATATTCTTTAACTAATAGAACAAAAAAAAGTAATAAAAGCATTATAAAATCTAGATCATTAAAATGATAACATTGTTGATTAAAAAATTAACAATAGTAATGATGATAATAAATAATGATAATAATAATATTATTATTATCATTAAACAATAATTCATTAATGTTCTAACAAAATTTTCTTATTTTATTTTATTTTTATTTTACCACTCATGTAATCATATTTCATTCTTATAAATCCATTTTAATTGGTTAATTTATCAATGAAAGGGTCACACAATGGATATGACAAAGCTGCACGACTTCCTAATTATTCTTCTCCCATGCATCGCATGCCACCACGACTCGAAAATAAAACTCATTTATCAACAAAAACAACAAATTCAACAGGGACATATCCATAACTTGATAGAAAAATTTGATGCCAAATAAAATAAATAAAAAATATATCAAATTATTTTAATATTAACAAATATAATATTTATTAATATATTAATAACAATTTAATTAATTTTTTTAATATTCTTAAAACAATTATTAATAATAAAAATATTCTCATACAATGTTGTTGTTATTTTAATTAAGAAAATTTCTTCAATTTTATTAAATCTTCTTCTTTTTTTTATTTATATTTCTTTATTGATTACACATTATATTCCAGCCTTGAACACCAAAAAACCATACGGTTAACTGGTCGAGTTCATGCAGTGACTCGGACGGGGCCGCGCGACATTGATCGCAGTGCGTTGAATGCTATTAAGGCTAAGACATGCATTTTTAAATAGGTACGCAAAAATATTAAGTCAAGATTCAACCCGAACTACCTGACACCCAGAAAATAAATTAATGAAAAAAATTATAAATTATGGGTGTGACATGAATCCATCTTGTAATCATATTCCGTTATTTTATATATATTTTTAATTAAATTAAGGTTTTATGTTATTAATAATTAATTATTATTAAAGATAATTTAATAATATATTGTAATTTATACTTCTTAATTTTTATATGTGTTTATATATATTATATGAAATGAATCATATTGAAATATAATTATTTATTATTAATGTTTTTATTTCTTTAATAATATATATCAATTTTATTATTTATGATTTATTAGTGAAAATAATTTCACAGATGAAATCTCATATGAGATTAAATATATTTTTGGAATGATTATATAATATGTAAATGGATCATTGTGATTCCACATAAGATTAAATTGTGAATTTTATCATCCATTATAATTTCATTTTCATAAACCTGTTTATGAATAATTGGTGATTTAGGAAGAAAATTTTAAATTACAATGGTTCTCTCAAAATCTATAAAAAAAATAATATTTTCATTTTATGAGTTCTATAATTGGCCATTATAAATTATGTATTTTACAACACTAAAATAAAATCTAATTAAATATCCCATTTCTAGTTCATATCTATTTATTTCATAGAAATTAATCTTGTATCATCTACTATCTTTTAATCATGGATAATGGAAACAAATTTTATAACTTTTTAACAAATGCTAATTCAAGTGTCTGATTCATTTTAAGAGTACCATAATTATTATTTCTATCAACACTATTTCACTGTCCTTTACAAAAAATACAAATTACATAATGTCTACAAAAACCTTATAGTATATTTGAGTTCAAATACCGAACGTAATCAATTTGAATTATTTGAAAAATGATTACTATGTTATTTTTTATCAAATTATCACTTCATAAATTTGTGTATACTTAGAACTGTTATTATGTATTTATATCTAGGATCCCCCTCTCCCCCACTAGTATCCCTTATATGAAAAAAATAAGGGATGGAGCGACCCTTAGTGCCTGCCTTAAATAGGCCCTTGGATAGAATCTATCCCATTTAAAATTATATACAAAATGAGTGTTATTTCCATTAACATATGAATTTATGTTAAATATAATGTTGGTAGTCACATATCATAATTACATTATAAAAAAAATACTAGGTTAAAAAAATATTAAAGCCCCTATGTATGGTATGAAATACGAAAAAATAGTCTAAAATAATGTATTGAAATACTCATTAAAAATTTACACCATCTACTCTCAACTCTACAACATTATGGTATAACTATTTCACCAAAGCCATCTAGATCTCCTGAAATATAAGTATCAATCATAATAACATGTATAATAAGTAGGAATCTCTTGATGTCCTCTAATTAAAATAAAAGAAATAAATAACAACACTATAGTGACTAAAGAATATCAAACACGATCTTATTAGGTTGAAAACCAATTCATGGATTCAGGATGGGTCACTCAATGAAAATCACAACAAAGTGTTATAATATATTACAAATTAATGTAATTAAGGAATCACATAATCACTTATCAATATTTTTCCACTCTCACACCATAACATCAAATTTTATACTCTCCCATAACATCATCATAATAAAATTCCAAATGATAAATCTTATCTCGTATACCTTACCAATCATAAAACCCTAACAATTATATATTTTTGGAGATGTAGTGTACAATGAAGATGAAGGGAATAAACCTCATTCCCAATTCCTCTAATTCCCAACCCCACTATATATCAATAATTAGATCATCAAAAAATCATGGGCTACACTATATTGTACTCCAAAAACATACATAACATTTCAAACATGAACTATCTCACTCTATCCACAACCAATGGAATAACGGGAAAGGCCTAGTTTCCATCCATCAATTCTCACAAACTTTGTATTGGGGAAAGTAATGAAGACAAAATACAATCAGGATTTCAATAAAATACATGAATCATATTGGGATGACACAACCCAAACGATAAACTCAATCATAGATATTCACATGACCTCTTGTGTTTCTCTTTTTATGTAAGAATATATCGTCTTGTAATAAGGGTGTGATGACAAATTATGGGGAGACTATAACATCAATTTCATTTCCCTATGAAAATTTTAAAAATATAAATTAATATTCATTTAAACATTAAAGAAAACAAAAAATATAATGTTATACATTTCTATTAGAAAAAATTGTTTTCTAATGTGGAAATCAAAATGAGAGTATAATTACTATAACTATGAATGTAAATAATACAATATTAAATCCTTTAGTATTGGTCGTGGCCATGTAACAATTTCCAGCATCATAACTTTATTTCTCTCCATAGTCCACTTGCCTTTTACAGACCCTTATATATTATATTTGATAACATATTGTTTTTTACCCATATATAATGGTAAACAAATCATGGTGTTAGAGTATCCCACTTTTAGTAGGATTTATTTAAGGGTAATCCCTTGTTTTCAAAGAATTTATAATGATAAATCCCTAATTTTATTGTTTTTATAAGTGTAGTATACTACTCATTCAATGGTATGATGTTTATTATATAAATATTATAATGTTAAGAGACCCAAAAAAGGGATAAAATCTGTTACCTCATGAATAAACATGAATTAAATTTTGGTAAATCCATGTGTTCATTACAATTTATCATATTTGTAAAAAAAAAATTAAACCTATTATTATACATCCTCTTCTGAAATGAACACATGACATCATTGGATGATTTAAAATTCCAACATTCTAAATATTTTATCCTTTTTTACTTGTTTAAAATTTTTAAATATTAGTATTAATGATTTTAAAATTTCGATATTAAACATTTAAGAGAAGGATAAATTAAATGGTGTGTGTATTTTTTCTAAATTGTGTGAAATTGAATATAGATTTCCATTTTAAAAATTTATTAACATTGCTAAAAAATGTTTTTTACATTTACTCTTGAGTCTAATACATCTAGAATTATTTATACCAGATTTGTTATGATTTCCTTGAACCAAAACAAGTTTTCTTTTAGAATCAGATCCAAAAAAACCCCTTTCTCTCTCTGTTATTATTATAAAATGTTTTATTTCTTGAGATAAATTCTACATATTTTTATTTTTTCCTAATTTAAAAAATAAATTTTCCCATAAATTTATAGAAATATTTTGATGAAATTGAAAATGATAATATCAAAAAAATTATTAATTATTGATTACGAATATTTATCAAAAATTTCTCTTATTATCGATGTGATATAGAATATTATTTCCTTTGATATTATAATTATTATTTTTAAATTAATTTCTTAATCAAATTATAAGGAATAAATTTATAATTTGAATATTAACTAAGAGGTATAAATTTGTTTTTACTTGTACATATTTTATTTCATTTTCGAAAAAATTAATATAATAGGTTCTTTGATTTCATGGAATGAAAATTGATCTATCTAATAAATGGACATGATTTGGGTGATGTTTCCTTGATTTAATTAATTATTCACATAAAAAAACATTACATAGAAAGTTGTATGCAATTTTGGGCTCTCGTTTACACCTTTTTTCCTTTGTACAATTATTGTTTTTCAATAAAAACATTAATAGTTATTCATTATTGTACCAAGTGGGAGTGTTTCTAGTTGTGATACCCATTGGTTTTACATCATTCAACTATTATTTGAATGACCTTTTTGACCATGTTTAATGTTCATCATATATATTGTTTGTTACTATTATTAATCTCATATTGATAAACATCAAATTTCCTTGGTTGGTCTTCCTTGTTATATGGATTTCCATAAAATAAGTTATTTTTTAATGTACATGGTATAGATGGACCATTGTGATAGGATTATCCCTTATAAGGGGATTTTTAATACTACTGACGATGAATATTAATGACCTGAAACATGGTAGGGTCATGAATTCCTGGAGGCCTTCCGCAATGTAGTTTCTTTGAGGAATGGTGGCTTCAACACCCTAACTATGGAACATACATGGCATGATTTCCTAGAGGTCTAGCCCATAATTATGTAATGTTATTATGTTTTGGAGGTATTACCAGAATTTATTACATAGTAGTTTCGAAAAATTCTTAATTATTGTTTTAGAAAATTTTGACACATCAAAAATCTTTTTGTTTATTATTCATAAAACTAGTTGAAGAAGGTATTGTCATGGGTTTTGGGTGTTTTTGATAGTCATGACTAAATCGTACGTGATTTTATGATAGTTTTTTTTTAATTTTTTTATTTCCTTGAAATACAATTTCTTTACCTATTTACACATTCTATAGAGGCATTGGTGGTTTCCAGTTATGTTTATTAATCCCAACCAACACATGGATATTGATTTGTGTGAAGACATAATGTATAGGGAATGATGTAATTGAATGGGGCCTATGGAAAAACATTATTTCAGGAGGTTTGAGAATGAAGAATGAATATGACAAACTCTTTAAGATTTAGTAGTGTTTTATTCATTTACTTATATTTGATACTTAAAATATTGATTTCCATGCTACTTGATGATCCCATTTATTTACTTATATGACATGTGTTATAGTTGATTATTATTTTTCTATATGTTACTCTCAGTATTATATTATTTTTATGATATTGGTGGATGTACATAACATTAATGTTATAGTCTCCTCCTAATGAATGTCATCCAATCAATTAAATTCAGTAGCATATTTCCTCTTGGGAAGCACACATGAGGTCATGTGAATCTATAATGTGAACATAATTGATTTGGTCTAGGTTATAAAAACATGAGTTAAGTATTTTATACATATATTAAATTATTTTTTTCAAGTTATTTTCTTTAGCATTTAAATAATTTTTAATGGATGTATTACTTCCCCATCTACCTTCTTCTTCATTTGGAAGTCGACAAGCTAGGAAGGAACGAGGATGAAAAAGTAATGAAATTTGTAGGAGTATCATATGGTGTCATTGATGATATGTTGAGATTATATGATGAATATATAATGGGGTTCATTAATCTTAATAATATTGAATGAGGTTTTGGTCCTTTATAACCACTATACACTACTTCTCTATACATATGTAATGTTTATTGTGTGATAACTAATATAGTTTGGGAGATAGGCATTTCCGTTGATATGATGAGGATAAGGGTGGGATGGGAGCATATGAAATTTGATACAAGGGTGTGATGGTAAAAATATGAATTTTGTTGAGGGGTTCCTTATGTCAATTCGAATATAGTATTTTAAAATGCATGGTTATGATAATTGGAATGTAATCCCTAATAAAACTAGAAATGGATAATGGACATAATAGGATCATGTTGCTTCTATAAAATACTCATTGGAAAATTTTATGATTTTATTTTTTTAAAATGAGGTCCAAATGAGTTTTCTACTAGGTAAATATGATATTTTTACCAGTTTGTATATTCTAGGTGATTAGAATGGATTCAATAGATATGTTATACTACATAATCATTATTGGAGATTTTTTTAGATTACTCTATGGAGTCATTATGTAGATTATTTTAGGGGATTTCATGTGTTTTATAACATTAATTTTGTGATTTTATTATTATAGGTCCTTGAATTTTTTACATGATGTGGTGTTAGTTAGTGGATTCCATAATACATAATGTCCTTAAATTCGTATATTGAGGGTCATTCCACCCGTTGTGGGTTTTATAACAGTTATTCCAGTCTCTGTCCCTATACCTATTTGAGTATTTATTTGGGTCTCACAATATTCATGAATTATCGGGATTGTAGTGGGATGAGTTGTAGAAATATTTTGATAAGATGATTTAATAATTGTATTTAATAAACAGAAATTGATAACGATAAAATTTTTTAAATAATGAAAATACATACAATATAGTAATAATTTTGAATATATTCACAATCATATGTTATGGTGCTTTTAACATTGATATTTGATAAGTCATTATAGATATAACATGGAATGTAAATTATAGAAATGTTTGAGGAAGAGTTTTATAAAGCCTAATAATTATATTTATTTAAATGATAATATTCATTATTTTTAGAACTTGTTCAAATATATGAATATGAGTATGAATTGTCATTAAATAGAAGATAAAAGTTATAATATTTAAATTCATTGTCAATATGAACTTATTAACTGACAAATTTACATTTTATTAGTTATAATTATTACGTCGATAAAAGAATATTTTATTGGGTCTAATTTTTGTGTTGAAAAAATGGACTATTTAATCTTATATTGATTCCAAGAGACATTTTTTCTATTTCAAATAAGAAAAAAAAATAAACATTTATTCAGACATGAGACTCTAAAAAATTTTAATCATTTAATAAACATATCATATATTTATCAGTGTATTCCCCAAGTGGTATTTTAATCCTACCTACACATTTTAATGATCCATTTAGCCTTACATGAACATTTAGTAGTGCTATAATTTATAATGATAATGCCAAAAGGAATAACATAACAATAGTTATAAATTCATTATACAATTACACGGTGTCCGGTATTCCCTTACATAACCCTTATATATTCAATGTTAGATTTATGAAACATTTGTAAAATTCTCATTCCATTATGCATCCATCCAAAAAATGAATTTCCATTAAGAACCGAATAGGTCCTACTTAAGGGTGAATTTTCACTCATAATTTTTAAACTATCACAAAACAAGCTTAGAGATTTTATTTTACGGGTATTTATCAACTTTTTAAAACAATTTATTTTACAAATACCCCCATAATTACATTTTTTTCCGAGAAGTGTCTCTAGAATTCTTGGTTGAACAACATAGTCCACAATGATCAAACCACAAACCCATGGTATCATATTGTTTCCTTGATCATCCGTTACTCAATTAATCTAGAAATTTGGTATCATCTTCCCTTTTATGAAATGTTCAATATTGTCTACAAAATGCATTGGGTGTTCCGTGTATGACATCTCAAAATCTATGTCAACACACTCACCATTTATAATGTGAATAGGATCAAGTATATAAATTTTGATATTAGTTACATGAAACAGAACATTCATACAGTGGTAGAAATTTGAGGTACAAAATTTACACCACTATCTTAACCTACTTGGTGATCTCAAAGGCTCCAAAAAAGTGAGGAATATGTTTTCTGTGCTTCATTAAATTATAGTCACCCATCTCTGGATTTAGTACCAATAATATGTTAATTCTAGGAAACCATATAGATTTATCATCCTATTTTCATAATATTATGTCTTCATTCTCTAGGTGTGACTACCATTTTTTGAATTAGAAAACAAATAGCAGAGGTTACTTGAACCATAATCGGCATCATGATTGATACCTCAACATCCATATTAAAAACAATTACTGAATGAAACGATTTCTCAAAAAAATTATAAATATGTTCCATCTGAATAGAGTCCTAGTAACTATTATTGTATGTGAACATTACCATGGATATATTATCATAAAATACTCCACTCGACATTGGAGGTAATCTCAAGGCATTTTCTCTAGAATATTGGTTGTCTATTATGAAAATCTATTTATATGTTAATAGCACATTATCCTCAATATCAAAAAAGTCCCTAAAGAAACCTATAAATACTAAAAAGCCAATGATATGTAATATGTGTATCTATATGAAATTATTCTTGAGTATGACCAATAAATCATACTATTTTATTTAAATAAAACATCTTTATCTTATATACTGATTGAGTCTCAGAGATTAGTAATAAATAAAAAACACTTTCATGCCAATCAAGAATCTCCCATAATAAATCCTAACTCCTAAAATTCCCAGGTAATACCACCACTAATTCAATCATAACATCATTCCACATTCATTAGGGTAAAATATGTGAATAGGTTAACCCACAAGAATGATTGTTCTTGACATTTATCCATCAGAATATAATGAAATAGGATTTTTTTACAATATTCATCATCATCCCTAGGAACTATAGTTATCATCTGATTTTATGGATCTTCATTTTTTTACAATGATATTCATCTTATATAGATGTATTCATTTCCTTCATTAAATAATTCATGATAGAAGAGGTCATTACTTATCTATCATGCACAAAATTTCACATTGTCATTTTCTAATGACCACCTTGGTAGTGGGTCACCCCTTGCCAATTGTTCCCACATGAAAGCACACTCTGGGTCTAAATAATATATAGCCTTCAACTACTCTAATAAATTATTTGTTACCACCATTATAGAAAACTTATTGGATCTCTTATCCACATATACATTAAATATCATGTCATCCAACATACTCATAAGTCACCACAATTCCTCTAAATTATATTAACTATGCTTTTAATAATCATGTATTTAATATATATGAGATTATACTATGATGTTACAATTCATTATTAAATAAGACATATTAATGTTAACTTTTAATCGATACTCAACCCAATGCCATAGCATCATGTTTTGGATCCAAAATGTTATAATATAATCGATTATCTTGTGGTCTATGTAGAAAATTAAATTTTCACTAACAAAATAATCGAGATCATTTCAAGGTGATGACCGTGAGTGCTTTTTCTATGTTTTGAGTTTGATAGTTATACTGTTGGTGTCATAACAAATGTGGCCTATAATCTAATATTTACCATTGATGAATTAGTAATACTCCAAAACCAATACCTTTTGTGTTGCAACATATAAAGGATGTTATCATACTCTCAAGAGGGATCAACACTAGAGCTATGTTCAGCCTCCTATTCAACGCCATAAATTATTTTTAAAACTAGTTCAACTAATGGACTATAAATACCTTCTAAATTATAATTGTCATATGTGATGATAAATGATATATTTATTGGTAAAATTTCAATAGTATCCCACTAGATTCCAAATTACTAACACATTATGAGGATTTTTAAAAGAAATAACTTCCTTTACTTTAAAATTTTATATCAATATACCAATATTTAATATAAAATTCCCTATGAATTTCACCTCATGAATCCAAAGGATACACATTGACATGTTTGGATTATGCATATGTGCTCATAGAATTCTTAGTTCCATCTCATGTTGTTGAACATGTTATTATATTGTTGAAGAGTATATAAGGATTTCTTAAATGAACACTATAAGGAATGATTCAGGATATTAGGGAATTAATTGTTCATTATATCCATGAACACTTTACTGAATTCATAAATATAATTGGAATCACCATGTACTTGTATAGAATATACATCCCCTAAAAATTGCCTTCATGATTTTGTCTGATCGAACATGATACTTGTGATAGCCTAATTGAATATCAATCATGAAAAACCCCCAGAACCCACAAAATTAAAAAATATCATCAATCATTTGAAATTGGATATGTATTACTACTTATCATTAGGTTTTGATATCATATAATCTATAAATATTAAATTACAACAATCTACATTATCCAAGAAAAATATCTGTGAAAAGAACAATGAGATACAAATCATATCAATGGACTACTACTCCATGTCCTTAATCATCAACTTTAGCTCCATCAGTTCATATGATGTTATAAGATTGGGGGGAATCAAAATGGTATCTTCACCTAGTCCATGAATTATAATATTGTTAATTCCTCTATTAGTGGAATGTATTATGATGTCATATGGGAAGATATCCAATGAGAGATCCATATATGTAAGAAACGATGAAGTAGGAATAATTGATTCTTCTGAAAGAGAAAAGACTAAAATACACTCTATGATAATTGTAATATGACCCAATTTTGGACTAACTCTAATAGCTCCAAATCCATTTTATCTAGTCATAATATTATCCTCTCCATTAAGAAACACAAATTCTACCCATATATAATATAAATCACTATGTTATCAATATCTATGTAGCAAGTCAATGATGAGAATAACATCAATGATGGTCAACACTAGAATCTTGAATCCCTAAAAATATATAAAACAATAAAAGTATATTGGACACTCATGGAATCATTGGAGATATAGTACATTCAATCCCAACAATGTATCAAGGGAATGTATCTCAGAATATAGATTCACTAGTATGATAATTATAGTAACAACATGAGAAAATATAAGGGAATGGGAATAAGTAATATCAATGAAAGACGTAGGAAATATTGAAATTTTCCAAATTACACCTCAAATAGTAGTTTGTCCTTCATTTACATTTACTAGATTCATATCCACTTATAAACATGGACATCCATAGTTACGTTAAAATTTACATTTTATTCATTTATAGAAGAAGTCATTTCCATATATATATCTGACACTAAGGACCCCAGTAAAATACTTGCTTCCCACACAGTGTCTGCCTCAATAAATTATAGACACCCCAACTTAATTCTCTATGATAAAATGAATATTAAGGGATTATCTATCCATATATTAAACAATTTACCTGAGGTTCCAACTAGGAACTTTTGATGTTACTCATAAATCTATAATTGAATAATTATTTTCCACCTCCTAATAAAACTAATGAAGCCAAACCCAAATCCACATGCAGGTGAAAACAATGATTCCCACTTATTTTCCCTTACTTCTTATGTATAAAAAAATTTATCATCATATTATAAGGATATCCAATGACTCGAGCATTTAATTTTATCATAATTAGAACATTTCAATCATCATCCAAAGAGATTAATGTTGGCCAATGACCTTAAAAAACCTCTAGGTATGCATATTGTTGTAAAATCCATACCTTCCATCTCTCTGATGCCAAAAATAATTTCATTGTAAATTTTATAGGCATTGAATAATCATTTCCTGAAATGAATGAAGTACTTTGGAGAATATTTGAGACACTATATGTTTTTCTCAATAAATTAATGGATACCCACGAAATATTTATGAACATGAATGCTTTATATAGCATCCTTGTATCCAGAAATATTCCCATATAGAATTGGACCATAATGGTGTCAAAGATCATACCCTCAATTCTCTTAACATATTACATGATTCCCCATCAATGAAAAGTAGGTCACTAAATTATTAATGATGATAAATCCACATTATAATCTTTGTATGTCTTCCATTGATTTTTATCATGTTTCCAGTATCTTGCTTTATTCTAGCTCCCTAAATAGTTATTGACTGCTCAATAAGAAGGTCATTGGATTACTAAAATATTGACTTTAAACCCCTCGTACATATAATGGAACTACTACAAGGACTTCAAGATGGGTTTATCCCACTATAAGATCGTTTATTGTAGTTAAAGAAGCATGTGATGTGACACCATCCTTCATAGTAGGGGAGAATAATAGAATTCACCATCGTTGGAGTACCCTGACCCACATCAGTTGGTGGTGACACTCATATTCTATGAGGTGGAATATTTCGTAACTTGAAGGGAAACATTGAAGAACATTTATAAAACCTCTTTGCTGGACTAAGGGAAGACAAAAAGGATCACATTGAAGTTTACCGATAACCCATGTTATGAACCTCTTAAAATTTATAAATGTCTCTTTCCTTGATCATTAGTAATAGTTGTACATATAAAATCATTATAGTATTCATTAGTTATACAAATTAATTCCCATAGAGAAATATCACAATAGAATGGAAAAATATTTATATTGGGAAACCTATTATTAATTGACAGATAATTAATATTAAAAGGGAATGAATTAAATTATGATATAATATGTACAAAAATAATATAATTATATATATATATATATAATTTTATCTGACATGCCTAATAATAAATAGTGAAGATAAAAATATCCTCCTAAAGTAGAGAGAAAAAATCGTACCATGGTATCTTAGTTGTCACTGAATATCCTTGGTACATTGTAACCCAATTACCATTCTAACACTAAAATGGTGAAAGGGAGTTCCCGATACCCATTGGATCATGTCATGCATATAGACTCATACCATATGATAGTTGAAATGATTTTTTCCAAATGAATATTGGATGTAGATAAATGAATCATTATTCATATAAACGAAAGTCTCCATTAGGGGAAGTGTACTGGAAATAATCACGTATATCATCCCAATGTGCTACTATAATGTACTAGAAATACATAAAACCACCCATGTCCCTATAGATGCACTCACCACGTCCAATGATTAATATATAGAACCACCTCAAAATTTTAATTTCCTATTGCTCGATTTTGGATGATGATAGTGTAAAAACACCCGATGTTACAAGTACAGAACAAGCCTAATCACATTAGTTTTTTTCCAAAAAAAATTCCATATCATCTTATTATAATAAATTAAGCAAAGGAATTAATTTATTTTGTAGATAATACAGGTATGGATGTTCAATAGCTTATTTAAAAAAATTCACACTTTTTAGTTCACTGATGAAAATAATTTATTCAAATGAATTACTTTTATGGATATGGAATATTACTAGAAGAATTGATTAAATAATACATTTTATATAAAATATATTATATAAACAAAAAAAGGGAATGTAAAATAGTTTAATAATGTTAGATTAAAGTTATATCTCATTGATAAAAAAGAGAGAAACCTTGGAATCTTCAAAATAAGTATGTATGTTACAGGTTATAGGACTCCACACACTCTATGTGATCACATAAATATGTGTACACACACCCTCTGGACATTGGTCCGAGTGTCATCATTACTATCCCATTAGAGATGTTACCTAATATATAATATTTAGAATGATGTAGTATCATAGAGTGGGTCCAAATAACATGTGTTCCTATGTGATGAGAAATTACTTTTAATACTTCTTAAAATACAATAAATCCCATTTCTCCCGATTCAATATCAGATTTTTCCTTGAAAAAACCTAAATGTGGTTTTAATCAAAACATTCCATTTTTACCATGATTACACTATTGTTAATAATTCAAAAATAATTTTAATCCATCTTTAGAAGTGTGAAATAAATTCAGAACAAATTCAATCACTATTAAAAAGCCTATAATTCACCGAAATTGGGTTTTTTCACAATATTCCATTGAATCCAATTCAAAATTGAAATCAAACTATCTAAATTAAAATTATTTTCCACAATTACTTCAAATCCTATGGGGTTGGATGTTTTTCCAAAATTCAATCCAAAACTCATTCCAAATCTACCAATTCACTGTAATTGGTTTTCATTAAATAAATTGAAATTAGTATATTCCAAAAATGAAATTTTTTTTAAATTAAATAGATGATTATGCATCCATAAATTTAAGGATAATTAATTTAGAAATAAATGACATAACAAACTACATTTTTCAGATTCACAATGCACACATCAGAACCCTCCAATGGGAAATTAGATGTAGAGGACCATGCAATTCAAACTAAAGAATAGATATAGCAATAAAAAGGGTAAATTCATCAATATATATAAGTTAAATTGAATATGAAGGAGGATAATGATAGGGGAAATGAATAATAGAGATATTTCTTACTAGGGAATCCACACTGTAAGAGGAACAATGATCGAACATCAAATGATGGGGCCTGGAAGGATTGGTGATCTTCAGCATCACCTGAGTAAGGATTTGGGTCAAGGTAGTTGACATGGGAGAGGATCTAAAACAGTTAGATTAGTTTTTTTGGCTACCTTAAAACCATAGTCATGGTATTAAATAATGTGTAATCCAATTACACATTGTTAAATAGTTAATTATTGTAACAATAAAATATTGTGTCTCCATGAATTATAAATGGATGATCTAAATTAAAAACCGATCATTAACTCATTCACTTTGTGTAATGGATATTCACATCATGTTCTCCTCACAACATGAATCATCAATTGAATTTCATTAAAAACAATCAAATGATGTGTAACTGAGTTATATAGTGTGTACCCCTCCAGAATCTTATAGATATGATTTGTTAATGATCGGTATCCAAATAATCTGTGACATCACCAATATAGGTATCCTCCAAACTGAATTTCAATACTACATAGTAAACAAAAAGTAAAAACCCTGAAAATGTAAAATATAAACCTATATGATTGGTAACTGGATGTTAAAACACCCCCAGTATAAAAAATTTTATCCTCAAAAAACCATTGAATATGCTTCAATGTCATATAGATGAGGCCACTTCTCTTTTAGTTCTGCCTCTCATTCCAACATATCATAGATATTAGAACTCTGCATCCATAGAACCCAAACAAAAGGTATCATCCTCCCATGAGGAACCATGGTATCATAATAAACTATCATTACAGATCTTTCAGTCACAGATAAATTAGGATCAACATCAATATTATGCCAGCTCAGAGCCTGATATGGATAAGATAGATAAATTTAAAGAAAATATTCATGAAGCATGAAATGTATCGATGTCAAATGTGGTGGATGTGCTAAATTATAATCCTCTTCCTTCACCTTATCAACAATCTTGAAAATTACATTAATGATGATAGAGTTTTCTTTTACTCCAATGTTTTCGATGACCCTTACATGGTGAAGCATTTATGAAAACCAGATCACCAACATAGAATTCCTATGGTCTATGGTGATGATAATCATAAGATATATATTTTCTCTATGCTTTGAACATTTTCATATAAATTAACTGAATCAATTGTGTCTTCTCTTGGACTAATCAGGTATGAAAAATGGAACAATCACCAACCACTGAGTAGCATGATGATGATTTTGAAGGTCGACCATACACGGATTCTAAATGATCCATTATGACTATAGATTGGTAACTATAGCATTTATAATTCTCAAAAATCCCAAAATAATCATCCAAATTTCCAAAAAGAAAATAATATAAGTGCGAATCATAGCCTCAAGTATTTTTTTAGCGCTTTCTATCTTGTCATCTTTCTACAGATGGTAATCTATGAGAAAATGGACCCAAGATCCCAGTGCCTCTAGAAGGCATCTCTAAATCCAAGATATAATCAAAGGATCCCTATCGTTTAACCAAGAATATGGAACTCCATGTAAATGAACAATATATTTGAAATAGATAATCTTATATCCTCATCATTGGTTGTATAAATATTTTTATAATGGGAGCCGATTTCGTCGAACTTTTAGTAAAGACTCATATTGAATTTTTCTTCCTCTAGGAATTTTGAAACTGGTCCACAAAGTCCATTGGAATCTCAACCTAGTTCCAATTTGGGAATAGAAGTGGTTGAAACCAACCTAATGGTCTTTGATGCTCACTCTTAACATGTGTCAAACATAACAATTAGAAAAATCACATTAATACCCTATCTCTCACCTGGCCACCAAAACATCTATCTCAAATCATAGTACATGGTTTTGATTCCTAGGATCACTTCCCATTGGTAACATTGGAAATTTACCATCACAAAATAACATTTTCCTACTAGAAAAGAAAATAATTTTCCAATAGAATAGAATACGCTCAATGGAGAATGAAAAACTAGGCATGGTTTACCTACAATAAATTGATTCTCTAATGTAACAAAACTCATCATCAATTTATTCCTCTAGAAGAATCAACTCAAGAAGAGATTATGTGAAATGAAATATGTAAAAAGATACTTTATCCCTTTTATCATGAATTGTAATATGAAAATGTAAAAAATATCCCATAAAAATATGCACTTCAAAAGATTCATTCATTTCGTGTGTTATTGTTTCATATGTAACACATCAGTAATGAAATCCCCTTTCAATAGTGTATTGGCAATGTTGATGTTCAATGATCACATGTACTCCACCCTACAACTCTGGTAAAGATTCAAATCATCTTGAGTGATGATATAACTCTTGCTCTTGAGTTCTGAATAAAAAGTAAATTGTTCTCCATTAAGGTAATTCATTAAAAACATACTTGAGTGCATCACCGCTAAATGTTTAAGGTAATGGGTTAGATAATTCATCTCATGTGGCCTAAGATTAAGAGAGACTTCAGTGAAAAAAATTATCATCCTAGATTTGGAAGCAACCGTATGCTGAAGCGGATGATTCCGAGAAGACAACATCGCCCTTCCCAGCCTCTTGAAGAGTCAAAATCGGCCCGGTCTGCAAAAGACAATTTAGTTCAAAAAATGAAATCTATCGTTTTTCATTCAATGAAATATTTACACAATTTTTTGTAAGAGGAGTCATCGAAAAATCCAAAATTAAGAAATATATAACAAATCAGTGATAAAATCCTTCTAATCCCATGAATCATCAAATCTCATAGTCTTTCAGTGGCTATTCAAATGTCATAATAGAATAATAAAATTCAGGATCAACAGAAATTCACTGTTACTAGACCACATGTCTCATGAATTGATCTTCATGAATAAAAAATAACATTCTTAAGGCTTGGTATAATGATTATGACTTCTCAGCAACCTTATAAATTTTCATAGATGTTTCACATGATACTTCTCCGACATAGAATAAATGATTATTACATCAACACATACTAACATTTATGTATCAAGATACTCACGGAAATTCCTATTAATTAAAGAAAAAATAACCAAAGGGGCATTGGTTTGGACAAATGGAATAATTAGTAACTCAAAATTAAATATAATATTTTGTAATTTTTGTTAATTATCAGATTATTTTATCCTCAACCGGTGGTAACCAACTCGATGTTCAAACATTGAGGACAAATTACACCCTATTAAATGATCAAATAGATAATCAATATGGGGAGACATATACTTGTTCATTAATGTAAATCAATTTTTCTTCTATTATTATACAGATGGTTTAAGGGATCTATCATCCTTTTTGGAAAATAAAAATAGCTCCTCCCAAGGAGACACCATCAAGAGTATAAATACTTTCTCTATAAGACTATCCAACTATAACTTTATCTCTTTTGATTTATCTAGTTTTATGTGATAAGAAGAAATCAAAATTGGTTTAGTGCCAGTAATTATGTAAATGAGAACTCAACCTCTTTTATAGGCGGAAAACTGGAGATGTCATGAAGAAAAAAATCAAAAAACACATTGATGAATAAGGAGAGATCAACACTCATTGAATACCACTTCAAATAAAAATAAAAAAATGATATCACCTTCCCCATATCTGGATAATATTCTCTATCTCTAATCCGCCATGGATTCCACTCTCCATGAAAGAAATGATGCACACCAGTAGTTGTAGTAAGGTACATCCATCGAAGATAACAATACATACATGCATTCTTGGAAATGATCTAATGAACCATGAATAATATTTCATTATATTTCATGTCTATTACTAAAAAAATTCTGAAAAACTCAATATCTGATAGAGATAAGTCATTATCACGACTATAGATACTATTCTATCAATTCATACAATAGGGTGTAGGAAAATACATTTCAAAGGATAAAAGAATCCTAGTAAGATTTACACTATTAATATATTGGGTTGAAATAAATGAGTGAGGTGCACATGTATCGAATAGAGTAGTCACTTATGATGAAGATGTTGTAATGGTTCCCCTCACATTCATTGGACTAGTATTTTCATCCTGTGGAGAGTTTCTACTATGTAATGATTTTTCAATCATGATTGCTAGGATTATACCCCTTTAGTACATGCATCATATGATTTACCTGTAGTTTTTGGAGGTTCATATGTTCATGTTCCACCTTGTGGAGATGAATAATTGTGATAGACCATCTTAATGTGAACCCGAACATCCACAGAGGCTACATTTTTTGGGAGTCTTAGTGAAAATCATCCTTGAATGTTCTGGTTGACTACAATGATAACTTATCATGCTTCCAATAAATTTCTTAAGTGAATTTTATTTACTATGTTAATATATTCATTAGGATTGATGGAAATGATGCATACTGAATACTATATTATCATACACTATTTGATTGATATATATGTTGGTGTTAATTCAAGACTATGTAAACAAATAATCATGCTATAGTGTATTGTATTATAATATTAGAGTTATGTTTATTGATTACATGATTCATATAGTTGATATATTATATATATAGTAGGAGAAACTATTCTTATGGATGTAAACAGGATGCTTTTTAAACACATAGAGTAATTCTTTCATAGGCTAGATGATCATTATGCAGAGTGTTGAAAAGGTTCTTAAATAATACTACAATTTTCATTTTTTGACGAATTCTCTATGAATGAATCCATAAAACACTTTTTTCATCACAACCTTATTTACCAATTATATTTTTAATAATGCCTTCCAATGCCATATTCTGTTCTCCAAGACCTCTAAAATAGTATGACATACAAAAATTAGTAGAAAACCAATCACATTACTGTAAAAATTATGTACATGAAATTTCCAAATTTATAATATTAAAAAATATTGATACTATTCAATGATTTGATGTGTATTCCAAAACTTATTAAAACTAAAAAAGAAATAAATATTTTGAAATAAAATAAATTCAATGAAATCAAAATAAATTCAATGTATGCAAAATATAATGAATCTATTGTCAATGTCAATTCCCCAACACTTAATTCATGGAAATTTTAATATGATATCCAAAAAAGACAAATGATAAAAAAATCTAGAATGTTCTTTCGTGAATTACTTTATCAACTCTGAGTATAACAGGATATCATGTCCCCATTATTTTACTTTTACTTTTTTCTTTATTTACTGTACTAAATTAATATACACTTATTTAATCGTATAATTTAATCGTATTCGTATCTTCCTAATTTTTTTATCATCATTCAATGTGAATTTAATTGATAAATTTTACCATATCATTACCATGTATGTGTCACATTAAGTTTCATGAAATTTATAAAATCCATTTAATTAGTCCAATAATTATTAATATCACGATTGATTATTGATATTTTCTTATGGGTTGTGGTTTTTGTTTTCTATTGAGGTATTTTTGTTTAATAGTTGGTTATCCAACTCAATGATGAATAAAAATGCATGACATTTCGTTTCCTTCATTACTGGGTTCCTCCCACTCTTCCTCTTCCTTTTATAGTTCTCCACTCCACTGATATTATAAACTTTGGAAAAAACCAATAATAATTTTACCGTTAACATGAATTAGTCATCATAATTCTTTTTATAGGGTAAATTATTTTAGATTATCTCTTCAAGCATGAGAGAAATATTTGAATATATTTAATAGGTGGTTAGTTTTTCATTCCCCATGTTAGGAAATATTTTTTAATTATTACATAACATTCATAGGAAATAATTTTTATAACATTATTATTTATTTATATACAAATTATTTAAAAAGATATTATATATTAAATATTTTCTCAAAAATATTTAAAATAAAAAAACCCTCCAAAACCCTCGTAATATTTTTGGGTTGTACATCATAGAGAATTTAAACATCAATTATATTTCACACCCCCATATTCCTCAATTTGGAATTGTTTGGGCTTCCTTCGTGATCTAGAATTATTACACAATCTGGAATTTTAGTTTAAAATGGACTTTATTTTCACTAATGTAAGTGATATAATTTATTGAACAATGTTAATTTGTATCTAGGTAATTTTATCATTCTTACTAGCATTGGTTTTAATCAGAAAAAATAAATAAAAAACAACATAACTTCTCACCTCACATCAAAAATATTTATCAATATGGCATTTCCAGGTCACTATCACTTTCCCCAACAATAAAATTTTATGTCATGAATCATCTTCCTAGTAAGAGTAAATTGGTATTAAAGGTTCTTAATTAGGATAAAATTTTATATTAGGCTTAAAAATATGTTTCATTTTAAGAGAATTTAATAACAAAATAAATCCCCATTCTGGTATAAAAAATTTCCTTAAATTTTCCATCATTTTGGATACATTAATCAGCAATTCCATGTTATTCCTGAACATATTGGGTATACTATGAAATGGGTCATTATAATAATATTTCCCAAAAGGTTCATATTCCTAATATTAAAATAATTATAATTACTTGAAAATATTTAATTCCCAGATATTCAGAATGTAGATGCCCTAATATAAATTTTTTATAATTATATTATGAAAAACATCATTTGGGAATTTATATAATGTGAATGAATGGGTAAATTTAGCTCATTAGCATTGAAATTGATTGGAAGTTGTAATTAAATACAAAATAACAACCAAACGATTGAAAAACACTGTCAAGCATATAAAATAATGTTATACAATTATTTTGTTAAAATATTAACTATTATAAAAGAAATAGAGTTTTTGTAAAATCCAAATATAAAATTCCTAAAATAAAAATTTCAAATTTCCCTCACATAAATTATTAAATTAGATAAATGGATTAAAGAATATTTTAAATTTTATGTATATTTAAAATAGAATTATTAAAATCATATAAATGTCAATAATATATGATGCCCGGTGGTTATCAATAATTAATAGGTTTGTGGAGTGCAAATTATGTTTGACAAGATTCTTCATTATATTTTTCCGAATTATCACAACACTGAATGGATTTACATGAGTTAATATAAATGGTCCCTTTATATAGAATTAAATGATTCTACAATCAGTTTTCTAATGAGATACACAATGACACTTTTACACTTCATTAATGTATTTTTGATTAATTTATTTATCAAGATCCGCTCTTGTCCTTTGTTTTAGAATTTGGGAATTAATGAAATATATTAATTTTGTTTCCTCTAATTCATTCAACTAAAACCTCAACTATTTTACAACTATATCCAAGTCCCAATTAATATCCCTTAATAATTGGTTTGATTTGTCTTCCAATTTCATAGTTATATTACAACACTTATCAAAAATATTCTTATATAGACACATTCATACGAGTGTTTTTTGGTAGTCAAGTAATAAAATAAATTATCTTCTATCTATAGTATTAATATTTTCATTTTGGTTTAACTATTCTCACTAAAATACCAATAATGTACTTATTATGGAATTTGTCACTATAATTTTTGGTTAGTGATATTGTTTTAATGTCTTATGATACACTCTATACATTATCATTTAATCCACAATGGCTCTATTGTAAAATTGAGTAACATGGTCACCTATTACTGGTATTCAAACATTAGGACTACGAAATACCCTTGATCTAATACAATAAAAAATATTAGCATCATTTATTTTCTCCCCTTGGAATTTTTCTATTTTAAAACATAATCTACAAAACATGGAATGAATTATCATATGATATAGGATTATACATCATGATATATTCTTCATATGGGAATATAAATTCCCAAAATAATATTGGATTTCGAATAATTTTTTCACTTTGTGATTTTCTTAGTGAAATATATTTTTTCGTAATTAGTGAAATATTTTTGATCATATATGAATGACATGGACTAGTAAATTTAAGATTATAAGAATTTACATGAACAATATTTAGATCAAATGTTTCTACCACAAGATAATTTTTGTCAAGTCACATGATCAAATTGATCATCACATTAAGGAAAATATCTTCTTATCATCCTATCATTTCAAATGTTTTCCAATGGAAAAAATCCTCTCAAATGTAAATCCTTGAATATGACATGATTATTTGAATATTTGGGAGTATTAAATTTGGGTATACCTAATTTATAGCATAATAATTTACAATATAATCATAATGAGTCACTTATCTAATGGTAAAATAATGTGGTTCACCTTGTATATGATAATTCATTATCTTGTGGTCAAGAATATCAACTTCTGTAGTATTGGTTAGACTATTCAGGTGACATGCCCATTGTTTCAAAAGCTGTAAAATAATATATATTAAGATTCAAATCATAATTTAACAAAATCCATCCATCAAGACCGACCATGAATTTAGCCTTTTTAATCAAGTTTATATGTGTAAAATAATCATAAATAATTTTATCTTTAGAGAATAACATATATGTTTTGAATTTATCCCTTATAAATAAAACTATTAAGAAATATTCTTTTATGGTGGAGTATTTGTGAATTTCTTCATCCATTGATATTTAGTAATAGGTAATGTTATGTTCTCCTCTAAATCAATTAGGATATATTTTCTCTCATATATCAATTTGAAGTTTCACAGATTATTCCAAAAGGGTTTTCCAAATTTTATTGATGAATCGATTTTTGTGTGATTAATCATCAATTTACAACAACAACAGATTCTATGTGATCAACATTCATGTTCAATATAGTATCATTCATAATTAACTGTGATAGTGGTAGAGAAATAATTTAAAATTATATTACGAACCTCCTATAAAATACAGCATGTCCAAAAAATTATTCAACATGTTTCAGACAAGTTAGGAAAAGAAATTAATTTATATCAATAATATTAAATTTAACGTCCTCAATAACATTTTGAGAAATAAAATACATTTAGTAAATTATTTTTTGCACCATGAAATTGACTTTAAACTTCTAAAAATCATCTTCTTTTTAATTTAAATTCATTATATCATTTTAATTTTTTTCAGAAATTTTACTTTATTTTTCAAAATATTTTAATTTCATCGAATAAAAAATCATTGCGGACATAAAATTATCAGAAAACAGACATATCATATACATCTAAAATGTACCTTGAGAATTGGATAACACAAATTGAATCCCCTTATTTTAAATGTGATCAACGGTACATGTAAATTTGGACATATCTTTATCATTTTGAGTAATGGGTACATAAAAATAACAAAGAAATTAATAAAAAAAATAATGAGTTGTAACTTAGAAACTATCCAATATTTGATGATAAAATTGGATGCAGAAATGAAATATTATTTTCAGATAATGAAAAATTCTATAATCAATGAAATCTATCTTGTTATTCTAAAATATATAAGGTTTAGAAAAATTTGTTCATTCCCCACAATACCAAATCCATTTTTTAATTACACAAATGGTGATCACCAATTGTGAGTTTGAGATAGGTTATATGTTCACAACCACTAAAGATATTTTGATATCATTAATAAAAACATATATCTTGGTTTTATATACGCTTCATTAGGGTTTCCTAATATGAGACGAGTTACCTTCAAGAATAAGACAACACATGCAAATTTTTATATTATTTCCTGAAATATCACCAAAACCTCAACGTATTACATAATAATTTACTCTCAACAAAATCAATACATTTTTGTTGTTATGCGTGTTAATGATTATTGAAAACAATAATTAGTAATTATTGTCATCCCATGAGAAAAAATATATTTCAAATCTGTGAGTAGAACATTGAATTCCCTATTTTCTGGATGTGCTAAAGGAGTGATTATATTGGGGTTAAGAAATTAAAATGACTGAATTGACCTTACATAATATGATATATCCATATAATATCAAGAAAATATATTTTTTTATCAACCCCTAATATTGAAATTTACTACATCCCATAATCTAAAATTAAACATTCATGAATTTTTGACATATTCATTTTAATAGGATTCTCAACCAATAAACATTTCTAAAGAGATAAAAATTTATATAAATTATCTATATCATCAATGGGATTAGAAAATTCAATGTGAGAATATGTATAAAATAGAAAATATTCTAAATCGTCATTAATGGATTCATAAATATGGAACTAGAAAATGTTATCTCCAAAATGCATGGTATGTGTTACTTCATGCAAATTGAATATTTCTTGGATATATTTGAGAAGGGACTTAACTTCATTTTTGATGGGTTTCATTTTTTTTCTTATTTTTCTATATTGAGGATATTATATTTTTATGGGGAAATAAAAACATTTTTTAAACTAGAACATAAAAAAGACTGAAATATAGAACACATTGAATATATTTGTATGTTAAACAACCAATAATGTGGTATATAATTATTCTTAACACAATTATGAAAAGTATTGGTAATGAAATCAAATAATGAAAGATAAAAAAATATTAATGAACCAAAAAAATTTATCCAACAATGAATGCTATAGATATTTTTGACAGATAATGATTTTTTTTATCAATGTTGTCTAATCATGGATGATACACATTATATCAGGTTCAACCATTCAATTACTTGAATCCACCTCTTCATGATATAAGTATCATTGATAAAATCAATATACATAGGGAATTTTCTATGTGATTTATGGATTGTAATATTAATCTCAACATTCCAAAATTTATATTTAAATATTCATTGTAGTTAAATGTATTAAAAATTCATCAGTTGAATCATTCTTGACTATAATGGGATTGGTAGGTTATAATCTCCCCATGGATACTCTAAAATGGGTTTTCCTATTTTTTCTCCATTAATATATAAAATCATATTTCTTTTCATTTTCTGGTTGATGAGGTTATTTTGTGAATATTTATATATTTTTTATTATTGATTTATATAATTTTTATGGAGAGTTTCTCATGTTTTTTGGAATTTAGTGCCTAAATTTCATTGATAATCTGTGTAGTCATCATGCTCACATTCCAAATTATATTATTGAATTATTTGGATATAATTTTTCTTTCATTATTATATATAAAATTTACAAGGCTTCCAATATGGATACATAACACATCCACTTATTTCTTATAATTTTCGACATTATGTTAATCTAGTTATTTTACACTGATTTGTACACTTGTTTAAGACAAATCATATGATATTTTTTATTGTAATGGATGGGTTTTTGGATAGAATATAAGGTTTATGTTTGGTTTTATGTTTCATGTATGAGTATTGGATTTTTTTGATGTAGATTTGTCTTTCCCGAATTGTATCTATTATTTTAATTGGTTCTAGTTTGATGATATAGACTAATTATTTTAGTTTTCATACCTATATCATACATGGTTACTCAAATTAAATCATTTATTTTTTTGTGGATATTATCTCTTATAGAGGGATTCAAAAGAATACATTTTCCCATACACAAGCATGAATAATCCACCAACAATTACTCCACTAACATAATCATTAGATCAATTGATGCAACATGGAAATAAATGACTCATGTTATACTATTCTTCCATTCAAATTATTTTTTAGTATCTTAATCATTATAATTTATAAGAGGAAATTGTGTCTAAAAATGTAATGATTAATCTAATTTTCCACAATCATCATTCTAAATTCTATAATCAATGTCTTGAAAAGCATGAATGGTTCTTTGGAAATTTTTATGGGTTACCAATGGTTCAGGTGAAAACACAATTTATATATCCACTTATTAATGATTTATTATTAGTTCCATTTAGATAATCATAAAAAAATAACGACATATTCATCACTAAGTATAAACTCATTGACTAAAACATTGAAAAAAGAATAAGAAATAATTTTTAAAGTCATATTTTTAAAATCAATCGATTGTTCTCATATTTTATATTTATCATAAAATATAATAATGTAAAATAATAATCCTAGTGGAAGATCATAGATGTAGAACATGATATGAAATATTAAATTGTAAAATAAAATATTAGTATATGAAAATTCACATATAGGTTTATTAGAACAATTTTTTCCCAAACCACCAATGTTTTTTGATGTTCAGTATTAGAAGGTTAACTAAATATTTTTAAGAGATATATTTCTTTCTCACAAATTCATATCGCCTTGCTACAAACAAAATACAACTAATGGAATAACCAACAATAAAATCATTTTTAACATTCCACCCCAAACCCATTTTCATTCGAAGAGATAGTGGTTATTTGGACACTAAGTGACATCCCAAAGAAACTAAAGGCTGAAAATTAATGAAAAAGTAATAATAGAATATTTTGGGAATATTTTTGTCATAGACTTAGAATATCTAGAGTATAAAAAAATATTTGGTGGGTACATGATAGATGATTATAATGAAATAAAAATTAAATGTAAATCCAAATATCTAAAAATATCAAATTGACAATGGGAATTAATGATAACATCATGAAAGGACTCAAATACAACAAGAACAAAAAAATAATATTGGATTAAAACCATGAAAATTTAAACTATAATTATGATCCAACCCCACATTCCACAACATGTGATCAATATGAATCAATTGAAAAAACAAGATACCCTTTCATTCCTTGTGTGGAAATAGGATTAGATAATAATGGTTATTTTCATTAGTTTTCCTAGAATGGTTCAAAAACAATATTCCAAATGGGATATTGTGAAGTATATCTTTAAATAATCTAATTTCATCCCACATTATTATACTATTATAATGATACACTTTAAATATATATATAACTATGAAATTATATAGTGATACAGATTTCCAGATTGAATTGTTTCTGACTGAGAACCCAATTTGACATCTCATTTTATGATGTCCATGTTTTAGTTCATAGAAACATAGTTGACTTTGATCATATACTATCATCTTCAAATTCATAAATAATACAAATGGATGATAGATATTTTATAAAACATTTTTTGATCTCATGGGATGAATTTTTAGAGCTCAAGGGAGGACCAAAAACCATTAACGGTGTTCCTGTATAATAATGGTTAACATGAATTGATAAATAATTCCCATTTTAAGGCATTATATGTGTATCCTCATGGGTCTCCACTTTTTTTGGGGGAATGAATTTGAGTGATAGATTATTTTTCCAATCCCTGTGAATTAGATAATAGAAAATATTTAGATAACTATAAAGTGAATGGAAATGACAAAAATTCATTTTAAATATTAAATAGACTAATATAATTGATTTTTATCATTTGATGTATGTGGTCATGTTTTCTGGACAATATCTCTAAGGATGTGGAATCATCCTTTTGTTATTAAATAGAAGTGGTCTCCTGGGAACATATCCCCTTTCAATAAACATGAATGACTTGGTGGAGTAGATTATAAGTTAGTGTTAACAACAAGAATAATTTCCATTCATAACATGTTCCATGTATCTAAATTAAGGATGTACCAACCTGATTCTAGCTATATAATTTGATGAGACAATGTTGATCTTGATCCAGATTCCATTTTTATTCATGTGATTATATATATTGTGGATAGGAAATAAGATATCTTTCTTGGGGAAATCATTAGTTTAAATGAGTTTTATGGATAAATGGTTAGATATAGAAGGAAACATATAAACATAAAAATGGATTATTGGAGTAGTGGATAAAACTCTTTCAAAAAACACTTAATTCATTCATTTAGATTATGTATATACCATATATGGTAAAATATGATAGTCTATATTTTACGTACATTAAAAATTTCAGGTATTTTGGTATTATACAATTATAAGGATTCGTTTCAAAATATTTGTTAGAATTTTAGAGTGTTTCTTATGCATTTATATAGGATAAAAATCTGATTGAGTTATTTTAATTCTATGGAAAATTGTGGTGATACTATGAAAGTTAGGAAGGTTGTCACTACAAAGGTTCTTTATGGGAGCATGGTTTTTGTAATCCATGAAAATTAAATTTTTATAATGTGAATTTTTAGAAAGTGGAAAAAGTGATGATGATTCATGGATATTAAGAAAATGTTTGTATACTATTTATTTGGTTTTCATTTAGATTTTAGTGGAAAATGACCATCCAAATTGGGTATCACAATAATGAGACTCTCTATTTTATATGTAGTTATATGCTCAATTTTGGAACATAGATTGAATAACCATGTTGAAAAACTATTTTACATGTAGTTAATAATCTTAAAACTAAAAATTAACTAGTATTAAAAGACCAATAGCCACATTTTTTATTAATTCTACTTGGGTACCTAAATAAATTTCCTCTCAAGGCCCCTTAGGAAATTCCGTTTTATCCAAATGTTTCTTTTGAAAAATCATGATACATTGAGTATCTAGATTCATTAATATTTCATTCTTCATCGCTTCAATCACTATGTATCCTCTTATCATATATCACCTGGATGGTTAGATCAATTTTATCATATATATAGGTGTAATTTTTTTAATCATGATGCGATCTTGGTGGACCAATTAATGGTAAAAATATCCAAGTCATAATCTGTTTGTTCTTAATGCAGTTCATAATTTTAATAAACTATTTATAAGTCGGTGGGTCCTCTCTCATAACCACATTATATAAAACATTATTTATTGTTATTTTTGAATATTTTGAGTTGATTTTAGAGTAAAATATTCCGTGATTTCTCAAAGAAAACAAAATTTTAATTATATTTTATAATAAATTAAAAATATGTTTGAATTTGGATAAAAAAGATTACTCAAAATTATAAAATATATTCATTAAAATTATGTAATGTTATTAATGAAATAAATATGCTTGGTATTTTTTTAAAGTGGAATATTATTGTTATAGGATTATATATAGAATTTTTTTTTGAATGATCAGGTTAGAATGTGTATATTGGGATGGTGTATGGTGGAGAAGCACTATTGTTAAAATGTCAGTGGAGAGTGGTAATGAATTAAAACCATAAATATAAAACACAGAACATGAGTGTGTGTGTGTGTGTCTGTGTGTGTGATTTTGTGTATGTTGATATGGACATAATTATATCAAATGATAAAAATAGATTTATAGTTTTTCATAGTTTATCACACATGGATTTTAATTATATATTTTTATAGACCATTTATCTATTTTATAACTACTTTATATAATTTTTCTATATTTTTATTATCCTATTGTAGTTAGTTGGGATGTGTTTAGGATATTCATAATATGTATAATTTCACCACTACTTTAGATATTTTGTGGATTTTTAGATGTAATCTACTGAGAAATAGTGATGTAAAAAATATCATATTTCTCTAGTGATGTTTATTGATACCATGTAATTTTATGTGGAGTAGAGTAAGTATGAGTATTTATAGGGATGACACATCTTTGATCTCATTGGACCTAGTTGTGTTTATCTGTCCCTAAACTTAATAATTACATAATCAAGAGTTTTTATAATAATTTCACAATCAATCACATCGAGGTTCCTTTCAATATTAGAGCATTAGATAATTATGGAATTATTCATAAATAAAAACATATATATTAAAATGTTTACACTTCTACTAACAAATAAATTTTTTCACAAAAAAATGTTTTTAAAAAATTTACATTTTTTGACTTCATATTTATACATTATAACAATTCCTTAATCCCATCCATGAATATATTATCCTTCAAATCATGTAATAAAAATATCAAAAATTTAGGATGACCACAAAAAGACATTATGAGATACAAAACGAATTAAAACTTTTTTCCTTCTGAAAAAATTTACAAAATCAATAAACTAATATTTTTCACCTTTATAAAGTTGCAAATACTCTTTAATGAATACTTGTAAATTTCAAACCCCCTTTGTATTCAAATGATTACTATAAACCCCATATAAATAAGCTCATATCATATAAAGGTTACATTGGACCTAATAATACATACAAGAAATAACCATATGGTTGGCTTGTACATGTATCACTCATAGAATAGGAATGACTATACGACCAAATATCATACCCAATGCATTGGTGGTTATAACATAACCCCTCGTCCAGTATTTATCAAAGAGCCACCCATAATTGGTTTAACACATAACCACACAATAATGTTTTATCAAATAACAACCCATAAAAATTCCACATACCATAATCATAACAAATAATAGTCCACATTTATCAATATTTTACTCGTAAAATTTCATTTTCAGAAATAGGAAATAATTAATGATATTGAAATAGTCAATCCATTTTTAAAACCATTTTCAATACAAAAATTATTATAAAACGAATAAGGGGGATATTTTTATTTTAATAACATTAAGTATTATATACGAATCCAAATATCAAATAATGTTCATGACAGTGGAAATTTCATCATCATTGTATATTTTTTTTAAAATTACTTTTTTTAATTTTGTAATCCTTTTCGTGTAAAAAAGATTCTTTTTGAAAACCATTAACTAAAAATATGAGTTAAAGGGGTTGAATAAACACCATATAAAATAAGTTATTTTATAACCTCCATATATTCCATAATGAATGTATATTTAGATGGAGTCCCTTATAATTAGTTTGACTTGCCGCATATGTTCCTTCTTCTTTCACTTGAATGAAATATTCTTGAGAGACTATTGAGGGACTTGTATTTTTTATTTTTGGGAAACCATAACCACATGGACATAAATAGAGTGATGAGGATTGTTTTTTGATTAGTTTTATGTATCTAAAATGATTTTTGGTTCAAAATGGGTGGTTGAAGGGGGTATTTATAATTAATGAGAGGTGGATTCAAGTGATTAATTTAATGATTATTTTATATTAAAATATATCCAAATAGAGTTTGAAACAAATTCCATAATTTTGACTTGTAATTTATGTGTTATAGTAATGTAAGGTTCGATCCACATCTCAACAAAATTATAAATTTTATTCTTTTTAGGTATATAAATCTTTTGACTTTTAATTATATCCCTTACTAAAAAATATACATTTATTATGGTAAATAATTTATTTCCCATTAAAACATTTTTATACCTAAAAATATAATTTAAATGACAAAATAATTTTACATCCTGATTTAAAATATGGAATCCTTTTTACCTAATTCAAATAAAATAATTTGATTATTTAATTTAAATAATAATTCTACAATCATTTCTAAAAAGCGGGGTTTTAAAGTGAAACGTTCCAAAGATTGAAATGTTTTTATACATAATTTCACATTGAAATAGTTTCAAATAACCAACATTGTATTAAATGACAAAAACATAATATAAATATACATTAAAAATATTAAAAGGATCTTTAAATAGTAGGAATAAATTAAATGAGATAGAATTTTTGTATTGAAACACATTATATTTAACTATTCATTACAATTTGAATTATATATGAAAAATAGAAAAAATTAAACAAAAGTAAATTTTGGTGTCCTAATCACAAATAAGAATTATAATTTTTCAAATAAATCATATATATGTGGTAGAAAATATATTTAAACATATTTTCCCATCAATATGCGGTAGAACTACATTTTAATAAATATTAGTGTATTTTATGCTTAAAATATAATTTATTCTCATTTTAAGAATCTAGATAAAGATAGATGAATGTAAAAACATATAATAAACATGTGTAAATGTTATATAGATAGTTTTTTTAATTCCTTCCAATACAAAATCTAGGAGATAAATACCATTCAAAAAAATAATAATCATCATGTATTATTTTTTTTGTATAACTCAGTTTTGTGTGAAACATATGATTTAGAAGAAATAGATTATTACATTTTTAGTAGACTATTGGGTATAGTTTCCACATCATGGTAAAACTAAAATCTATTTCAGAAATTTAATTAGATATGGAAAATGGTTTATTCTATAATTACCTAGTTTGTTATATCCTCCCCCCGTTTAGAAATTATGTCCTCATAGTTTCATTCATTTATAAAATAAGTGGGTTGTATTTCTCCCTCATTGAATATTCATATTCCCATATTTTCACTTCAACCATCTAATTTTTCTGTAAAACATTGTCCTGATGAATAAATTATTCCTCAAAACTTTATCCATGTTATGGAGAATATAGACTATCTATTCCTCATATGAAGGATTCTATTCCAACTAAAATACTTCTAGAATTAAGACAATAGATGAATCTGAAATATACATTCTTAATAGTGAAACCTGAAAAACATTATTTTCATGGGATAAAATTAGAGTTAGATACAATTTCTATGCAACTTGTCCAATATTCGCCCTGATTTCATAGGGTCTAATGAATCAGGAACTCAATTTCTCTTTCTTACCAAAATGAATCGCACTTTTCCATGATAAAACATGAAATATAAAATGATTACCTAACTTAAAAGAAATATTTATCATCGAATTATCTGTATAAATTCTCTACCAAATCTGAGATGTCATCATATGATTTTGAATAAACTAATCTTTCCCTGCAATATCTTCTACCAATTTTAGTCCCATCAACTTCGTTCTACCTACTTCTTCAAAAAATGTTGATGTTCGACACCACTTTCCATATAATACATCAAATTGTTCCATCTGTATAATCGAATAAAAACTGTTATTATATGAAAACTCAACCAAGGAAATATATTGATCCTAACATCCCTTTAAATCCATTGAATAATCACATATAATATTCTCCAATGTATGAATTTTTTTTCATTACTACTAATCAGATTATTTATGAAAATATGTACTAAAATTTAATTGGGTACCCAATGACTTCTAAAGGCCTGTCCAAAACATATATGTGAACCTAGAATCATGATAATATACAATGGAGAGGCAAACTCTACATAATCAGACAATGTCACTAATATAAAGTTGAGAAATGAGATCATGAAACTGAGTATCTCAAGTAAGAATAAAATGAACATATTTAGTCAATCAATCAATAATCTCACAAATTTCATTATTACATCGAGATGTCATCAGTAATCTCATAGTGAAGATCAAGGATATATTTTCCCATTTACATTATGGCACTAGAAAAGGATGAGTATTACCATTTGATAACAACTTATCTTCTTTACCTAGTTGACATGTAAAAATTTCATAGTAAATTCAACCATATCTATTTTCATTCCCTCCCACAAGTAATACTCTCTATGACTCATGTACATCATAGTAATGTTAGGATGAACTGATAAATGAGAAATTTGACCATCAAATTACAATTTTTTTCAGTAAATGTTGATCACAAGGCACACATAATCTCTTCCAAAATATAAAGACACAATCTTTATCAGTATTAAATTCATGAAACAAGAACTTTTGAACCAATGTTATCTTTTTCTACAACTAACAATATTCATTCGATGAGTTCATCATTCTATATGATTGAAATCATTGCACAGAAAGAAAAAAGTGGAATTTCTTTCACCAACAACATTATTCTAAAATTGATCAAATCATTAACCAAAGTACATGTTCCAAACATAGCACAACTATTGTAGCATTACATTTTTGAATAAAAGTTTAGTACTCTATATTTATTTTTCCATATTATAATTAATGATAAAATCATACTCTTAATTTATTTGTATCCATCTCCTTTATCGCATGATCAATTAATTCTGACTAAATATAGACGAATAACATTTTTTGTCAGTTAGTATTTCACATTTTAATCCATACAGATAATTTATCCAAAATTTTAATGTAATAACAATAGTATCAAATTCCGAGTCAGGTGTAGGGAAATGTATCTCTCGAGTTTTAAAATAAAATGATATATAAAAAACCAAATGATTAATATACATTATGACGCCACCATGTTCTATCAACGAAGAACCACTTTAGATAACAAATTCTCCATTTCTTGAAGGTAGTGTAAAAACTATGGAATTCACCAATATTCATTTTAATTCATAATAACAACCATCACATTTTGTTGTATAGATGAACATAAAAGGTTTGTTTATTTAACATTGTTTTTAGTCTATATAAATGTGATTTTTTAAAAAACCCCTCTAGGTATAGCCTTATATACCTCTAAAACTACAAATCATAGTTATATTGGTTGGAATTGTCTAGTTTTCAAGAATCTTTGTAGAAGGATCGATAGTTATTCAATAATTAGAAAAAATATAACAAAGGAAAGTTATTTATTGTTACCAAAACTCAGAAAAGAAAAATATCACAATCAATTTCATTTCATTTAAGGGTTTAAAAAATCATTAGATAAAATTCGTGGTCCAATTTTTATTTAGAATATACCAAAATTGCATCAATAAACACAACCAAAAACATACCCAAGGTCTCAATAAATATTTTATTAATAATATCTGTGAAAAGTGTAGGTGAAATTTATAACCTGAAAATCATTATAAAAACTCATAATGGTCATATTTAGTAGTAAGTATGGTCATTAAAATTTCTACATCGCTCACTTTCAAAAAATGGTACACTGACATCATGTACACTTTAAAAAATAATGTTCTCCATTGGGAAAATAAAACATATCATCAACAAGAGGCAAATGATACTAGTTCTTAATAGTTATTTAATTCTTGGAACTATAATCAATTCAAAGTCTCATTGAACCATCTTTATTTTTAACAGAAAGGAGAGGATCACTCCATGGTTATGTTCTAGGTTGAATTAATCCTTCTTGTAATAACATCAGCAATTTCTTCATTGACTCTATACATTCATTTTGAGTCATTTGATAATGGGGTTTTGAAGTTGGATAAGAATCAAGAACTAAGTAAACAATAAATTGAACATCTCGATTAGGTATTATATTAGGAAAATCATTAGAAAAAACAATAATTTAATAATTTTCCACTATAACATCATTAGTGTGAAAAATTCCGTTGATTTAAATATTATACGAAAGATAATATTCATTCCATATAATAATATTTTATCATATTCCTCATATGTTTTAAATTATAAGGGTTCCTTCTAGTTTTTAAAATTATATTCTCTCTAAAAATAATCTTATATAGATATACATTCTATCATAGCATCATACACATAAATCTAGTCTATTCCCAGAATAACATCAAACACTACAAGAGGAAATACTATAAGTTTTTTTGGTAGATTCATTACATAGACTATGATAAATAATATTTTTCAATTTTTTGCTCATAATTTCACCTAGATGTTTTTCCATTTATTATTGATTAATTTCAAGAGGAATAATTTCTATTTTACCAAAAAAATTATCAAAACGTAATGATTTTATAGACCATGAATCAGACAACATATTTGAATAATCTGAATAATCAAACTATTTATTTTATTCCACTTAATTTAGAGGTAGCACATAAACCATAATAATGAGAAATGATTTTCCACGCCTCTATGCCTTCAACCATATTTGTTTCCTGCCTCTTTAATAAACTTGGGTCACAAATTGGCATAATTCTGTTAATCATTTTTACTAAAACATCTTACCAACAAAATTTCATTACATTCCAGGTCATATCCATTATAGTCACAAGAAATATGAAATGTTTTACCATATCATAATGTCTTCCAAGACATTGAGAGACATTATCCATGAATATATTTACCATAGTTCCCAGAATATTAGAATTTAGTTTTTTTAACGAGAAAATTGATTGGTTATTTATTTCTCGTTTCCTTCTAACTGAAAAATTTCATTTTCATGCACTTAAGGATCACACGATCATCAAAAAAATTCTTTTATAACCTCTATGAACATTAGAAAAGTTTTTCAGATCATTTGAACACAAGAGAGGCTAATGCCCATCTATATTTTACAATCAATCCTGAGTAAAAAAGATCTATCTTACTATCAATATCCAGATAAAATATTCAACATACCTTGAAAAAAGGGGTAAATTTTCATCATATGAAACAACCAGATATTAAAAATATTTTCTCAATTCTAATAATTGATTTCCCATCCAATATCGAACATCCTCATGAAAATACTTCTCAATGATGATATTCATAAATTAAACTCATTACATTGTATTAATTTTTTATCATCCATTGATATTTTTTACCATTTACCACCACTGATCTGCCTCACCTCCAAAACGATAAATAGAAAGTCTAATATTTTGATTTTTAGAACAACACATTATATCAAAAATATATTACAATTTCTTGATCCACTCATCAGTGTTAACATGGTAATATGATCCCCAGAATGATTGTGGAAATTGACCTATGAAATGTTGCACTAATGACATATTCTTATGTGCTCGATACGGTGGATCTCTTGAATGAACACATCCACTTTTCTATCACTGGATACCACTAATAAATATCTAAAAAAACTATTCTATTCCCATTCCGACCATCATAGAATACTCATTTGGATGGTATTTTTCCTCTGTATTGATTTCCTTTACAACCACACTTCATTATATGTAGAAATAAATTATGAAAAACCTACCATAGAAAAGAAATTAAATAATCTACAACATATATATCATTTAAATTTTACCATAACCTAGAAATCATATATGAATAATCTATTAATAATATAAAAACTACTGAATTTATCTAATCAAATAATTGACACCAAATATACGGACCCTACCGTAATGATTAAATAATCATGAGTTATTGTTTCACCCCAACCTCCCATGACACTGTTCAGTTTGAATAAAACAGTAATGTGTGTTGTACGCAACATCGAGTTCTAATACACCACAACCAATCAAACATGCCGTTATGAATAGTAATAACAATTTTTTGAAATTTTATAAATTTTAACATTCAAAATGGACTTCATTTTTGGATTTGGAATATCGAAATTATCTTATTGTGAATTTTTGGTATTTTTTTGAAAACTATTCATTTTTTATAAATAGTGAAAAACATTAATTTAGATTTTAATACCGAATTTTTAATTTAAATAAAAATTTATATTATTTAAATATATTATAGTTCAAAATAGATACAAAATAATTTCATAAGTTCAATATAATTCATTGGATTCAGTTTATAAAAATTTTAGATATATATAAATTTTATTGAATTTTCACCGTCTTTTACCAATCCTTTAGGTGAATTTGAAAATTCACATAAAACATAATTTTATCACTTTTTTGAGTCGAATTTCAAAAATCCATGAGACATAGTTAATATCAAGGAGTAAAATATGGTTCATTAAGATATATTTTTTTGGTCATTAGTAACTTTTTACGTTTATTTATCACGGTTAAATATAAATAGGGTAATTAAGGGTAAAATGATATTATTATTGTTGTAATACAAGTTCTAATACTATTTTCTAAGTATAATTCGACCAAAAACTAACTTAGGAATAAAATATGAACCTTTTTGTTTACATGGATTAGATTACAACATTTATTATTATTTAATTTGAAGAAGAGTTAAATGATTTAAAATCAACATTTAATAAAAAAATTAACATAGGGTTATACATAAGATAAATTTGATTATAATTATTTATGATAATGATATAAATATTTCCTATATAATGGTATTTTATTTATAATTTTTAGACATCATATAATTTAATTTATTCATGACACAATGATGATGAAGTAATTACATTATTAGTAAAATATTAAAATAATTGATATCGTAAATACCCAAATAAATATAATTTGAGACTTTTAATGAATTCCACGAATTTTATAGGTTAATATTAAATTTTAGGGTCGATTAAATGAATTAGTATCGAAGTAATATGGTTGTTATGAATTATGAAAAAACACAATACCAAATTGTGTCAAAATTGATATAAAAGAGTTTTTAAAACAGATATTAAATTATTAATCGATATTCAATTCCTAAAAATATATAGATCTACCAAAAAAACTTATATAAAGATATGTGTAACATTAATGAACCAATTTGGATTCTCTTGGATGTTTATATTATGATTATTAACCATATAATATAAAAATACAATGAGACATGGTAGATGTTAAACTAATGAACTAAGAGTTAATACTAAAACATAAGGTTAATATATTGACCCAAACCCATCTAAAACCAATTGGTTGTGTTTTTTCTGATACATCTACACATTATCCTCGAAATAAATTAATTTGGATTCATTATAAACAGAATATGAATTTATTATTAAATAATATTTCTAGCTTTTCCTAAGGTTCCCCTCACCCCTCTTATAAAAGGGAACTCCCCCTTATATGTAATTCACACCTTCAAATTCATTTGTCTCCACAAAACCCTGCCAAAATATCCTCTAAAATTCTCTCACCTCATCCTAGAGGCCCTCTTTTGGTCAGAAAGCCAACATAAGAAGCCCTTTTGGTCAAATCAAAAGGAAGAACCCGAAGAAGAGGTAATGATTTCACCACCCACTTTCAAGTTCATTTCTTCTTCCACTTCTTATTTCTTTATTATTTCCATTCTAAAGTAATTAATTCAGTATATTATATATACTATGATGTTATTATAAATATGGTACAACCATATTCAGTATTCTATCCATCCTTTGAATAAAATGTCACCATACGTGTGTACGTACGGCCTACCATCTCCACGTCGTGGCATAATTGTTATTCGATATATTATTATTTGGATTGGTATAATAATGATGTATAATTAATGTAAATAATAAATATAACTTGATAATGATTCTTTATATATGATTTAATATCCAATTATATATTATTTTAATATCAAAACAATGATATTGTCTCTTGTGCGTACGTATGGATTACCGTCTCCACGAACACGATAAGATTCATTCTCCATCATATCTATTCAAGATTATATTTTTTTGATGATTAAAAATAATCTTTAGAGACATGATATGATTCTGTATATGAATATGATACATCCCATCCATAACATATGTGTCTCACATAAGAAATACTATAAAGGAAAATGAATTCTTTAACACCCGAAATAACAACAATACTAAGATATTATCAACAATTAAATGTTAAAAGATCATATATGATATCATATTAATCTATATGATTCTAGTATAATTACCTAAAAATTATTTCACCATTATACATAAGGTTAACCTACCCTCTACCAATGAAAAATAATAAAGTAATGGGCTTCTTATCTCACATTTAATTCCATGTGATTTCCATTGTTCACCACTTATTTATTGCATGTGGTGTGGGTACTACCCATGATTTTATTAATTGTGTAATATACATTAATTTATGGATATTTAAATCATCATTGTATGATCCATCATTCATGTGATTTATTTTTTTTATGTTACCAAATTGGTAAGGGTTAATTCCTCAATCTCATTATTATCTGATATAGTTTATGTGTAAGTATTTACTAGGAATGATTTTTTTCATCCATGTAATTTTTCATAAAAATGATTTCAAAATGAATATTTAAAGGATTTGTGAATGGTATTCAATATCAAGATAAGAATTTTATATGTTTTAATGATTGATCTTTCTAAATATTTTGAATTAATGTCCATGTTTTGAAAATGATTTTAAGGATTTATTTATATGGACATGAATGTTTTGAAGTGATAACACTTTTAAAATATTTCAAAGTGGTATAGGACACTTTGATTCAAAAAACACATTTAAATTATTTCCTTTATAAATATGTGTCATTTCAATGAGTTAAAAAATGATATTTTAATCAAATAGTTTTGATTTCATCTATGTCAACATCCTTTGATGGATTTTAAACTTGTATGAATATGATTTATTATGATACAAAACATCCATCTATTATTGGCTATTTTGTGATATAATTGATTGTGGATGTGTTTTTTATACCATATATGGTTTGTAGAGAATGTATTGTCATTTCATATGTTGGTTTAAATATGAATTTTTATGTTATGTTTAAACCTGTTCATATGAGGAATGAATTGGACATAGTAAGTGACAGGTAGAGCCCGTTATAGCTCCTCGATGCATTGGTAGATCTAATGAGAAAAACTAGTGACTTGGCACAAGGCCTTGAGAAAATCTTATTTGTAGTCTTGGAACAATGCTTTCACTATGTGGTTATGATAGTCTGTAATTATGCATTCCAATATTATGAAAGAGTTTATAGATATTGTATGTGATTATTTGACTTGTACAATATCCATGTGAATAAGTAAATGGAATTATTTCATTTTATTTATGCCATATTATGCTGAAGTTCTTTATTAAAAGGCTTTTTTTATTTATACACTTTATTAAATGTTTATGCTTATTTATGAGATTTTCCACTATATTGTTATCCTTACTGAGCATCTGAGCTCACCACTTTCTATGTTTTATTTTTCCCACGATGTGAAGATGTAATTTATGAATTCTCTAAAGGGATTGTCTGAGGGGATATGAGTGTGGTCTATAAAAACAATTTTGTTGTTTTTTTCCTTTTTTGATGTAATGTAAACCATATTAATGTATTCAGTACTTCCAAGGCTACTAAACTAATCAGTCATTCAAGACATGATCTTTTATTATCATGCCAATGATATGTAATAATGCATCGACTCTAGGCTTCTGGGTTCGGGGCGTTATAGTTAACATCAGAGAATGTTTAGTACAATCCTTGGAAACTCGTTTATGGTAAACTCTGATTAGTGCACAAAGCCCTAAGATTGACTCTGAGGATTAGTATAGCGGAACTTCATTAAATTTTGATATTGTATAGATTTTGTGAGTCTTCCAAGCAATACATCCATGTCTAGATATGAGAAGGTAGAGTCAGCTCTGGCACATATGTAGCTAGGGGTAAAACCCGAAAACACCCCATTGAACTAGACTCGAACAGGAATAGGTGCATGACAATGGGCATTGCTGCGCTCTTGGTTACGACACTCCAGAGATAAATGCATAGTATAATTTAAATTTTCTTTAGAAACTTATTTGATTTATTTTAATATAATATGAGAGTAATTGACCTTGTTTAATCCAAATGTGTTTCAAATTGAGAATATGGTGTCATGATATTCTCTAAATTATTTTATGACTACTGTAACTCACATAATACTTTCTGGCTTTTGTCAATGGCTGGATTCCAAGGAAATCATAGAAACATTGAGAGTGATGTACAATGTGGAAACGGTGATGGAAATGAGCTACGAAATGGAATGTTGATAGTCGTCGAATATATTGTGTTCATATTAAATCAGTTATCCCAAAATATTTTGAAGAACATATATATTAACCAACTCCTGGAATCAACAAAGAAGAGAATGGTGATGAATGATAAGAGCTCCAGAAGTAGAGACCATGGGGGAGAAGAATCTACAATTTCAATCATATAGAAAATGTGGAAGGAGACACCCAGAAAAGTGTCTCAATGGAACAAAGAAATTCTTTACGTGTGGGAAAGAAAGACCTAATGTTAGGAATTTCTGAGAAAAAAAATGAAGAGTACTATGGAAGAAAATAAAAATGGTCCCAAGAATCCATTTACAGTTATTTTCCATAAATGTAGGAGACCTTCCCATTACTAGAGTGGATGCCCTATTCGATAGTATATTTTATTGGTCAAAACATAAGCTATGTAGAAATAAATCGTTGGAGAAATGTTTAAAGTATTAGCAATCCTTGTTTATGGGATTACATTGGAAATATTTTTTCATGTATTTTTTATCGTGTTTTTTTCCATGTGAGAATGATATTTAAGGAAGACTTATCTTTTCTCTTGTGGATATATTTATAAATAACAATTTGGTTTTATATGATATTTGGGTTTTGGGAAATTACAAGTTATTATATAATGGGATGAAATTGCATGTTATGAGAAAATATTTGTCATTGAAATATGTTATGGTTATTTTGAGTAATTTATCTCATTTTGGTAATGTTATAAAATATATTTTTTGAAAAAGGACAACACCCAGACCGTGTGACAACCCATAGCGTCGGACAAAGCAGTGGGAATCGAACCCATAACTAATGTGAGATTGGGATTTATTTCCTACCACTAGATTAAGTAAATTCCCTGGTTAGTGTGACTAATTATTTTTATTTAAATGTTTTCATTGATAAAAAATATGTTGATTTGGGATCTTATATCTTATCAAATGAATAACCTTAGTATAGAAAAATTATAAGGTGATTAAGTGATAAATGTTATTTTGGAAGATGTTCCCTATATTGGGAATACTATATGCCTGAGGAAAATAAACTACTAATAGATTTCATTTGAGGAGTAATGGTGGATTTTTATCTATGTATTTATAGTGGATTTATAGTATAGAATATGTGATTAGGTTAATTACTTTTAAGTATGGGACTTTATGATAAGTCGATGTCATTTGGAGACACAATTTAATGTAGAAGACTGCAAAACTAAATTCTTCTGAGTTTTGGGTTTCAATTGTAGTTTTTATTCTATTGGAGGAGTTTAAGGACAATTGTTTATTGAATCCAATTTAATTATCATTGGGGTATTGTTGGTTTAATTTTAGAAAATAAGATTTGTGATTCTTTCTCTAATGAAATATCCTTTTGGGGGATAATAAAATATTATAATAACTGTTTTGGTTTTGATAAATATCTAACGATAAGGTAAATATATAATTTAACCTTTGTCGATCATGTGATTCTATAAGATGTTTATTATTTCTCTTTAGTGTGACCAAGTCTTGTTGAATACTCATCATTTAAAAATGATTTCTTAGTAGAAATTTTTTAAAGAATGAATCATTACAAAAAAAGTAAGTATATCCCTTTATGTTTTAGTCCATAACAGAAATGAATTCCTCAACATTATGTAATGTATCTTAAAAAAAATAAAAACATTGTATGTTTACTTTTCCCACAGGGAAACTAATGGCTGTTTGTCCAATCACATGATTGTGGAATTCTTGTTGATAAATTTCACACAATCATGTTTTTTATCCCTCTCTATAATAACATGACACTTATTTTATCATCCATATCCATGTTTTTCAACCTGGAATCCTAGTATAGGTTATCTCCAGTGACCTTTGTACTTCACATAATTTATTTTAATGTGATAGTTTTATTGACTATTTTTTACAAGTGGGACTTTCCATTATATTCCCAAGACCAATTTTAAAAATTGTAAGGATTCAATTTCTTAAAGGAGGGGAGAATGTAACAACCCAGTCTTCAACGTTATGCTTCTTATTGAATAATACAGTAGCGTGTGTTGTGCGCACTTTCGAGTTCTAAAACACCACAACAAATCAAACTAGCCGTTATGAATAGTAATACCCACTTTTTGAAATTATATAAATTTTATCATTCCAAATGGACATCATTTCTGGAATTGAAATATCGAAATTAGTTTAGGGTGAAATTTTTATATATTTATGAAATCATTCACTTTTTTATGAATAGTAAAGACACTGAGTTATAGATTAAAACCTAATTTTTTATTTAAATAATTTTTTATTTTATTTAAATATATTTTAGCTCAAAAAAATATATAATACCACTATAAGTTCAATATAATTCATTGGAGTCATTTTATAATAATTTAAATATATAAAAATTTTATTGAACTTCTCACCGTCTTTTTCCAATCTCCTAGAATTATTTGAAAATTCAAATAAAACATATTTTTACCGCTTCAATGAGTTGAGTTTCGAAAATCTGACAGAAACAGATAATATCAAGGAGTATATTGTGGTTCAAGAAGATAAAAATAAGTTTTGTTGAATAGTAACTTTTGTACTTTTATTTACCACGGTTAAATGAAAATATGGTAATTAAGTGTAAATTTGAAATTATTATTACCCTAACACATACCTTAATTCTTTTGGCTGAAAATAATTCGACCAAAAAAACATAGAAATGAAATATTATCCCCTTTGGTCCACTTGGATTTTATTAGGACATTTATTATTAATTAATTCAAAGAAGAGTTAAAAGACTTAAAATAAACGTTTAATAATGAAAACATTTTTAATATAGGGTTATACATAAGATAAATTTTATTATAAATATTCATTAGAAAGATAAAAATATATGCTACATAATAGTTATTTATTTATAATTTTTAGACATTAATTAATTTAATTTATTTTAGACACAATGATGATGCATTGACTACATTATTAGTTAAATATTATGATAATTGATATTACAAATACCAAAACAAATATAATTTTAGTCTTGTAATGAATTAAAAGAATTTTATATATTAATATTACATGTTAGTGTTGATTAAATGAATTATTATCGAAGTAATAATGCATATATGAATTTAGAAAAAACACAATACTAAATAGTGTCAAAATTGACATAAAAGAGTTTTTAAAAAAATATTATATTATTAATTGATATTAAATTCATAGAAAATATATGGTTGGGAAAAGAGACATATTTAATGATCGGTGTATTATTACTGAACCACATGTGGTTATCTTGGTTGTTAATAGTATTTTTATTAACCATATAATATAATAATACAAATAGACATTGTAAATGTGAAACAAATTAACTAAGAGATAAAACTAAAATATAATGTTAATATAGTGACCAAAACCAGTCTAAAACCAATTGGTTGAGTTATATTTTACCCATCCCCACCTTAGTATCAGATTAAATCATTTTGGAGGCATTATAAAACGAATATGAATTTATTATAAAATAATATTTCTATATTTTTCTAAGGTTCTCCTAACCCCTCTTATAAAACGGCACTCCCCCTTATCTCTAATTCACACCATCAAATCCATTTGGCTCTATCAACCCCTGCCCAAATATCCATTAACCTTACCTAATCTTATCCTATAGGCCCTGTATGGTTCTGAATGAAATCTTATGGATCCTTTTTTATCAAATCAATAGGAAGAACCCGGAGAAGTGGAATTGATTTCACCACCCCCTTCCAAGCTCATTTCATCTTAAACATCTTCATTATTTGATATTTCAAAAATAAAATATTAAATCCAGTGTCTTTTATATACTATGATGTTATTATAAATATGGTACAACCATATTCAATATTCTACCCATCCTTTGAACGACATGTCACCATATGTGTGTACGTACGACCTACCTTCTCCACATCACGGTATAATTTTTATTCAATATATTATTATTTATATTGGTATAATAATGATGTGTAATTTATGTAAATAATAAATATAACATGATAATGATTCATTATATATTATATAACTTCCAATTATATATTATTTTAATATCAAAATAATGGTATTGTCGCTCATGCGTACGTACGGTTTACCGTCTCCACAAACGCGATAAGATTCATTCCCCATCATATCCATTCAATAATAAATTTCATTTGATGATTAAAAATAATTTTAGAGACATGATAGAATTATGGACATGAATATGACACATCCAATCCATAACAAATATGGATCACAAAACAATGAATATAAAGTAAAACAATCACTTAACACCCGAAACGACGATAATACTAAGATATTATCAAAAATCAATTTTAAAATATCATATATGATATCATATTAATGGATATAATACTTGTATAATTATATAACAATTATTTCACCATTATACAGGATGCTAACCAACCATCGACCAAGGAAAATGTACAAAGTAAGTTTCTTGTTATCTCACTTTTAATACCGTGAGATTTCCATTGTTCATCGCTTATTAATTGCATGTGGTGTGTGTGATTCCCATGATTGTATTAATTTTGTAATATACATTAATTTATGGATATTTAAATCATTATTGTATGATGCATCTTTCATGGGATGTATGTTTCGTAAGATACCATATATGTAATGGTTAATTCCTCAATCTTATTGTTATATGAGATTGTATATGTGTATGTATTTACTGGGGAATTTTTTTCATCCATATCCAATTTTTTTTAAAATTTATTTCTAAATGAATATTTTAAGGATTTTTTAATGGTACTCTTTATCAAGATCATAATTTTTAATGTTTTAATTATTTATCTTTCTAAATATTTTTAATTAATGTCCATGTTTTCAAAATGATTTTAAGTATTTATTAATATAGACATGAATGTTTTGAAATGGTAATTCTTTTCAAAAGTTTCAAAGTGGTATGGGACACTTTGATTCAAAAAAATCTATTAAATTACTTCCTTTATAAATGTGTTACTTTTCAATGATTTAAAAAAATGTTATTTCGATCAAATAGGTTTTTATTTCATCTTTGTCAAAATCATTTGATGGATTTTAAGAATATCAGAAGTTGATTTATTATGATACAAAACATCCATATAGTATTGATGGTTTTGTGATATGTTTGATTGTTGATGTGTTTTTTTATACCATTCATGGTTTATGGAGAAAGTATTGACATTTCATATGATATTTTTAATATAAATTATTATTTTATATTTATACCTGCTCATATAAAGAATGCATTGGACATAGTAAGTGACATGTGGAGCTCACTATAGCTCCATGATGCATTGGTAGCTCTCATGAGACAAACTAGTATCTTGGAACAAGGCCAAGAAAAAATCATATTTGTATTCCGGGAAAAAGTCATTGACTATGTGGTTATGATAGTCTAGTATTATGCATTCCATCATTACGAAAGTGGTTATTGATATTACATGTGATTAGTCGACTAGTAGAATATACATGTGAATAAATAAATTTAATTATTTCATAATATTTTTTCCATATTATTATGAAGTTCAAGTTTAAAAGACTTTTGTTTTAGTTTTACATATCCATAAATGATTATGATTATTTATGAAAGATTACTTTATAGTGTTATCATTTCTAAGAATCTGAGATCAACGCTTTCTATGTATTATTCTTCCCAGGATGTGAAGAATAATTTTATGAATTACTTGCAGGGATAATCTGAGGGGATATGAGGGTGTTCTATGAAACCAATGTTATTGTAGTTTTCCATTTGATGATGTAATTTCAACCTTATAAATGTATCTATTATTTCCAAGGATACTAAACTACTTGGTCTTTTGAGACTTGATCTATTATGATCATGCCAATGATACATAATAATTCACCGACTCCTGCATTCTGAGGTCAGGGAGTTACAGTTTGTATCATAGGATGTTTAGTCCAAAGCATGGAAACTAGATTTAGAAAAACTCTGATTAGACCACATAGTCCTAAGATAGAATATGAGGATTAGTATTGAGAAACAACCTAAAATTTTTGGTATTGTATAGATAATGTGAGTCTTCCAGGAAATAAATCCACGTCTGGATACGAGCAGGTAGTGGCGGCTCTGTCACAGATGTACCTAGGTGTAAATCCCAAAAAAACTGCATTGAGCTACACTCAAACGTGAGCATGGGCACGGCAAAAGGCCTTGAAACACTCTTGGTTATGACACTTCAAAGGGATATGATTAGGATTATTTACATTTTCTTTACAATCAAATTTTAAGTATTTAAATAAAATATGAGAGAAAATTACCTTGGTTAATCCTAATGTGTTTCAAATTCATAATATGGTGTCATGATATTCTCTAAATGATTTTATTACAACTATTACTTACATATTTATTTCTTGTTTTAGTCAATGGCTGGATTCCTTGGAAATCAATGTATCTTTGAGAATGATGTACATGGTGGGAACGATGGTGAAATTGATAAACAAAGTGGAATGTAGATAGGTGTCAAAGATATCGTGTTCATGCCAAATCAGTATTCCAAAAATATAATCAACAACATCTATATTTACCAACTCCCATACTCAACAAAGAAGATAAATGTGATGAATGAAAAGACCTCCAGCAGTGGAGACCCTGGAGAAAAAAATCCTCAATTTCCATTTTGCATGAAATTTGGAAGGAGACACCCAGGACAATGTCTCAATGAAATAATGAAATGCTTTATGTGCGGGAAATAATGACATAATGTGACTAATTTCCGAGGAAAAATGAAGATTACTATGGAAGAAAATAAAAATGTTCCCAAGAATCCATTTACAGTAATTTGTCGTAAATGTAGGGGACCTGGCCATTACCCGAGTGAATGGCCAATACTATAGGATATAATCTTGGTCAAAGAAAAATCTTTGTTGATATAAATGGATAGAGAAATGTTTAAAGGTATTAGTGCTCCTTGTTGATTGGATTACTTTTGAATAATGTTCTCTTGTATTTTTCACCCTACAATTTTCCATGTTAGAATGTTATGTAAGGTTGTCTTATCTTTTATCTTGTGAATATAGTTATAAATAACCAATTGGTTTTATATGATCTTTTGATTTAGGGAAATTAGAAGTTATTATATATTGATAGAAAAATGCAAGGTGTGAGATAAAATTTGTGGTTAATATATTTTATGGTTATTTTGAGTATTCTATCTCATTTTGGTAATGTTATAAAATATAGTTTTTGAAAAAGGAAAACATGCAGACCGTTTGACATCCCGCCGCGTCGGACAAAGCTGTGGGAATAGAACCCACAACCAATGTGTGATTGGGATTTATCACATACCACTAGACTACGTTATGTCCTTAGTTAGTGTGACTAATTATTTTTAGTTAAAAGATTTTTTTGATTAATATTAAGTTGATTTGGGATCTTATATATTATCAAATTAAAATCCATAGTATAGAAAAATTATTCTGAGATTATTTGACAAATGTTATTTTGAAAGACGTTCCCTCTATTGGGAACACTATATGCCTAATGAAAATTGAATGCTATGAGATTTCATTAGAGGTGTAGTGGGGTATTTTTATCTTTGTTTTTATTGTAGATTTATAGTATAGAATATTTTATTAGTCTAATTAATTTAAAGTATGTGACTTTAAGAGTAGTCGATGTCATTTGGAGATACAATTTAATGTGGAAGACTACTAAACCAAATTCTTCTATGTTTTGGGTTTCACTATTAGTTTGGATTATATTGACGTATTTTAAGGACAATTGTTTATTTAATGTTATTTATTTAACTTTTGGTTATTGATGGTTTAATTATAGAAATTAATATTAGTGTTTCTTTCTATAATGGAATATCTTTTTAGGGGATCATAAAATCTTATACAAACCGTTTTGGGTTTGATTAATATCTAAATACAAGGTAAATATATATTTTATCCTTTTTGGATCATGTGATTCAATAAGATGTTTATTATAGCTCTTCTAGTTTGACCATCAATTCTTGAATAATCATAGTTTAAAATTGATTTATTAGTAGAAATTTAATAAAGAATCATACTTTACGTAAAACGTAAGTATATCTCTTTATGTTTTTATTCAATATTATAAATTAATTCCTCAACTTTATGTAATGTAACATTAAAAAAATAATAAAATTTTTGTCTGTTTACTTTTCCCACTAGAAAACTAATGACTGTTTGTCCAATCACATGTTTTTGGTTTTCTTATTGTTAACTTTTTCCAGATAATATTTTCTATCCATGTCCATCAGAACATGACACTTACTTTATAATCCATATCCATGTTCTTCTACAAGGAATCCTATTATAGGTTTTCTCGGGTGACCTTTGTACATCTCTTTCTTTTTTTAATGTGATAGTTTTATTGACTATTTTTATGATGTCAGACTTTCCATTGTATTCCCAAGACCAATTTTATAAATTACAATGACACAATTTTTTGAAGGAGCGTAGAATGTAACATACCAATATTCCATGATACACTTCTCATTAAATAATTCATTAGTGTGTGTTGTACGCAACTACGAGTTCTGAAACACCACAACCAATCAAACTATCAGTTATATATAGTAATACCGAGTATTTGAAATTTTATAATTTTTATCTTTCAAAATGGACTTCATTTTTGAATTTGGAATATCGAAATTATCTTAGGGTGAATTTTTGATATTTTTCTGAAAACATTAAAATTCTTACGAATAGTGAAAAACAATGAGTTATAGTGTGAAACAGAATTTTTTATTTAATTTTTTTTATTTCAATTTATTTTCTATCCAAATAGATACATAATAACTATATATATTCAATATAATTCAGTGGAGCCAGTTTATAATAATTTTAGATATATAATAATTTTATTGATCTTTTCACCGTCTTTTACACATATCCTAGAAGAATTTTAAAATTCACATAAAACGTAATTTTACCACTTCAGTGAGCGGAATTTCAAAAATCCGGGAGACACGGTTTATATAAAGGAGTAAAAATGTGTTTCAATAAGATAAATATAATTTTGGGTGAATAACAACTTTGTACATTTATTTCCCGCGGTTAAATGTAAATAGTGTAATTATGGGTAAAATGAAATTATTATTAACCTAACACATCTCATAATTCTATTTTCTAAGTATAATTCAACATAAACAGCCTTAGGAATAAAATATGATCCTTTTTTATTTACTTGGATTACATTAGGAATTTTATTATTATTTAATTCAAAGATGAGTTAAAAGAGTTAAAATCAATGTTTAATAACTATAACATTTTTAATATAGGGTTATACATAATATAAATTCCATTATAAAAATTAATTAGAAAGATAAAAAGATTTCCTACATAATTGTATTTTATTTATAATTTCTAGACATTATATAATGTAATTTATTTATGACACAATGATGAAGTAGTAATTATGTTATTTGTAAAATATTAAAATAAGTGAAATTATAAATAACAAAATAAATATAATTTGAGACTTTTAATGAATTAAAAGAATTTTTTAGGTTAATATTAAATGTTATAGAAGATTAAAAGAATTAGTATCGATGTAATAATTTTTTTTGAATTTAGAAAAAAAATAATTCTAAATAATGTCAAAATTGACATAAAAAAGTTTTTAAAAAGATATATTATATTATTAATTGATATTCAATTCCTAAAAATCTATGGTTCGACCAAGAGACTTATATTATTATAGGGGTATCATTAATTAACCTCATGGGGGTCTCTTGGATGTTTATAGTATTTTTATTAACCGTATAATTTAAAAATACAAAGAGGCATGTTGAATGTGAAGCTAATTTACTATGAGTTAAAACTAAAAGATAAGGTTTCTATAGTGACCCAAACCATTCTAAAACGTATTGGTTGAGTTTTTTTCGACCCATCCCCACATTATCCTCAAAATAAATCAGTTTGGATCTATTATAAACAGAATAAAAATTTATTATAAAATAATATTTCTAGCTTTTTCTAAGGTACCCATCACCCATCTTATAAAAGGGCACTCCCCCTTATCTCTAATTCACACCTTCAAATCCATTTGGTTCTGCCAACCCATGCACCAATATCCTCTAAATTTTCCTATCTTAATCTAAGAGGCCATCCATTGGTCAGAAATCCATCTTAAGGAGCCATTTTGTTCAAATCCAATGAATGAACCCAAAGAATAGGTAATGATTTCACCAACCTCTTTCAAGTTCCATTCTTCATCCACTTTTTATTTATTTGTTATTTCCATTCTAAAATAATAACTCTAGTGTCTTCTATAAACTATGATGTTATTATAAATATGTTACAACCATATTCAGTATTCTATCCATCCTTTGAATGAGATGTCACCATATGTATGTACGTACGGCCTACCGTCTCCACGTCGTGGTGTAATTGTTATTCAATATATTATTATTTGGATGTGTTTAATAATGATGTGTAGTTCATGTAAATAATAAATATAACATGATAATGATTCATTATATATGATATACCATCAAATTATATATTATTTTAACATCAAAAAAATTATATTGTCGCTCGCGCGTTCGTACGGATTACCGTCTCCACGAACGTGATATGATTAATTCCCAATCATATCCATTCAATAATTAATATCATTTGATGATTAAAAATAATGTTTAGGAACATGATATAATTCTGGATATGAATATTATACATTCAATCCACAAAAAATATGACTCACATAACAAATAATATAAAGTAAAATGAATCCGTTAACACCTGAAATGACGATAATACTATGATATTATCAACAATTCAATGTTCAAAGATCATATGTGATATCATATTAATGAATATTATTCTTGTATAATTCAATAAAAATTATTTTACAATTATACAAGATGTTAACTTAACCTCTATTAATGAAAACGTACAATGTAAGGGGCTTCTTATCTAATTTTTAATTCTGTGAGTTATCCGTTGATCGCCACTTATTTATTCCATGTGATGTGTGTACTACCCATGATTGTATTCATTGTGTAATATAATTTAATTTATGGATATTTAAATTATTAATGTATGATATATCTTTCCTGGGATGTATGTTTTGTAAGTTACCATATTTGTAAGGGTTAATTCCTCAATCTCATTATTATCCGAGATTGTTTCTGTGAATGTATTTACAGAGACATTTTTTCATCCATATCCATTTTTAAAAACTGATTTCAAAATGAATATTTTATGTATTTTTTAACGGTACCAATTATCAAGATCATAATTTTTAATGTTTTAAATATTTCCTTTTATATATATTTTGAAATAATGTCCATGTTTTCAAAATGATTATAAGGATTTATTTATATAGACATGAATGTTTTAAAATGATAATTCTTTTCAAAAGATTCAAAGTGGTATAGGAAATTTTGATTCAAAAAACTCATTTAAATTACTTCCTTTATAAATTTGTGACTTTTCAATGATTTCAAAAAAATTTTATTTTTATGAAAAAGTTTTGATTTCATCTATATCAACATCATTTGATTGATTTTAAGATTATTTGAAGTTAATTTATTATGATACAAAACATCCATATAGTATTGACGGTTTTGTGATATGTTTGACTGTGGATTTGTTTTTTATACCAATCATGGTTTATAGAGAATGTATTGACATTTTTTATGATGGTTTTAATACGAATGTTTATGTTATGTTTAAACCTGTTCATATAAGGGATACATTGGACTTAGTAAGTGATGGGTGGATCCCGCTATAGCTCCTCGATGCCTCATTAGGTCTTGTGAGACAATATAGTGTCTTGGAACATGGCCTTGAGAAATTATTATTTGTAGTCTTGGAACAAGGCCTTGACTATGTGGTTATGATAATCTAGCATTATGCATTCCATCATTATGAAAGTGGTTATTGATATTGCATGTGATTATTCGACTAGTATAATATCCATGTGAATAAGTAAATGGAAATATTTAATTTTATTTTGGCCCTATTATGCTGAATCAAGTTTAAAAGACTTCTATTTTATTTATACATTTCTTTAAATGTTTATTTTTATTTATGATAGTTTTTTCTATATTGTCATCTTTACTAAGCATCTGAGCTCACTGCTTTCTATGTTTCATTTTTCACAGGATGTAAAGAATAATTTTATTACAAACTTGCAGGGACAGTCTAAGGGGACATGAGTGTGGTATATGAAAACAATGTTGTTGTAGTTATTAATTTTATGATGTAATTTACACCTTATGAATGTATCTAGTACTTCAAAGGCTAGCAATCTAATCAGTCATTTCAGACTTGATCTTGTATAATCATGCCCAAGATACGTAATAATCCACCGACTCTGGGTTTCTGGGGTTGGGGTGTTATAGTGAAGGCCATAATTTTACTTTCATTCAAATAGAGGATTTTTTTAGTTTTATAGATTTAGGGAATAATGATATAATTCAAACATTAATACATAAATAATATAATCTTGACACATTTACTCCGAATTTTTCTTTTCAAAAAATAATAACATTTAAATTGAAACATGGTTTTGATTCATGTTTAAATGTCATAAGTGTTTCTTGATCCCATCCCTGACTATATTTTTCCATAAATCGTATGAATTTTTTCCAAAACATGGGATGTGAAGAAATTTTTTTGTAAGGGGTACACAATTAATGAAAACTATTAGCTTTGTGAGAAAATGTAAACAAAGAATAAAGAAATAATTTTTATCATTATGATTTAGTATATACTCTTCCTTAAAAATAATCTCATTTCTTAACCATCATGTAATGATAATCATATGATAAACTCCATAGCAAGTATGATATAACAGATAATTGTAAATAAGAACCTAATAATAATTTAATGTAAAAACAATATTGTTGAATTCCACACATAACACTCTTATAAATTATATATCCATATGGAAAACCTCCATACAAAATGCATTTGATGTTGTAATGTGACCACCCATCCATGGTTTATCACGAAAACACCTATATTTGGTTTATCAAATAACCAACAATCATTGGTTAATCACAAAATCACCCATAAAATTTACTAGTAACATTATCATAACACATAAATGTTTTAAATTATCAACTTTTCACACATAAAATTTTAATTTCAATAATGATAAATGATATTAAGATATTGAAATAGTCATTCCATTTTCAAACCCATTCTCAATAACAAAATTTCCCAAAATAGAATAAGGTATTTATTTATCCTTTAAAAAACATCAATTTTTATAGGGGAAGCTAAATATCAAATTATTGTTATGTAAGTAGAGAATTCATTATCACCATATAAGGTTCACAAATTTCATTTTTTATTTTGTAAATTACCTCAACACAAAAGATTACTTTTGAAAAACATTGAATGTATTTAGTAGTCAAAGGGGATGATTAAATACCATATAAATGAAGGAGTTTTGTAAAATAAATTTTTTTTGTAAATAAGCGAGATTTATATAAAGTCTCTTACAATGTGTTTTTAATGTCATGTATTTACCTTATTATTCTAGCTGAATAACACCTTTTTAAGAGACCCTTTAGGACCATTGATTTAGAATTATTTTTAGACAAGAACCAATTGTATGTGGTGAGAGTTAGGAATATAGTTTTGGGATGTTTTTTAAGGATATAAAATGATTTTTCTTTTGTAAATGTGTGGTGGAGAGATGTTATTTATACTTTTGGATAGGTGGGTGCAAGTGATTAAATTATTTATTATTTTATATTAACAGCTAACCACAGAAAGGTGTTATGAAATTCCATTTCCATGGATTGTAATTAATGGTATATTGGATGGTTAGGGTTGAGACACACCTCAACCACCCATTATATGTTATAGTTTTTTGCTATGTTAAGCTTTTACCAATAAATTATACCCTTTATCGAAATTTTACTTTTACAATGGTAAATGGTTTTTTCCCTTTGGTAATTATTTTTTACATAGAAAATGAAATTCACCTCACAATTTTTTTTGAAAAACTTATTAAAAATATGGAATCCATTTTACATAATTTAATTCAATAAAATGAGACAAATTGGATTTAAATATTAATTCCAAAAAAATAATAAAATACTGGTTTTTAAATTGAATTGTATAAAATATTAAAATGTTTTTATATCTGATTTCATATTTAAATTGATTAAAATGACCTATATTGGATTAAATTATAGGAATATAATATAAATATACCTTAAAACATTTTAAAAATATATTTTATAAATATAAATAAATTATTTGAAAAAGGTATTTTGAATTAAAGCACAATATTTTTCGCTATTCATTAAAATATTAATCTTATCAGAAAAGTACAAAAAAAAAACAAAAAATGTAAATTGTGATGTACCGTATAAAATAAAAGAGTATTTATTCAAATAAATCATATAATTGTGGTAAAATGCATTAAAATTTTATTCTCCATCAAATGATAGGTAATGATACTTTTTAAACCATATTGGAGTATTTTATGCATAAAATTCGATTTATTATAGATTTAAGCATCTATAATTTATAATAATAAATTAAAAACATTTAATAAAAAATTTAAAACATATTAATGTTAGTCCTATTTATTACCTCTAATATGACGGACAAACAATAACTAATCTTTAATATAACAATAATAATAATATATTATTTTTTCCTATAACTTAGTCTTATGTGAAACATAAGATTTTGTTGAAACCCATATTTGTGTATTGAGTATGCTCTTGGAAATTATATCATTGTTAGGGTAAAAATTTTATCTCAATAAGAAATTCTAATATATTAAAAAACATTCTTCTTCTATAATTACATAATATGTTATGGTGTTTATGTCCTTAATATGTTATGGTGTTTATGTCCTTTCCTATTTTTTCATTTTTTTTCTCATTATCAATCTAATATTTTTGGATATTTTCTTTTAATTTTGGAGTTTTATTTTATTATTCACATAAATAATCTTGTTGGAATGAATATTTATTTTCTATAATCATCCAATTTAAATTTTTAGGTAAATTCATCCCCCATGTTTTTCTTCTAACCATGAAAATTTTTATCAACCATTGGTGTTTTGGGATGTATCCTATGGTGAGAAACATCTCCATCAGATACCAAGAAAATGAGTTAGGGGTGGTATTTTTTAACCAAAAATGATAAAATATAATTGATTTTTTATTTTACATTTAATGAGACCCTTAACTTCTACTAAATATATTTCTTATGATAGCTCCTTAAAAGATATTTATAATATATTCTTATCAATGTACAAATGATATGAATAAAAAATAAAATAAAACGATTCTATATTTTTCATTTATTGTAACATAGTTTCTCAGTACTCTCTACATAATAATAATTAATTTTGCATAAATATTTTTGATGAAGTGTATTTCCTAACTTATAGTATTACTTGTGGATATAAAAAAAACCCCTATAGGAATAATCAATATTAATCTCCTCAATCAAAAAATACATATGGTTATAAATCATATAACTAAAACCTGGATATTAATTCAATTGAAAAATGGAATTCAACCCAATTTTCTAGTTCCTCATCCACTCCGCATGTATTCACATTTGAAAATAGAAATGTTCATTATTTTGTGTTTTTCATTGGTTCATCATCTTCTTGGCCATCAAATTCTGTTAACAATTTAATTAATCCAATTTTTAATTCAAAAATATATTTTCAATTCAAGAATGGAAATATGATTCATATGATTTTAAATTTGTTGTTCAAAAAATAACAAATTTGTTTATTTTATTTTCCTTCCCAGGTGGCTACATCAAGGTGAACACTTTATGATTCAATTGATCCATTTGAGGTAAATTTCAGAAAAACATTGTCAAATGTTAAATATAATAATTAAAAAATATAAATCATTTAATTTATATTTGTAAAGAAATATGTTGGTCAATATATAATTTCATCATTATATTTAAATATAATATTATATAACTACCTATCTTGAATTAGTGTAATGTTTCTAAACATATTACAGACATATGCTGCTCAGAAAAGAAATTATTTTCCTATGTTAATTGAAATAGAAATGGTAATACATGTTTTATCTCCAAATAAGAGTTCATCAAATAACTTATCAATTTTTTTATGGACATATTTTATGTTTTTGTATGTGATTTTGTTTAACTAATATGAAATGAAAAATAAGTTTCAATACATTATTATGAGAGTTGAGATTTGGTATGGACTTGATTTCGAATTTCAATGGTATCCTATTATTTAAAATTATTCAGAACTTATTCTACTTAAATCATAAGAGATACAATTTATGGTAACATCCCATATCAACCTTAAATTACATTTTGGGTGATAATATTTGAAACTAAAATCATATCTTGTTCAACCCCTTATATATTTTTGTGTATGAATTACAATGAACCACCCCTAATTGACATATTAAATATGATATCAGGACTTATTATTCATAAATAAACAAGCGTTTCCACTTGCCTTTCAACAAATTCTAGAAACTACCATTGACTACTCTACTCATGTATGGCCTATTCCATTATATATAGACTTGAACTATACTGAGTGAGGTTATGGGAAATATATTAATGAAATAAAAAATTATAATAATTAAAACAAAATATAATTGAATTTGATATTAACTAATTGTAATATATATCAAAAATAATAATAAATTAAATGGAATTATATTGAGGTGAAAATAATCCAATAATTTAACAAGCAAAAACACTCATTCCCTCATTATAATGAATTGGAAATTCTATTGGAATGTTATCAGACATTATATAGATGGAATATATGATTAAATAACTAAAATTAAAATTAAAATGAGTGTAATAGTAGTTGAAAAAATTTATTAAGACTCAATAATGGGGCTTATTCCTTCCACATATTTATCTTTTTTAGTGATTTTTAGCCTTCTATTTTATCAGGTAAAACACTTTGAGACCACTCGTTCGAATTTATCAATGGTTAAATTTTTCTTATATATTTTCTTTAATATATGAAATTTTTCTCCTTAATATTTATATATTTCTCTTAGAATATTTTGAATGAAATGTCATGTATACTATAATATTCATGGACACGACTAATTTGTAGCATGAATGATTATGTGTTAGTCTAATAAAATGGAAATAAATGTAGGTAGACTCTATAATGTTCCCTTGATACTACACCGTTCAGTTGATTTTATCGATGAAATAATGTTCAAAAAGCTTAAACCATCCCTAGAGTCTATTATATTGTTCTTATGAAGTACTTAATTCATTCATGCATACTATGAATGATATTAACACATATTGAAATTAGTTTTTTTTACCATCTATGATTCACGATTAAAGAGGTTTGTCTGATTATTATAGAGACATATTCGTTGCATTTAATATTTATATAAATTAAAAATATGTTTTATTTTGGGATAATTCATCATAATTTATATAAATAAAATTCATACAAATTTTCAACATATTTTTTACTCATGAAATATTATGGTAACATGGATTAAAAAATGATGCATATAGAGAATAACCTTTTACATTTTATTAATAATCATTAGGAAATAAATCCTTATAAATCCATAATTCATCACCACATTATTTATAAGATAACTTATAATGTATGAAATCCAATTTCCTATTCTGTGATCCAATTCCTCTATAATAATAATTCTTTAAACAATCAATATAAATCAATTCAAATTACTTCTAAAACTAGTTAAGTTAAGTAAATTAAATAAAATATTTTCTATATTTGAAAATATTCACTTAACCAAATTATTACAAATGTTTTTTCCAAAACCAAATACAACCCCTATAATATATATATATATGTGTGTGATTTAATAAAATCAATTTAATATAAACAAAATATACTAAATTAATATACCATGATTGCTATTACACTATTTTTCATCGTATTTTTTATATCATGATTCATTATAATATATATATATTATTATTAATTTTTAACCATTATAAGTTAATAAATGATTATCTAGTCATATTTCATACTTTTTTTAAAATTTTAAAAAAAATCATATTCCTATATAATTATCTAATAGTTAAATATAGAATCCAATATAAATATTATTGTTTTTTGGTATGTTATATCGTAATTTCATCCAATGAAAATTAAAATTCTTGATAATTATTTTTTCATTATAAACTTATCTTAAAACCCTTTTACAATTAATGGGACATTTATGGTTATCATATACCCACTCTATATTGGTATCATTGGAAACATATCTTTCTAAAATTAATTCACCAAAAATGTTCCCCTTTGATATGATTTGGGGAGACCAATGACATCCACATCATATAGGTGTTAAATATAGAATTATGGGGACTATTTGAAAATATATAGATTAATTATGAATCTTTTGATGTGACATATATTTTTTACAGAAACATTCAATATATTCACTTATTATTTGCTGCCGAAAATCAATATGCAATGTATAGAAGCACATAGTAAGATCTAACTGTCAAATTCAATAAATAGAACTATTATATCAAATAATGTTATTGTAATGAAAATAATCAATTAAAATATTATGAAATTAATTTTTTACTAATAATATGTAATCATTAATGGGACTAATAAATTAATACATTTATATTTAAAAAGTAAAAAATTCTGGGTGGATGTTTTCTAATCATTCATATTTAAAATAAAATGTAAATCTATGAGAAATTAATCTTTCATCAATGCATGAAAATCATGTAATTTAAATCAATTTAACATTACATTATGAATAAACATTATATTATTAATATTAATAGAATACCTCTCTTAAAAATTTAAAACATTTAGTTTGTTTATGAAATAATATTTTCTTTTTTGGAAAAAGTGTAAGCCACTAATTGAAGAAAAATCCACCTTCCAACCATCACATATTTCAATTCTTCCCTTAATCATATCTCAATCGTTTAAAACATATACAAGATTACATATTTTGTTTTTATTGGTGTCTTTCATAATGTTTAAAAGGAAATATAATATAAATTGTTTTATATGAACAAGAAACCGAGGATATTTTTTACCTAAAAAATTACTTTTTGGTTGTTCAAATGAAAATGGTCTCTTTTTTCAGACCATTTTCATAGGTATTTTCATCAATGGTTTAACATCAATTGTGAATGTATCATTTAATTTCATGAAATTTTAATCATAGGTAGTTGGATATGATGTTGTACATTATTCTAAATACATATATAATGATGTTGTATGGGATAAATATTTATTTCAATGAGGTAAAACATTATAGATACCTAAAAAAGGATATATTATTTCAACCAAGGTAATTGTATACCATATTCATATAATATATGCATTAATATTCCATTAATATTTAACCATTATGAGTATCAATAAGATGGAATGTAAACTTCCCTCCAAAACAACATATAAATCAACCTGAATTTGTTATATTTATATTCAACACACAGCAGAGCACTTGAATCCTAACTAAATTTCACATCTTTTTTCAATGGATTCAAATATAAATTAAAATCCTTATGTAGTGGTTATTGTCAACAAATAAGATAAAGAATCATAATTTACAATGAATTCATGCAAACACATAGTTTAATGATATAATTTAATATCATAAAAAACAATATATTATTTTTTCTTCTTTATATACCAAAAAATATTATTCCATGTGTTGATAGTGTAAGACGATGGTTTCTCTGCTCATTTAAAAAATTTGGATACTTGGAGTAAATTTTATTTCACTAAATAAATTTGTTTTTTAAAGAGTATATAAATAAATTATATATCCACTTTATGGGTTTTATATAATTTATAAAATATATAATTTTATTCTAATATTATTGTTAAGTGATTTATTTTATATTAAATGTTTTCTACAATTTATGTCACACATCATGCTATTGATTTATATAATTAAATGTTAAAAATATTATTATATTTTAAGAATCATAAAGTATCATGTATGATTATAGTTTATGGTGTTCTATTGAGTCACTCAAGAATTATATTTTAGTTTGAACAAAAATGGGAAAGGAAGTTATTCTTCTAAAAAAATATTCATTTTTAGAAGAAGTTTAAGAAATTTGAATGACACATCACAGTAATTTTTTTGATAAAGTGGATAAATCCCATATGCTACATTGAAGACAAGTTATCTTTTGAACACTTATATATTAATCTTTTGAAATAAATCTTATGATGAACTTTATTTTCTGTAAAAATCATTAAATGATATGATATAAAACACTAATTAATTTCCATATAGAATGATAAGTCATTTCTAACATTTTTGATTTAATCAAAATAATATTATAAATTTGAGGAAAGAAAAAACTTCCCAAGGTAGAACATTATTTATAAGACCCATAAAACCAGAATATCCTTGACATTATGATTTAAAAATCGATTCTATATTTGGAATGTTACAATTCAAACACTTATTCATTTACCTTATGATGATCACTGCATTGATTTTTTTATAGTTAATGTTATCATCCACTATTTTTTAAATAAATTATAAAATGAGCAGTGTGAAGCAACAAAAAGGAGAGTTGGGAAGAAAAAGGAAATAAAATTTGGTTTCCCATTCCGAACATCAGAGATATATACATTTTGAGAATCATTATAGGTTGTGATATGATTATCAGTTATATTAATTTTACTGAAGCTCATACTTATATGGGATTAAATTATATCATCCTCTAAGGATTAATATTCATCGAATACCTGTTACTGCTTATATCTATGTGTTTAAAACATTTATTTAATCTTGTATATAGTTATACTCTATTTTTACAGAGTTTATGTGTGTGGATGAGAACATGGAAATGTCATGTATGTTGAGATCCTAGCGGAATGATCTTGGATATTTTTACAATGTTAAATATTCTTGTACATAGCTGGGTACCCCTTGTAAAAGAGTTGTTTAGTAAACAACATCAGGCCTGTGGAGTAGAGTGTTTGTGGACTGGATTGGGGAATTTTTTTCCCCAAGAAACAATAAATCTAAATGGTAAATTTCCATTGTACATGTTTTACATTTCCACTTAATTTACTCTTATGAATTAAAATTGAATGTACATACATTGAAGAGGGTGTATATATTTTTAACAAACATTTATGAACTCAATTAACCACTATTGATTCATCTAATTATGCATTATTTGGGAAACAATTTCTATTAAAGAAAGTGAATCATGATATCACAACTTTGAATGGTTGATGTATAATGATCTATCTTTGAATAGATAAATTGGATAATAATTGAGAAATAATTTCAATGTATTTATATTTCTACTCCAATTGTGTAAATTATAGTTTATGGAATTATTTTGTGATCATTTATCTAAAAAATATTTCTCTTAAATTCTACCTCAATGCAGGTAATCCCTATGAAATTCGAAAGACAGAACCTAAAACATAGGTTGCTATAATAGAAGAAAACAATTATTTAAATTCTAAATCTATGAAAATTATCATATTTTTAATACTAGATGATTTAGATAGGATTTTTCAATATCAATCAGAATATGAAATTTAGAATACTATTTATGTTGCATATAATGGGACTAACAATGTAAAATCAATTAGAAACAATACATCCAATCATATGTATGATACATTAAAAATGGGTTAATAATAGATAATTACTCAACTGAATTGAAGAATCATTAAGATCATGGTCAATATTTCCTCTATATGAACACATATCACTAAACCCAAAAAATCATTAAATGATCTGAAAGTATTACCTTCTAAGTTGAGAGGAATCTCATCTTTCAAGGGAAAATCTATAGAAGTCAATAATGTCGAGATATGAAATCTCATTCGAAATCTCATGATATATGAATCCAAAATATAAAATTTAAATAAAGAGAGGAAAATTATAAAAATTAATTTCAACCTTTAATGTGTACGCTTATAAATGTGAAAAAATATAAGAAAAACATATTTTTCTAAATAATTTAATGAAAATGAATCCCCATGAATTTCTAAATAAAATAACTGTATTGCCCATTTTTCTCAAAATTTTAAAAAATATTACAACAGTAGAAAATAATTAAAAATTCCCATTAGTAAAATAGAAATAATGGTGATAAATAGATGAGATTAAATGAATTAAAAAATAATATACTATAAAATTAAGAGTCAAAAAAATAATCATAAGAATATAGAAAATATATATTTCAATAATACTAGATATAGGAATTCCATGAATTATATTAAGGCCAAATGGAGTGATCATGGAGATTATAGTAAATTCATTTCATTAGAATCTGATGTTAATTCTTCTAAAAAATGTCCAACATATGTTATTTAGAACAAACAGATAAGGTTTATTCATATTATTCAGTTCTTGAATCTGAATGAAAAAAAATTTATCTTTTAATGAATTAAATGTTTAATATACCAAATTAGAAATCAAGTATAAAATCATAAAAAGTTAATATATTTCCCATCATAATTCCTATAATAAAAACATATTATCAAAAAGAAAATCTGAAAATATGATTTTAGTCCTGAAATCCCATATATAAAAATATACTACAATGAATACTAAAAAATTCATTAAAAAACAAAAAAACAATGTCCTAATTTTCAAATACAATTATTCTATTTTTACAATAAGACAAATATATTAAAATAAATTTCTATAGAAAATAATACTATAATAGAAGAATTTTGAAATTGAGGCAATGGTGAATAATCCATGCATTATTAAAATTATTTTCTCCCTATCAAAAAAATATTTATCATCCCAGTGTTACATGTTTCTATTGTGGTGAAAAGGAAAAATTTTCCAACTTCTTAAATTGAAAAAATCCTCATGTTTGTGGAATCAAAAAATAAATTATTTTTAAATATTTAATCTAATAGACATCACTGTTTTAAAAAAAATGGAAGTAAGTATAGATGCATGTATCTATTAAAGTTGACATACCTATTCCAAAAGCCGTTTGTGTTGCAAAAATTATTGTTTTCCGACTTATCATTTAATGAATTTATATCTCTTAATTCAAATAAAACATTGTTCATGGTTAGTGGATATTGAAGGAATATTAATGTAGATGACTCTAATTTTCACCCTATATGATAATTAGATGGCACACATTTTAGGGTTTGAGATAATGAAAAATGAATGATTTTTGGATTGGTTTAGTTTGAAATCTTCACTCTATCCATATCAAATAATTAATTCAAATTGAATACATGAAGCATAACCTAATATGATGTTATCATTATTGTGATTCTTTTTATTCTGTTGATTTGTCATATAAATCCAATATAGTCATTAAAAATAAATTTAATAAATTAATTGAACAATTATAAAACAAAATTTACACAGTAGATTTTATGTCATTATGTAAATATAATGTAAAATTTTTAAATTATGAAGTTGAAGAATCATAAAATGTGAACATATTTCTCAGACATTATGATGTTCAATATTTATTAATGTTTTCTAAATGAAATTTTATTTTTGACATTTCTGATCTTAATTTGGATGAAAAGAAACAATGTAATTAATTTGAAATGGGAAGACAATATAGGTCATAATTCAAACTAATTAAATGTGTTATTACAAATTTTTTGTCAAACTAGTACTACATTTTTTTCATGTTATTGTTTTCTTGTTAGTTGATGATTATTCAATATTTAAATGTGATTATATTTTAGCAATTACAATTTTATCCTTTTCTATGATTATTAGTTTTTTTAAACATGTGAAAAATTAAAAAAAATTTACCCTGTCAAATTCATGTCTTTGATATGTGATCTTTGATGTGAGTTTGAAAATTGTGAACATAATTCTTATTCCTGTAAGATAGTAATTAATCATATATTTTCTTCCCCATTTAAACACAATAGAATGGTGTTGTCCATTTGAACTAATACATTTTATGAAATTTCTAAGACTTTGTTATTAGAATATAACATGTACACACATTTATCAAACGAATATATTAACATAGTGTGTTATATCATTAAAAGTGTATAGATAATACCTAATTAAATAATATACACTATGAGTGGTGGAATAATACAATACCCAAATATGGATAATTCATATTATATGGATGTATGTTTTACATCTTCCACACTAAGGGTTATCATGGGAAGCATTTTCCAAGGACTCTTGAGTATGTCTTCTTTGGCTACTCAACTACATCCAAAGTCTATATTCATTTTAACAAAAGTTCAGTGATTGTTATAGAATATTCTCATGTTTAATTTTATTACCAGGAACCCTTTAGTCACAAAATGTCTCAGATTAATATTCAATACGGCTTATCAAAAATATGATACTATAGCATCAATTTTATGATAATATGGATGATGATTTAGAACATCATTATTATAAACCAAATACGTTAATGTTAGAAACTACATAACTATAATGTGTGTTACATAGAAAACATATTAACCATAATGAGGATATTTAGAAATAGTCATAGGAAACCAAGATGCATGAGTAATAACAAAATATAATTTAGTAAATTAATAGAAATTCAATAACATACTATCAAAATTAGAGCCTAAATAGATTGAAGAATATTTATATGATGAAAATCGGTTCTTAATAATAAAATAAAGAAAAATAGTTTTATAAAAAATAATGTATAGTAACTACTTCATTCACCACGATATTATACTATAATTGGAATAAAATTGGTTTTTAGAAACAACCAATATGAACACATTTTAATAAATAAAATCATGATTTGTATCCAAAGGATATAATAAAGATTAAATAATTTATTATGGAGAAACATTTTCTATCATAACTAGATTATAAGTAATTAGAATCCTTCTATAATATACATCATTTACAAAAAATAAATTATATTAGATTGGACTAAAATAAGACTTTTTCGTTTTTCGTTAATATAGGTTGAATATGTTGAACAACCTCATAGTTTAGAGTATCCTCATTTTCCATATTCATTCTTTAAACTATTCATGTGTCTATATGGACTAAAATAGGCTCCTAGGCTGTGGTATGAATGATTATATTTTTTTATTTTATGAAATGGATTTACAATGGTAATAGATGATGAAAAATTATTTATGAAATCATATTTTTTTGATATTGATTGAGTACATGAATATATAGATGTTTTTATTTTAGAATCAACAAATAAAAAATTATGAAATGAATTTCCAGTACATTATAAAATGGAATTTGAAATCATTATGAAGTGTGAAATTAACTATTTTCTAGGATTTCCAATTTATCAAAAAGATCATGGAAATGATTTAAATATATGAAAATAAATTCACAACATACAAATTAATATTGGACATGAAAATAGTAATACCTACGCAAATACACTGGGATTCAATATCAAACATGTATCAGATGAAACTCGAATACCAATTGAAAATAAATTTTACCGAGGCTTAATTGAATGTTTTTTTACCTTACTTCAAGTAGAAAATAAATTATGTTTTCAATATGTATTCATTCAATATTTATATCTAATCCAATTAAATAACATTTAAATACATCAAAAATAATTTTCATATTTTTTGAGGGGACCAAAATCAATATTTATTCATTCCCCCAAAACCATCATTTGTGATTTAATATATATTTGGATATTAATTTCGAGGGATATAAATTAAATAGAAGAAGAATCTCAAGAACCTTTCATTTAAATGGTATATAGCTATTTTCTTGACCACACAAGTTGAAACATTCTATTATACAATCAACTGTCAAGAACAACATATTTTTGAAGGATGTTATTGTGAATTTGTTCTATGGATAAAACACACGACAGTGGAATTTGTTTTTTACATTAATCATGTTCAAATTATATGTGATAAAACATTGACTATAAACATATTAATTATTCAAATAAACCATTAAAGAACAATACACATTGATTTAATTTTCCATTCCTTAAGAGATAATTCCACAAACAATCATACCAGTTTAAAATTTTATAATAAAACATTAGACGTCAATTTTACCAGTCCCCTTCTTGATGAAATTTTATAATTCATAAAAATAGAATAATGAATTTTTAATTTTAAAAAATAATATTTTTTATTATCTCTCTCATATATATAGTGATAATGTTAATTTATTATTTTATTATTGTATTGTGAAACCATTTTTGTGTAATAGTCACATTCTATAGGCCACATAACCTATACTTTTGAAAAATTACCCTTAAAAATCACTAGGTGACAACTTCATTACAATGAAAATGATTACAAACAATAAATGGGAAAATACAAACAATAAATTTTGAAGCTCATATATCTTTATTTCAACCCTTTTAACTATATTCATCTGACCATCAAATTTATAAAAATTTCCTAAATGGAAAAAGGACAGATTTGATAGTGCTTAATTGAATAGGATGGAATATCAAAGGATATCAATACATGTTTATTATAGGAGAGCCATTGATTTCAAATATCTAGAAAAAACACACATCATTTTAGGTAAATTTATAATCCATAATGAATGGTTATATGTTTTTTATGTTCCAAAAAATACATTTGTTTTCATGAAGTATGTTTGTAAGTTCTATGAGTCAACATATACCAACATTAGTGATTATGGATACATAGTCAACACAATCATAAAATATAACTACCTATAACTAATATCTGTAAAGATGGTTGAAATATTAATAGTTCATCAAAATAGATACCCATTACATGCTAACTCCTAATCCCCTATGAATAGTGTTACTCATCTAGACATCAATAAATCACAATATTTAACTACCATCATTGATAAAAATTAATTAATGAACCTGGATCCAAAAAAATTTATTTGGTCAAATTCATCCAGTCAAGGACCACTCTTAGAACTGGGAAATTCATGAAATTTTTTTTCTTGATATATTTATGTTTCATTGTTTGTTTATGATAGAAAATAAGGTGACCATTGTACATATTATCCCATGATATATATTCCATGTTCAGAATAAGTATCTAAACATCTACACATATGGCTTTATATCAACCCTAATTTTTCTATGTGTCAATGTTGTTTTGTATAAAAATGATGAAACACCATTTCACATTTTTGAAAACATAAATAATATATTATTTAGAAAATTATTCATTCATTTGGGCTTTTCCTTGAAAATGATTATGAATTTTTACTTTATGTCACAAAGACATCCATTCTAAACTCAGGGAGATCATTATGTTCTTCATGTTAAATAAATAGTTGTGGAAGAATGGTCTCGTCATTCATAGACTAGAATAATTTTTGATGATGAAGAAGATAATCTTAATATATAAATAAATATTTTTGATAGGTATTTCATTAATCCCCCAAGTTAATTTCCGTGAGATCACCAATACTTCTCTTACCTCTCCTCCAATCCAACTTCCAAATGAATGGATACCCAAAAATATCACTGAGATGTTATCAATTGGTAAAGATAAGTCAATAATAATATGTTAAATAATGTATCCTTTTTTAGTTCATTATCACCCTCAATAGTTGTAGAACATGTCTAAAGAATTAACCAAATGATATATTTCTCAAGATTCACATCATTAAGATACAACACCAAATGTAACATTGAATTAACTAGACCATGAATAGAGTGTTGATGTTCATAAGGATGGGGTATCCCTTATTCCCACATAAAAACAATATAATGAAATGAGAGAAACTAAAATGAATATAATTTAAAGACCATTACTCGTCCTTTCTATGTTAATATATGATATTGATCACCTAGAAGATGAAATATATGAATGAAGTCATCATGTGAAAACACTATGTGATTAGATGGCCTTAAATTCTGATGTTTGAGAAGTAATGATATTGGTAAAGTCCATTTTAAAATTCTATAGAATGATCACTCATTGTAGATTCATATTTTTCAGATATTCAGTTATGGAAAATGGACCTATCTAAAAATTTTAATTTGGTAATTGTAGTTATTGACAAAATTAAATATGAATTTTTTCACTAAGAGAAGTTCCAAAATGTCTAGTTAATAGTTATATATTATGTATGGAATCTACACAATTTAATAAATATTGGTTTTTCAGATATTGATAGATCAACATAAGAATTGAGCTCCATGATCAATCAGATGATAAAAGAAAATCAAGAATAAAATTCTCATGTAAAAAAGGACTTATGTTTTATCATCACTTTTCTACAAATATTATCTTATTCATTTTTCAAATTACTCTAGATAAATAGAAAATAATGATTATGATATTCATCTAGAATTGCGGAAAATATCATGTATATTTTCATAGAAAAATTTCTACTTGATGTTGGTGGGAATTAAAAATCCATAGAGAGAGTTTTTACATTCGTGGAAAATCAAATTTATTCTCACTTGGGGATTCCATACTATTATCTTGATGATATATGGATACAAATTCCCTCTTTTTCTAATAATAGAGATCTCTAAAACATTGTTCGAAAACCTTCTCATAGTATGTGTGATGGCATTAAAAGTACTCTATACTATTTCATTATGGATGTGTTTAGAGTGATTGATTCGTTTGTGGATTCATTTTTTCCTATGTCTGGTAGTAAATGACCTATAACTATGATTTATGATCATTCACCATATACCTTTTAACATCCCAAATAAATATTTGATCCATCAATGTATTATCACAGTAAACGTCGATGGTTAAATAAACATATATCTTCATCCTTACTTAAACAATCCATTAATGTTTTACACTTATAGATAACATCAATTATGAAAAGGAACAACAAGTGGATCACAATATTCAGTTGACAGTAGTTAGATATTTACATATAGATTATTTTTGTCTTATAGAATTTTTACTAATTCCAAGAGATATTGTTGACAAAACAACTAATTCTTATTTTTCATTTATTTAATTACATCAAAATGATCCCCTATGAGTATAGAAGCTACCTAATGAATGATATTTATATCAAAGTAATTGTTACTCTTACCCTTTAAGTTCTTGAGATTGGGTTCCCAATGATTGGGAACATTAATTTTTTTTTGATTTTAGCGACCAATTATTTTATTCAAACAAAACTATTTATATATCTTAATATCACTTTTGGATTATCATGATTTCATAAATTATGTGATTTTTATGACTTTTAATCCATTTTCCAATTTTTATTAAGTAAATGCATGTAGATCAAAATTTATTTATAATCCTATGATCTGCAATATTTCTTTTATATTGTTTCAATATGTTTCTATGAACTAATATTTTATAACAATACTTTTATTATGAACAGTATCACCAATGGATTAACAGATATTGGTGTGATATATAATCTATTTTCATTAATGTACTTATTTTTTATATCATAAAAATGTGGTGAATAAAAGGAATATAAAAAATTGTACTCTTATGTTAAACATTGGTTTTATTTAAAATGGAGGAGAGAAAATTTATTTTTTAGATGAAAAAGAATGGAAATGTCTTCTTTTTAGAAGAGTTAAAATATAATATAGAAAATTTTTTGTTTTTCAATTGCATGGGTTTTGTGATCATCAAAATGAAGATATTTTGGTGAAGTGTCTATTTCTCTGATATATCTATAATTTATGTGTTTTGATGATTAAAAAAATATGTGACATTACTAACACATTTTATGTAATAATTTTAGATAATATTATGTTATGTTGTAAAATAATTATCAAATTTTTTATTAGTGCATTAAATTATAAAATATCATAATGAACATTAGTAGTAGAGAATCAGAAAGCAGTAGGTAAGGTCTTATACTACAATGTTTGACTAAGTCAGTCAAGAAATATCGTTTAGTTTGAATAAACTTGTGAATGGACATTGTTATTCTGCGAAAAGAATTCATAGATATAAGATGCCATGTCACAGTATCTTTTTAACATTTGTTATACAATTATCTTATGTTACATTAAAGATTAATTATCGTTTAATGATATGTTTACTTATTATATGAAATCAATCATACAATGAAAAATATTTTCAGTCGATATCCTTAATTGATATGATATTGCAGAACATCATGATTTCATTGATAATCTATTGATAATACATTTTACACCATTTGAGTACATTAATAGAAAAATATTCATTTATGGAATCATCATACTATGCATGACCTACCATAAAAAGGAAAACTCTTATAATGAGAATGTCTCAAAAATGAATATTGAAAAAAAAATCTATATTTAAAATGAATATAACAATACACTTTATAAGGCCCCAGCCTTAAACCTTACTTAATCTTGAGTTATTACAAGATTACACGTTGAGGATCTTTTCGGGTTTAGAGTTTTAGAGAATTAGATCATAAAACTTGCATTACATTCCACATATAAACAAAGTGGTTACATAAAGATAGTATTCTTCATTCCCATCAATGGAAACACATTTAAAATAAAACATGGATTATTTCTTGACACATCCTTGACTCTATCATCTTATCATGTACCTTTCCCTTGACCTGTGAAAAACATTTCAAAAACTTGGGATGAGCGTAAAAACTCAGTATGGGTTATAAAAACATGGAAAGGAAACATGAGTTCATATATACATAAGAATGAAATCATACTTTACCCATAAAACATAGGCACTTTAACATACCTCATAAAAACATGAATAAATCATAGAAATCATAAGACATAAAGGTAACTTGAGGCATTCATAACATTCTTATATAGGGAGTAACCCTCTTGGTTACGTTTGGAATACCCATCACAGTATATTCCCTAAATCTCTTCGGAGAAACCTTAACGTTTCACTCCTTCGTGTTACCCAATGCATTGGAGAGCTATAACGGGCTCACCCGCCCTTAGTTTATCACGGAACCACCCGTTTTCATAATAATGCCCAAGAACCATAACATAATCATATCACATAAAACATGCATAAAGGAAACATAAAATTTCCACATTTCAATCACGAGATATCAATACAACACATTGATATAAAAACATTATGAAAACCATTTTCAATACCAAAGTAAAACATGGTATTTATTTTTCTTTTAAAAAAAAGGTATGGCTTGTAGAGGAAGCCAAAACTCAAATAACGGTTACGACGACAGAGAAGTCGTTGTCGCCGCATACGTACGACAAAAACATTCCCTTTTGTCGTTTAGTAAACGCTTCGTATAAAAAAAAGATTCCTTTTGAATAAACGTAAAAGTCAAAGGGGTTTATACACCGTATAAAAGAAAGTTGTGTATAAAACAAAATATGCCTCAACGAAAGGAGATTGAGACGAAATACCATACAAAGATAATTTTTAAAATAAAATAAATACATTATGTGTATTCACTATAAGTACACATAAATAAAGTACAAATACAAGATACGACATAATAATATAATGACATAATTTGAAAGTATGAGATTAACCCAAAGAATGGAAATTGGGTTAAGAAGTTCCCATACCTCGTATCTGACTTGACCCGACCGTTCTTTAAACTCCTGAATAATAAACTTTAGTTAATCTCTACTTGATTATGAATCTTTTCCAAGTTCATTATTCCTTTTATACCATGTTATGAACATCATGTAATCATTTAAGTTAATAATGTTCATTTTGTCGGTATTTGGTTCTTAAGTCAAAAATAGACTTCTTACACTTACATGTTGTTAATTTGGTCAATGTTTCATTATATCCAGAATGGTATTCATGATGTAGATATCATATATGTCATATATATCCAGTACATACATGTATTTAAAATATTACATAATTATTTAGAGGTAAGAAATGAAATGCACCGTTCATGGAGACGGTAAGCCGTACGTACGCATGAACGCTACTTCCATTTCTATTTCATATTAATGGAATTAAAACTAAATGATAGGTATGTATATTTTAATTCCAGAATTATATTCATAATTTATATATATCATTAATTATATATATCCATTATATACATGTACTTTTAATAGTACATTACATTTTGGGGATAAGAAATGAAATGCACCGTTCATGGAGACGGTAGTCCGTACGTACGCATGAACGCTGCCTTCATTTCTATCTCATACATTAATGGAAATAAATAATAATGATATATAGGTATATTATAATTCCAGTATAACAACATATATAATATCATCAACTTTATCCTTTACACATCCCACATATGGTATTAACGAATCAAATCACTTTTAGGGGGCGGTAGTCCGCACTTCCTAAAATGAAGATATCGTGTTTTACCCATAATGGAAACCATAAAGGTATGACCAAAATGAAAAAACAGAAGCTTAAGGAAATCATAAACATATTATATATCATATATAAAAATAGTGACATCATAATGGCCACCTTTGAAGGTGTTAAATGAGTGTTGAACAATCATCGTTTCGGGAGGCAGAATTTCGCCATCCACGGAAACCGTATGTTCTTTAACCATTTGATGTAGTTGTGTGAGAGTGTAGCTCAAATAAATCTTATAAAAACATCCTAGTATATTTAAGATACTGGTTTTGTTACAAAAGAAGTAAATAAAAAGAGTTTAGGGGGTTGGAGAAGCAAAATAAAACAAATGAACTTGAGAGAATGAATTACCTTTAAAAAGTGTAACTCCTTTTGATTTGAGCCTAAAGGCTTCCTTTGAAAGGATTCTGCCCAAAGGGAATCCTCTAGGATGAGGAGAGGGATGTGGAGAGAGAAAATGGGCAGGGGTTGGCCGAGCCAAAGGCTTGAAGAGTGTGTGAAAAGAGGTAGAGGTGGGGGCCTTTTATAAGAGGAGAGGAGGGGCACTTTTGGAAAGTAAAGAAACATTACATTATTTGAAAATGTGTTTCGGTTTTAAAAGGTCCCACATTGATATAATTCGTGGATAAGGTGATAAGGCATCGAAATCCATTCATCCAATTGGTTTTGGACATGTGTAGTTCATAGATTTTATATTATCTTTCCATTTTTTTAAATCGTCAAATAATGATGTCATCGCTGCATCATTATTATGTCATAAATAATTAAATTTATTTAATGTCTAAAAATTATAACAAAAATACTATGAGATAGGAAATCTTTTTATCTTTCCAATGACTATTTATAATCAAAATTTGGACTTGTATAACCCTACTTAAAAATTGTTTTCGTAAAACATATTATGTTTGTGTCATTTTCACTTTAACATTTAATAAAAAGTAATTTATGTTATTTCCCAACAAAAGTGGATACATGGGGTCCCCAAGTTAGGCCATGGCTTGTCTTGGTCGGCCATGACACAACCAATGAGGTTGGGACATGTGTCTAAGTCATTTTATATTATTAAAGCATTATTTATACATTAAACTACCCTAATTACCACTAATCGCGATTAAGAACTTAATAAGTTACTATTCACCAAAAAATTATTTTAATCTCATTGAACCACATTTTACTTCTTAATGACAACCATGTATGTCGGATTTTCAAAATTCAATACACATTAGTGGTAAAATTTCATTTAACTGAAAAATCAGTTTGCTTGATTACCACTTAGTGGTTTCACTATTCATCAAAAATTGAAGTTTTTCAGAAAATTACCAAAAATTCACCCTAAGCTATATTTGATAATCCGAATTCAAAAATGAAGTCTATTTTACAAAATTAAAATCATATAAGTCACATTAATTAATTTAATAATTAATTCCCGCTGCCAGAGCAAATAGCGTGTTTTTACAAAACAATAAGTATCAAAAGATTGACACCAGTTTAAGTCTAATTTCAAATCGAAATTGATTCCAATGACCACCATTGGATAAAATGGTAAAAATATATTCTAATTTCACTTCAAAACCAATTCAAAACATAATCTAATCATATAAATAAATTAGATCAAAAAGAGGTTTTGAATTAAAATGCAACATTTTACACTATTCATAAAAAAATGAACTTTATCAGAAAGGTACCAAAAATTACACAAAGTAAAATTTGATGTCCCGATTCTTAATAAAAGTTTTATTTGGTCCAAAAGAATGTATAAGAGTGATCAAAACTATATTTAATGACGGTTCACCATTAAAAGGTGATAAGTGAACCTTTAGTGAAAATTAGAGTATAAAAGCCTAAAATTGAACTCTTTCCGTATTTTAAGCCTTTATCTTTTATTGGGTAAATGTAAAAACATCTAAAAACATATCTATTCATATTTTAGTTATTTCTATTCATTCCCGCCAGTACAACGACTACTTGTTAACTAACATAATATTATTATATTACTAGTGTGCTACGTAAGTTTCAAAGAAACTCATCATTGCGTATCGGGTACGCTATCGAACATAGCAACCCCTTTTAATTAAAATTCATATTTAATTCTCTAATATTAATAAATATGAAAATTATTTATTCTTTAATTACCTGGGATGTTACATCCTTCCCCCCTTTTGGGAATTGCGTCCTCGCAATTTTATTCACTTATCAAAATAAGTGGGGGTATTTATCCCTCATAGCATTTTCAGATTCCCACGTTGCCTCTTCAATCACATGGTTTTTCCAAAAAACCTTTACCTGATGAATCACCTTATTCCGTAACACTTGCTCCTTATGGTCAAGAATCTGGACCGGTTGTTCCTCATAAGATAGGTTCTCTTCCAGCTGAACTACCTCTGGACTCAAAACATGAGATGGATCTGGCATATACTTTATCAACATCGAAACGTGAAAAACATTGTGTACCTGAGATAAAATCGGAGGTAAAGCCACTCGGTATGAACTGATCCAACTCTCTCTAGAACTTCGTATGGTCCAATGAACCTTGGACTCAACTTTCCTTTCTTACCAAATCTCATCACACTTTTCCAAGGAGAAACCTTGAGAAAAACATGATCACCTACCTCGAAAGATAGATCCTTCCTCCGGTTATCCGCATAACTCTTCTGCCTGCTCTGAGCTGTTCTCATGTGTTTCTGAATCAGCTGAACTTTTTCTGCCATCTCTTCTACCAATTCTGGTCCCATCAACTTTCTTTCACCCACTTCATCCCAGAAAGCTGGAGTTCGACACCGCTTCCCATATAATGCCTGAAATGGTGCCATCTGTATACTGGAATGAAAACTGTTATTATATGAAAACTCAACCAAAGAAAGATGCTGGTCCCAACTTCCCTGATAATCCATAGAACAAGCTCGTAGCATATTCTCCAATGTCTGAATTGTTCGTTCTGACTACCCATCTGATTGAGGATGAAAAGCTGTACTAAAATTTAATTCAGTACCCAACGACTTCTGAAGGCCTTTCCAAAAGTTAGAAGTAAACCTGGGATCACGATCCGATACAATGGAGAGAGGAACTCCATGTAACCTGACTATCTCTTTAAGATACAAACGGGAAAGTTGATCAAGAGAGAAAGTATCTCGTATAGCAAGGAAATGAGCAGATTTGGTCAAGCGATCAACAATAACCCAGATTGCATTATTACCTCGAGATGTCTTCGGTAATCCAACAACAAAGTCCATGGATATATTCTCCCATTTCCACTCTGGCACTGGTAAAGGCTGAAGCATCCCTTTCGGTAACTGCCGCTCAGCTTTAACCTGCTGACAAGTCAAACACTTCACAGTAAAATCAGCAATATCTCTTTTCATTCCATCCCACCAGTAATACTCCCGCAGATCTCTATACATCTTAGTACTGCCCGGATGAACTGAAAACGGAGAACTATGAGCTTCACATAACAACTCTCTCTTCAACTGTGAATCAGAAGGCACACATAACCTCTTCACAAACCTCAAAACACAAACACAAACTTATCCAAGAACTCATGGAAAATTTTATTCATAAGGTCCATGAATACAAAAGGTGCATTGGTTAACCCCAAAGGCATAACTACAGATTCATAATGGCAATAACTAGTATGGAACACAGTCTTCGGAACGTCTGCTTCTTTTACTTTCAACTGATGGTACCCCGACCTCAAGTCAATCTTCGAAAAATACTGAGCTCCCTGGAGCTGACACCACATCATTCGATGGCCCAACATCTGCTGAAGTAGTTGCAAAGGATTTCACCACCCCTTTCTGCTTGTAGTCAAACTGCTTCCCATCACTCAAGCTCCTTGTCGGACACTCGTTTGCATAGTGACCCATCTCGTTGCACTTATAACACTTCACTAACTGTAAATCAAATTTGTTCTTACCTTCACCTTGATCCTTTTCAGTGCAATCACGAGCCTTATGTCCCATCTTACCACATCGGTAGCACTTCCCAGAATTCAGAAGACATTCCCCAGCATGCCTTTTGCCACATTTATCACAAACTGGAAACATAGTTCTCTTACCATCAGACTTCTTTGAAGAATTCTTACCTTTCTCCTGCCACCTCGGTCTCTTCTTCTGCTGGTTGTTATAGAACACTTGGTCATCGGCAAACTCCATTTCCACCTTCTCAGCACATCGAACAAGCTTTTCATAACTTTTAAACTCTCGAGAAGCTAATGCCCTTCGATACTTTGGCTTTAATCCTGAGTAAAAACGATTGATTTTACTATCAAGGTCCCGGATAAAATTGGGAGCATACCTTGCCAATCGAGTGAACCTTTCTTCATAGGCAGCCACTGAGTCTTCCTCTTGCCTCAATTCCAAGAATTGCTTTTCCATCCTAAGTCGAACAGCCTTTAGGAAAATACTTCTCAAGAAACATACCTTTGAAATCATCCCAGTCAAGAGCATCAATCTCATCGGCTTCCCTGATATTTTTAACCATAGACCACCACTGATCTGCTTCACCCTCCAAACGGTAAATAGCAAGACTAACCTTTTGATTGTCTGAACACCCCATGACATCAAAAATCTTCTCCAGTGCTTTAATCCACCCTTCAGCTTGCACAGGGTCAGATGATCCTCTGAATGATGGGGGATGTTGCCTCATGAAATGTTCCACCACTGACATGTTCCTCTGCGGTTGATCTGGCTGATCTCGTGCATGGATACCACCACCATTTATCGCTTGAGTCAACTGTGCCATCACTGCAACAAACTGTTCAGTTCCGATTCCGACCATCTCAGGTTGCTGATTTGGAAGGTTGTCTTCCTCCTGATGTCGTCCCAACATAGCTGCTTTGTTTCCTCTGCGGAAAACCATTCTGAACATGGAAATATCTTAGGCGAAGCAACATGGTAATCCATAAATGCTATATCATTTCAATCATATTATAATTTAACACTTTTCTAACTCCTAAAGTTGTCTAAACCGACCTTTGATACCAACTATAAGGCCCCAGCCTTAAACCTTACTTAATCTTGAGTTATTACAAGATTACACGTTGAGGATCTTTTCGGGTTTAGAGTTTTAGAGAATTAGATCATAAAACTTGCATTACATTCCACATATAAACAAAGTGGTTACATAAAGATAGTATTCTTCATTCCCATCAATGGAAACACATTTAAAATAAAACATGGATTATTTCTTGACACATCCTTGACTCTATCATCTTATCATGTACCTTTCCCTTGACCTGTGAAAAACATTTCAAAAACTTGGGATGAGCGTAAAAACTCAGTATGGGTTATAAAAACATGGAAAGGAAACATGAGTTCATATATACATAAGAATGAAATCATACTTTACCCATAAAACATAGGCACTTTAACATACCTCATAAAAACATGAATAAATCATAGAAATCATAAGACATAAAGGTAACTTGAGGCATTCATAACATTCTTATGTAGGGAGTAACCCTCTTGGTTACGTTTGGAATACCCATCACAGTATATTCCCTAAATCTCTTCGGAGAAACCTTAACGTTTCACTCCTTCGCGTTACCCAATGCATTGGAGAGCTATAACGGGCTCACCCGCCCTTAGTTTATCACGGAACCACCCGTTTTCATAATAATGCCCAAGAACCATAACATAATCATATCACATAAAACATGCATAAAGGAAACATAAAATTTCCACATTTCAATCACGAGATATCAATACAACACATTGATATAAAAACATTATGAAAACCATTTTCAATACCAAAGTAAAACATGGTATTTATTTTTCTTTTAAAAAAAAGGTATGGCTTGTAGAGGAAGCCAAAACTCAAATAACGGTTACGACGACAGAGAAGTCGTTGTCGCCGCATACGTACGACAAAAACATTCCCTTTTGCCGTTTAGTAAACGCTTCGTATAAAAAAAATATTCCTTTTGAATAAACGTAAAAGTCAAAGGGGTTTATACACCGTATAAAAGAAAGTTGTGTATAAAACAAAATATGCCTCAACGAAAGGAGATTGAGACGAAATCCCATACAAAGATAATTTTTAAAATAAAATAAATACATTATGTGTATTCACTATAAGTACACATAAATAAAGTACAAATACAAGATACGACATAATAATATAATGACATAATTTGAAAGTATGAGATTAACCCAAAGAATGGAAATTGGGTTAAGAAGTTCCCATACCTCGTATCTGACTTGACCCGACCGTTCTTTAAACTCCTGAATAATAAACTTTAGTTAATCTCTACTTGATTATGAATCTTTTCCAAGTTCATTATTCCTTTTATACCATGTTATGAACATCATGTAATCATTTAAGTTAATAATGTTCATTTTGTCGGTATTTGGTTCTTAAGTCAAAAATAGACTTCTTACACTTACATGTTGTTAATTTGGTCAATGTTTCATTATATCCAGAATGGTATTCATGATGTAGATATCATATATGTCATATATATCCAGTACATACATGTATTTAAAATATTACATAATTATTTAGAGGTAAGAAATGAAATGCACCGTTCATGGAGACGGTAAGCCGTACGTACGCATGAACGCTACTTCCATTTCTATTTCATATTAATGGAATTAAAACTAAATGAGAGGTATGTATATTTTAATTCCAGAATTATATTCATCATTTATATATATCATTAATTATATATATCCATTATATACATGTACTTTTAATAGTACATTACATTTTGGGGATAAGAAATGAAATGCACCGTTCATGGAGACGGTAGTCCGTACGTACGCATGAACGCTGCCTTCATTTCTATCTCATACATTAATGGAAATAAATAATAATGATATATAGGTATATTATAATTCCAGTATAACAACATATATAATATCATCAACTTTATCCTTTACACATCCCACATATGGTATTAACGAATCAAATCACTTTTAGGGGGCGGTAGTCCGCACTTCCTAAAATGAAGATATCGTGTTTTACCCATAATGGAAACCATAAAGGTATGACCAAAATGAAAAAACAGAAGCTTAAGGAAATCATAAACATATTATATATCATATATAAAAATAGTGACATCATAATGGCCACCTTTGAAGGTGTTAAATGAGTGTTGAACAATCATCGTTTCGGGAGGCAGAATTTCGCCATCCACGGAAACCGTATGTTCTTTAACCATTTGATGTAGTTGTGTGAGAGTGTAGCTCAAATAAATCTTATAAAAACATCCTAGTATATTTAAGATACTGGTGTTGTTACAAAAGAAGTAAATAAAAAGAGTTTAGGGGGTTGGAGAAGCAAAATAAAACAAATGAACTTGAGAGAATGAATTACCTTTAAAAAGTGTAACTCCTTTTGATTTGAGCCTAAAGGCTTCCTTTGAAAGGATTCTGCCCAAAGGGAATCCTCTAGGATGAGGAGAGGGATGTGGAGAGAGAAAATGGGCAGGGGTTGGCCGAGCCAAAGGCTTGAAGAGTGTGTGAAAAGAGGTAGAGGTGGGGGCCTTTTATAAGAGGAGAGGAGGGGCACTTTTGGAAAGTAAAGAAACATTACATTATTTGAAAATGTGTTTCGGTTTTAAAAGGTCCCACATTGATATAATTCGTGGATAAGGTGATAAGGCATCGAAATCCATTCATCCAATTGGTTTTGGACATGTTTAGTTCATAGATTTTATATTATCTTTCCATTTTTTTAAATCGTCAAATAATGATGTCATCGCTGCATCATTATTATGTCATAAATAATTAAATTTATTTAATGTCTAAAAATTATAACAAAAATACTATGATATAGGAAATCTTTTTATCTTTCCAATGACTATTTATAATCAAAATTTGGACTTGTATAACCCTACTTAAAAATTGTTTTCGTAAAACATATTATGTTTGTGTCATTTTCACTTTAACATTTAATAAAAAGTAATTTATGTTATTTCCCAACAAAAGTGGATACATGGGGTCCCCAAGTTAGGCCATGGCTTGTCTTGGTCGGCCATGACACAACCAATGAGGTTGGGACATGTGTCTAAGTCATTTTATATTATTAAAGCATTATTTATACATTAAACTACCCTAATTACCACTAATCGCGATTAAGAACTTAATAAGTTACTATTCACCAAAAAATTATTTTAATCTCATTGAACCACATTTTACTTCTTAATGACAACCATGTATGTCGGATTTTCAAAATTCAATACACATTAGTGGTAAAATTTCATTTAACTGAAAAATCAGTTTGCTTGATTACCACTTAGTGGTTTCACTATTCATCAAAAATTGAAGTTTTTCAGAAAATTACCAAAAATTCACCCTAAGCTATATTTGATAATCCGAATTCAAAAATGAAGTCTATTTTACAAAATTCAAATAATATAAGTCACATTAATTAATTTAATAATTAATTCCCACTGCCAGAGCAAATAGCGTGTTTTTACAAAACAATAAGTATCAAAAGATTGACACCAGTTTAAGTCTAATTTCAAATCGAAATTGATTCCAATGACCACCATTGGATAAAATGGTAAAAATATATTCTAATTTCACTTCAAAACCAATTCAAAACATAATCTAATCATATAAATAAATTAGATCAAAAAGAGGTTTTGAATTAAAATGCAACATTTTACACTATTCATAAAAAAAAATGAACTTTATCAGAAAGGTACCAAAAATTACACAAAGTAAAATTTGATGTCCCGATTCTTAATAAAAGTTTTATTTGGTCCAAAAGAATGTATAAGAGTGATCAAAACTATATTTAATGACGGTTCACCATTAAAAGGTGATAAGTGAACCTTTAGTGAAAATTAGAGTATAAAAGCCTAAAATTGAACTCTTTCCGTATTTTAAGCCTTTATCTTTTATTGGGTAAATGTAAAAACATCTAAAAACATATCTATTCATATTTTAGTTATTTCTATTCATTCCCGCCAGTACAACGACTACTTGTTAACTAACATAATATTATTATATTACTAGTGTGCTACGTAAGTTTCAAAGAAACTCATCATTGCGTATCGGGTACGCTATCGAACATAGCAACCCCTTTTAATTAAAATTCATATTTAATTCTCTAATATTAATAAATATGAAAATTATTTATTCTTTAATTACCTGGGATGTTACACACTTAGTATCCTCTCTTATTAGGATAACAAATAGAATTGTTCAACCTATAGATATATCCTATGATGAGGATTAAATGGAATATGGAAGGAAGTGTTAGACTCATAAAAATGATTGATGAGGACAAAAAGTAATGAAAATATAATATCCTTTTCAAATAATATGATTTCTATAAATACTGATAATCAATATGTCTACTAAAAAGTTTATCTAATATATCAATTTCACTGAAGATCATCTTATGCCAAGAATGAAATCTAAAATTCCATTAGGATGATTCTTTATCTACTATCAGTTGTTGCATGAAACATTGTGATTCAACATTAATTACATCTCGTAATTCATTTTTCCATTTTCACACTTAGTGTAAGAATACCGTTAAGAACCAAGATAGGCCTTCTAAATAGAGATCACAGTAGAATGTTATTGGACAATTTTATTAAGGGAAATATTCTTATACTCAGTTGGGTTCCCTTTGTAAAATGTTATACAGTAAAAATATCAAATATCGAGGAGTAGTGTATCGGTGGAGAGGGATACGATATTTATAAACCTTGTATGAATTGGAATGATCCTATTTATACCATGTCAATTGAGTAACCATTTAAATGGGGTGAAATAAGTTCCATTAGTTTTAAAATATTATTTAAAAAATATATTCTATAAATATTTTAGGATTTCATATACAAAACATTACACAATCCCTTTGCAATATGTTACTATAATGTATCAAATTTAAAACTAAAATAATTTTTTATATTGTTCAACTCCAATAATGAAACCTACTCCTTGATGTGTTATTTTAGTTATGATGAAAAATATTATTTTACTATTTAAATTATAGTTATAAAATAGCACTGAAATCAAAAACAATGTTTGTGAGAGTATTATTCTCTTATTATGGTAGGTATCATCCAATTACTCAATGAAACTGTGAATTGTTAATAATAGAACCACTATTTAAAAACCTCTATTGGGTTGGAAGCATATATTTTGTTAAATTCCAAATTATTAAGAATAAAAAAATCTGATCATACTTAGGATTTTAAATTGACTTCTAGATTTATTTCAAGGTAGTTTCATGCACATGTCATATTCTCCATAATCATTAAAAATTATAAAAATATGCATGAGAACATAATCATTGACTATAATCTTCATCTTCAAAAAAAAATCGACAAAATGGTTAACATCATATTATCTTCAATTAAAATAAATGATTGATGTAGATACACCACTAGTCAATATCATCATATTAATATTTATTTATTATTGAAAATCATCATTCTTTCACAATGTATTATATTTTTATTAATGTAAACATTATTTTATTTCTATATCAATGTATAATTTCATGTAAAAATCACACTGATAAAATTTAAAAAATTGGATATTGAAATATCATTTCATTTTAGATGTGTAATCTTATCACGATTCTCTAAATTGAAACTGATCAATTGTTCCTAATGAATATTAAAACATTGACCATTATAAGGAATTTCAACTCTAGCAGTTGACTACCCAAAACATTCCATGATTTTATCAATAAATATTCATTCAAACTAATTCTTATATGACCATGAAATCTCATGCTCATTATATTTTCTCATTGTAAATAGTTAAAAAATCATCTGATTTATTAAATCATATTGCATATTATGAGATGGAGGCATCATATGCTATGATTCCCATTTCATTCACTGAACAAATTATTTTTTAGATTTTTGGATAATCCATAATATATTTAATATCGCATGTATCATAGTTTAATACATTTATTTTTGTGCATCTATAAATGATCTGTAAAAATGATTTTGAATTTTTTTCATATCTCCCAACTAAAAAATATATTGTTTGAACATCTTCATTATTATCCACCTTTGAAATATTTTTCTTCAACATAGTAAAGAATCATATATCTGGTTATGAAATTATCATATACATATTTTGAAAACAATTTACAAACCCTAATTTTCCTTGTCTGATATGATCATAAGAATTCAGATAATATCATTGTTATTTCATCACATCTCAAGAATATATTATGTATTTGTTTCCATTACAAGTTAAATATTCTCTTGGAGAAGGAAATATTATTAATATAAGGAGGATCACCCATTACATTTCTAATATTTTGATTTCATGTTGATACACATATATTACATATTCCATGCGATTATTGTCTCTTCCAACACTTATTCATATAAATATTTTACATATGGAAGAAATAATACATTAACAATTTCTTGAAAAACCATTATTCTAGAAAATGATTCATATTTCATAGACCATCTCCAAAAGTAGTAAAAATGATAAAAATAAATCAAAATACATATATAATAGTCTCATACAATTCCATTAATTGCCTATCAAATTTGAAAATAATATATAACCTTATTCAATAATTCGATTTGGTTATTTATCCCCCCCCCCCACTCCAAATTTTCTATTCATACTCCAGATCTCCTTCAAACAAAAATATTATCATATCATTTCTCAGAAACATTTATCTTAAAACCATACTAATAGATAATGAAGTTATTTTTAGAAATTTATCCCATTTTGATATGAAAAATATTTACCTATAAAATAGATTATCCCCCTAAATCCAATAACTAGTTCCTCTGTTTTTTCTATTTTTAAAATAAAAACATCGTTTAACTCATAATAGAAGAACTATATATTTATTGACTTCATATCACCCTTTTACCATATAATTCAAGGAATTTTAGGGGTATGAATCATACTATATCTTGTAATGTGGATGGGATAAATCTTTTTTATTCAGCCTCAAAATATAAAATCATTCATTGTGAATTTCCTTAGTGAAGATATGAGTTAGTTGATATATAGTTGGAATACATATTAGAGTTATATCCTTATAAAAACATTATCATTATAAAAAATAAAAATGATGTAAATTTTTATAGATGAATAGTGTTTCCCTAGATTCATAGATTGATCGGTTACCTTTGGATTATCACAAGAAATTTTGAGAGACTTCTCAAAAAAATTTCTTTAAATATACCCACATTTATTCCATTTAATTCATCTAGTAAAAATACATGTATAGCCAAATATTCTACCACATATACTCTCAATTTTACTATGTTTTTAAATTATTAGCACCAACTAACATAGATTCCCTTTAATAGAAACAACTTCAACTAATATTCTTTTATTACAATCAATTTCACAGCTAGCTTTAGTGAATCTAGATATGTTTTAGTGATCAAATTTCTTGTATATCATCTGAATGATCATATTTTGATGAATTATTTTTTAAACATATAGGATTCCACAATATGTTATCCATTAGGAGAACATTTACACCTTTAACATTAGTACACTAAATATAGAATATCACTCTTTTATGCAGATAGATATATTAATCTACATTTTAGATTTATAAACTCATTTTCATTAAATTTTTCTACTCATTATCCATTCCAATTTCGCAACAAACCATATAAGAGTGGAAACTAGTTTATAGTAATTCATGCCAAACATATTCAATGGTTATCATGTATACATTTCATATGAAATAATAATAAATTTTTTATTTCTTGAGTAATTTCAATCCCAACGAACAACTCATTTGAGATAACATTATCATCCTATAATAATTCAAATGTATCTAGGCACTTCATTATTATAATCGTCAATATCTCTTGAAACAATAATACCATTAACATAAATAATTATAATGATAGTTCATGAAACCATTTCCTTATGGAATATTTTTTTCACTTATTCATTAGTGGTCATAATTTTCCATTACAAACCCTCCAGCATTGTGTACTAGGATCAATGGGACATTTCAATTCCATATAGTTCTATTTTAAAAATTAAAAATCGTTCTTCATCATTGTCTTGAATAAATCCATTATGATACTCAACATGGAATAATTATTGGTTATTTCAATTCATAGAGATATATTTTACAACCTTTTGATATATCTTGAATTACCGATAATTTGAAACTACTAATATAATTTTAATTAGAAATTACTAATCATATCCTTCCACATTTCAGTTTCTTTTTTACCACATGATTGGTCATGGTCCTTGAGACATACCCTTTTTCAATTACCTAATCTATAACAACCCACATAGACATATTTTTGTTTTTATCTTTTGGAATAGGGAATGTATTCCATGTATAATTTTAATCTATATTATCTGGATCATCAATCATAGAATTGAACAATTATTTTTCTTTTATAACATCTTTCACATCTTTGATCCCATATGTTTGGAATTGGTTCCTGAGGCATAGAATGAAAAATTTAATAAATATATGAATACAAAAATGACACATCTTTTCCCAAAACAGAGGATTGATTCAATTTAGGTTCTGGAATAAATTATTCTTCTAAAACACTTCTTCCAGAACAAGACAATGTTATGCTTTATTTTGATTTTGAAAGATAACTATACTCAATGATTAGAATAATGTATTAAACCATGTAAAACATAAATTAATATGTACGAAGAGCATAAGAATGCACTATACGGGGTTTTAAAACAATCGAAGAAATTCCATTTTTAAAACAACCATCATAAAACGTTTTTCTTATGAATAAAACATTAATTTCTTGAGGCACATCATCAATATTTTCGAAGGTCACATTCAAAAAAAATTTAGAAATACCTTTTATACAAGATAATTTGTATTATTTAGAAACATCCATTAAAACAGGAATAAAAGTGTGCATATGTATGTAAGAAATGCATGAAATGAGCATAATTATTAACTTGGTCAATCCAACTCTAAAAAAAAGCTGTGAATATAAACATACATATCATGATTCATTTGCACTAAAAATGAAATTCACATGACCATAAAATTAGATACATTTTCCTTGTATAACATTACATTATCATACATGATTATTCCTTAAGCCTTAATTACCATTATCATAAAAAATATTATCCAAGGGATATTTTAATTGTTGAACAATCCCTTGGTTGATCATTTACCATTATATAATGAGGGAATTTATAATGCTAGACATTTTCAAGGCCTTTCTCCAAGACCGTATGGGTAAAACCCAAACATAATTATAGTTAACTACCATAAATAGTTGTGAACAAAGCTATAATCATGTTCACACATCATTACACTTAACACATAAGTTCATCACATTACCCAATGCATTGGAGCACTGTATAATTCCGGGCACACACATCACATCATTTTTGTCCAATACACTTCTAATATGTCTTAGTATGGTCTCATTTCAATATTTTTTATACTACGTAGGAACATACATTAATAATCCATAATTTTTTGCATATATAAGTATAATTAAATTTAATTATGCATTAAGTGTACAAGAATAAGATTTGGTAGTTTCTGATTAAACTGTGGCATGAATGAACTAAAAAATCATACTCTTACAGTTGTTGTATGAACTAGTACACATAAAATAATGAGTTTTTAAATGAAATAACAATAGTTTCATTAAACACTTAAGAATGTATACTTTTCCAATACCATGTTTACTTGTTTTGAAATTTATATAATCATTTAATCTATGAAGTGCAATTTTTTATTTTTATGATTTAAACATATCCTTAAATAATAAATGGCATTTTTTGTAACAAATTAGAATACATGGTATGTATTATTTCCTATAAAGTTTTTAAGCACAAAATAAATAATTAAACATTTGTGATCATGCATTAATAAATTTTTATACTTCATCAGAAAAAATTTTATACATCTTACATGAGAAATCACAATCGAATGACATGTATTCATGTTGATTTGAAAATCATGATAAAATGTTATATATATTTTTATAGTTATATATATATACAAAATGTATGTTTGTGATCTTCATAACACTAAGCATGATTTAATAAATTCATGAAACTGGTGTATTCTTCATAAACATGACATCAATCAAAATGGATAGGTTTTACGAAAACTCAGTTGTAATCAAACATATACTTTTATACATAACCATCCATACATGAATTGAAAATAACGGTTATTCATTTTGAAAACATGATGAAATAAACTCCTTCATGATTTTCAGGTTAAAGTAATCATAATATAAATACATAAGATCACTATTCAAAGATCATAAACCCGAAATGGTTTTTTAGACAATGAAATCGTATGTATAAGTATACATAAAATTTTGAAATTCCAAAAAATGTTTAGGAAGACTGATGTATTCCATGAAACATGAATATACATCAGAATGATTTGTATGATGATTTTGATTCATAAAATTCCATGGATGAGTTATATACTCAAAAATACAGTTATAAAATCATTTGAGAGTTACATTTTATGAGTAATATGAAATTGTTCTTGTATATATAAATATATATTCGTATATACTCATGGATATAAGAGGATTAAAAAAATAGGACATATCATATTTATCCCTTACCAGACATCAATAGTGAAGCAAGGTTTATCAGGTGACATTAGAACATTGAGGAGAAGAAAATCAGATGAAATAATGGGTGCATCATGGTTCACATATGCCCTATATCTATATATATATTATATAAAATGCCTTGTATATTTATTATAAACCAAGACTCGAGACCTGACATAAGCAAAGAAAAAGAAATATCTTGTTTAATAAATCCCAAAGTACGTTTGTGTTTTTAATATATATATATATATATATATATATAGAATGTGGAAAACTATAAATGAATCTAATGAAAATTAAAATATAAAATAATTTATAAAGATATTAGATCATGGAAGAACATACAGGCAGAAGTCAAGGGCCAAAAATCCATAAAATAGTGGGGGAAACACTTTGGAGAAGAAAATAAATATGAAGCAGAATATATAGTGTGTGGCCAGTTTTTTTGCCTGAAGGGGAAGAAGATGCCAAGGAGAATATCGGGGAAGAAAAGGACGGTCCAGAACCAACAGGTCTAGATCAGATGGCTAGGGTGAAAAGTGCTTTTTAAAAAATGATGAAGGACTGAGATTAGATCTTGAAAATTAATTAACAACTATGGAATGAAATGAATTCATAAAAGGGTCGGACGACTATGATTAAGACTCATTGTGATAGGGTGGGCAAGGGAAATGTGGAGGAAAAGCCATGAATTTTGGGTTTCGAAGGCCAGACCGATCAAACGGTATAGATCAAACATGGTGTGATTAGACGTCATGGATCACGCCCCTCCCAAAAAAACACTGCCCCACATAGAAATGGGATTTGTTTCTCCCCTCCCTTATAAGGATGGAGCTCATGACCTATCTTTAGAATTATCCCTCCCTCCCTCCAGGTACCACCGCATACCGTTGTTCTGTGTGCGTGCTCTATGCCAACCCTTGCCTCCGTGCCACCCTGCATGGTGGCACACTACCCATATTCTCTCTGAGTGCTAGAGACTCACCCAAACACACCACAAGATGGAATGTGTTGAGGCTGAAGGAATATGCTCGTCTCTCTAGCACATACATCCTACTTCGGCTTGACTAGAGGGCTGGCCCCTAAAGGGTTTATTTTTTATTAATACATCTTTCAGAATATAACATATAATCTTAGAAAAAAAACACATAATCGGTTTAATTACCTATCGATTATCATTAATTTTTTAAAAATTATATTTATTCCAATATTATTTTAAACTTTTAATGTTTATAAATACACAAATCATATTATAGTATAACTTTTTATTTATAAACACATTCATAAACATGTATTGAAATTCACAAAAAAGTGCATACCTCTCTTGGTATTTTCATTAAAACACATGAATTTCATTTTAAAAACAATTTTAAACCATAATAAACTTATCCATTCAAAATATATTCAATAGTATAAATACAACCATGTTAAAAATATATTACCTTAACATGAAAACACTCAAAAATCACAATACATTGAAATAAAATAACTACAATTCCTCATGCATAAAATTATAGAAATTAGATATTCATCAGTCATTTAAAGGGGTAACAGTCGAATTAAGGCATTATAAAAAGGAGATTAGGGCGTTCCAACCTCTGTCACCGAGAAAAAAATATGGTTCTCTATATCCATTTGACGCTTAGTATAATTTTTGTGGTTCTGGTTATAATGTATTTAGTCTTAGTAGATCCGAAGGAAATACATTATTTTCTTTTAATTTTCTTGGTGCTATGGGTCATCCCATGATCATGATTGGACTACTTGTAGGAATTCTAGGTTAGTCATGGTCTTTATGTATTGTTGTAGTGTAACTGTTCCAATTTTTATTTGAATAAAGCATGAATTGTTTTAATTTTTGAATGAATGGGGAAAATTAAGTTATTGAAATATATAAATTATAATTATAATATAGAAAAAAGGTTTGGGGAGAAAAATTATTCCCCATTAATAAGAATTTTGTACTCTAAATTCATTTCTTATAATCGTGATAAAAAGACTCCTTGATGTTCTTCACTGCATCACCTATCGTGGAGGATCCTATGGTGCGGTCAACTGAATACCCAAATTGGTGTTAAATTATTCTACTTCCCAAGCCATGACACACCTCATACATTAAGGGTTAAAATATTTTTATTGCACAGTCGGGCATCAAGAGGGTGATCGAATGGTAGAAAGTTCAGTGAATTTTGAATGGACAAACACTCTAAGAACTCGTCAGACTGGCTCTTGTCCAAGAACCTCAATGTCATAGACTTGGTTATACAAAATGAGGCACCTAATTTGGTGCTTGTAGGCTATGAGAAGTTTCCCTTCCATGTTAGCCTCTTGAATCCTTGCTCTGGCCATGATGTTTCGTGATAGAGTGAAGCATAAGAAAATACCTTCATGGTACTTTCCCTTTTTCCTATACTCAGCGAGTAGGACAATGGCTATGTGGTGGTAGATATAGGAATTCCCTTGGTAGGATAAGAGATTGTATGGACTGTTTGATACATCATAATGATGTTTTCATCTTTATCATAGGTTTGCGAAGGGAGGGTATTATTCAACATAGGTTCTGAGCATAATGGAAACTAGTACCTCAAAGGGAGGATATAATATATAAGTTATTCCTTCCATCTAAAAATAAAGAAATTATTAAAAGTTAAATTAGTGATAGTCTTCCAAAATCACAAACATAGAAAATATTTGATAAAGAAGAACCAACAAGTTTTATTTTCATAAATCAACTGGCACAAAACACCAATGACTAATTTTCCCCATTTCATAGTTACAAGATTCCCCAAAACAATTTCGAATCTCTCAATCTCCCTGAACCAAATGCAACCCGAGTAGTATGGTTTAATCTTGATGGTACACATATGTTGTCTCTAAAGTGAGAAATGAGTGGTTTAATGCTGATATGCATCAATATGTACTTGATGTCTGCACAAAATATAAGGCTTTAATTACATGGAATTCAAAGTCCATAACATGACCATAGTTTCCATAAGACATGACTTGGCACATATACGTTGCGAGGATGTAACCTGTTGATGCATATTCATGGAAATAAATGAGGGATGGGATGCCTTCTACTGTATTTAAGTATCTAAAAATACCATTCATGTAAATTCCACGATGTGTGTAGGATGCAAATTGGATTTACATAATAAAGAGGTAGTCTAAAATCGCTCCTCGGTGGAGTTGAAGTAAATGGGGGGAGTTTGACACATCGTAGAGGTGTTTTTATGATAAACGAATGTTTTAAAAATTCATATAGTTTTCTAAACATGATGTTCCCACTATAGTCTCTAACACTTCCATTGGAGGAGGAATAAGAAGTGATTTGTCTGCCATCTGAAATATTAAGAAGGATTTATAATTAATATAATGCTATCAAGTAATTAATCGATGTTCTATTTTTCTAGGGTTTCCTATACAGTTCATTTGATTCCAACTATCACAACCCTGATCCCAGAAGTGTAGCATCAGTGCCCAAAACATAGGGTGAAATTATTTACAAATACATTCATAACAAGTCACACATATTTTCCCAATACAGAGGATCGATTCTGTTTTGGTTATGGAAAACCAGAAGTTGCGGAAACACATCTTCCAGAACTTGACAATGATAAGATTCATATTGAGGATGACTCATAAGAGTACTCAAAGCATGGAATAATATACTAATACCTATAAAACATAAATTCAAACATTGGGTGAGAATAAGAATGCACAATAAGGGGTTTTAAGAAAATAGATGAAATTTATTTTTCATAAAAACCCTCATAAAACATATTTCTTAAGAGGAAAACATTTCATTCTTGAGTAAGACTATAAATATTTTCAAAGGATACTTTAAAACATATTTTTGTAAGACCATTTATACAAGATAATCGTGCTTACATAAAAACCTCCATTAAAACATGAATCAGAGTGCACATATGTACGTAAGAAATTCCTGAAATGATTATAATTCATATCTTCAACAATACAACACTAAATGCATTGTTGTGAACATAAAAATTCATATCATTATTCATTATCACATAAAATGGAATTCGTATAACCTTATCATTATATACCATTTCCTTGTATAACATTCCATTCGTATACATTATTATGCCTTATGAATTCAATACCATTATCATATAAAATCCTAGAAAATGGATATTATGATAGTCGAATGATCCATTGGATTATCATTTAACATTACTTAATGAGGAAATGTATAATTCAAGACTTTGTCAAAGACATTTTGCCAGACCGTATGGATAAAAACACAACATCACTATTGCTAACAATCACACATAATTGTGAACAAATATTGCATCATTTTAATACATCATTAAACATTACTCATGAGATTTATCACTTTACCCAATTCATTGGTGCTCTATATAATTCAGGGTGCACCTGTCATATCATTTAAGTCTAATACATTCCCACATGTCTTAGTGTGGTCTCACTTCCATATTGTCTATACTACATAGGAACTTAAATTTTTTATTTGTAATAGTTTCCATACATACTCATACATTAATAGAATTACGAATTCAATGTAAAAGAACTAGATTTAGTAGTTTCTGATTTAACATTGGTGTGCATGAATTAAACAACATACTCTTTCAGATGTAGTAAGAACTAGTACACATAAAATAATGGGTTGTCCCATGAAATAACAACAGTTGCATTAAACCCTTAAGAATGTGACATTTTCCAAAACCATGTTTACATGTTTTGACATTGAGATAATAATTTAATCCATGAAATGTTAATTTTTATAAAAAAGATTAAAATATATCCTTAAATATTCAGAGGCATATCTTGTGAAAAATTAAAATATAGGATATGGATTATTTCCTGCGATGTGTTTGTTCTCAAATGAAATACATTAATATGTGTGATCATGTATGAATGGATTTTAATACTTAAACATAAAATCCATTATACAACATCCCTGATATATCAAAATCAAAATCCAGGTACTCTTGTGGATTTGAAAATCATGAAAAAATCTTATATATATATATACTTATATATATACACAATGTGTATGTTTTGGATCTGCACAACCCAAATCATGATTTACTAAATTCATGGATCATTTTTATACATAATATACATGGTCTAAATAAAAAAGGGTAGGTTTTTTGAAAACCCAATTTTAATCAAACTTTTACTTTTATGCATAATAATCTATTCATGAATTGAAAATATTGGGTTTTCATATTGAAAACATGATGAACTAAACTCCCACATGTGTTTCAGGTTTAAGGAAACATAATTAAAAAATAATAAGATCACCATTAAAAATCACAAACCCAAGGTGGTTTTTTATACAAATAAATCATATGTTTATGACTATAGAAAATATTGAAACTCCAAAAATGGTTTTGGAAGACTTAAATAATCCATGAAACATGAATATATATTAGAGGTATTTTCATGTAAAAGTTGATGCATAAAATCTTATGCATGTGTTATATACTCAAAAATACAATTAGAAAATCCTCCGTGAGATAAGGATTAGGAGTAATATGAAATTATATATATATAGATTAATATAGATCTGTATATACATAAAGATATTTGAGTTTTACAAAAAGAAGACATAGAAAATTTATCCATTACTTGAATTAATGAGTGGAATAGGGTGGGGTAGGGGATATTTGGTCATTAAGGATAAGAAAACCCAATGAAATTATGGGTGGAACATTATTTACATAGGCGCTATAAATATATTATATAAAACGTATCATAGATGTATTTTAAAAAATCACTTGAGACCTGACATAAACAATGAAAAACCAATTTTGTGCTAAATAAAACACAACGTAGGTCATTGTTTTTAATATATATAAATAATTATATGAATCTTGTGGAAAACAGAAATTAAAAATAATAAAAATTAAATGATAAAATAAAATATAAATAATGAACATTGGGGAAGAACAGACAGGAAGATGTAAAGGACCACAAGTCCAAAAACATACAGGGGAAAACTCAAGGGATATGAAAAGAAATATGATATAAAAGAAGATACAGTGGGTGAAAAATGGTATGGTGCAAAGGAGAAGAGGACGTTAAGGATATCACTATTAATGAAAAGAATGGTCCAGATCCAACAATTCTAGATTGAATGAATAGGGTGAAACATGGTTTTTAGAAATTATGAAGGGTTGAGATTAGATCATGAACATGATCGAATGGCTATTGCGTGACATAGATTCATAAAAGGGTCAAACGGCTGCGATTATGACTCTATGTGATTGGGTGGCTGTGGAAAACATGGAGGTAATGTTGTGGCGGTTGGGTTTCGTACACCAGACTGATTAGACGGTCCAGATCATATGTGCTGTGATCATACGACCATGATCGCACCTCTCCCAAAAAAATCTGTCCCAAATAAAAATGGTATGTGTTTTTCTTCTCCCTTGTAAGGCTAGATATTTCGGCCAAACATCACAATTCTACATCCTTCCCCCTGATACCCCCTATACAAGTGTTATGCGGGCGTGATCTGCACACACCCTTGCCTCTGTGCCTCCCCTCCTGGTGGTGTGCTACCTGGATCCTCTAAGTGTGCTTGAGGCTTGCACAAACATGCCCTTGGGCAGCCTGTGTTGAGGATTAGGGCTTAAACTCATACACATAGTGTTTTCTTCAACCTTCACCACAGCTAGAGGGTTGGTCCTTAAAGGGTTTATTTTTTATAAACCCATCTATCAAAATATTCCATATAATCTCTGAAAATAATAAAAAAATAAACACAATCAGTTTCATTACATATGAAATATCATTAATTTTTAAAAAATATCTTTATTACAACTTTATTTTAAACATGTGAAATTTAAAAATACACAAATCAATTTATAGTATATCATTTAATTAATAAACACATTCATAAATGTGTTTTATTATTCAAAAAAATATGCAAAACTCTCTTGGTATTTTATTCAAAACACCACAGTTGAAATTTCAAATCCATTTTAAACATCAATACACCTATCCTTCTAAAATATATAGAAGAGTTTAAATACAAAAATTTATAAAATATATTACCTTATCTTAAAAACACTCAAAAATAAAAATACATTGAAAAACATTAACTAGAATTCCCAACGGCTATAATTATAGTCATTGGAAACTCATCAGTCACTTAAAGGGGTAATGGTCGAATTAAGGCCTTATAAAAATGATATCAGGGAATTCCAACCTCAAAACCCGAGAAAAAAGAGATAGTACTATTTAGCCCTCTAACGATCAGTACGATTGTTGTAGTTGTGGTTATATTGTTCTTGGTTGTGGAAAATACAAAGGAAATACATTTTTTCTTGGAATGTTGGAGGTGCTTTAGGGTCTTCCCATGATCGTGATTGATCACCTTATAGGAATTTAGGTTATTCGTTTTACACTGATCTTATTGAAGTGTAACTATTCCAATGTTTAATTGAATTAAAAATTGTTGGTTTCGATTTTTGAATGAATTTTGAAAATTATGTTATGTAATTCCATATGATATTTTTATTTTAAAATAAACATGTTTGGGGCACCAAAACCACTGCAAATGAATATGAATTAATTTTTGAAATAAGAGTTATTTTATTGTTTTGTCTCAATAAATTTACAAACTAAACTAGATAATTATAGTTGTGATGTATATTTTCTACTTTCACATGCTTCTTCAACATTTCATATATAAATATCTTGTTTTTAATTTAATCTACATAATTATTATTCAAATTAAAATAATTTTCATTTCAATGTGTATAATTAACTCCCAATTCATTATTATATTTCTCTTTAATTTTCGGAATATTTTAATCATAGTATTTAGGTGTTTTTTATTCAGAGCATCAACATTGGGTTATATTTCTATAAACATTAAAATTAAATTGTTTTATACCATGTGGAACATCTATTTCCTATATAGATATCATTTTCCAATGGTAAAGTATCACATAATGATATAATAAAATAACTCTCCATCAAATTTCCCCAGATTTGAGTTCATGATTTTCATCAAATAGGGACTTCCAAGAACATCAATGTATGTAACATATAGTATATAGTTGTACCATATATTATATGAAGTCATGATTCTATTATGTATTAGTATTCACGTTTTTTAAATATTCAAAACTATGTATACATATTATCTATAGATAAAATTTAATTTATTTAACTAAATAGGCAATGTTCTTCAATGTTTAACATGAACTGTTTTCCATCCTTCAATATATCCAATTTTTTAGTGAATGTAACAATCATTGTATTGTCGATCAATAATACTATTAGTAATGTTTTATTAAAATAAATTTACAATAAAATAGCATAAATTATAAATTCTCAATTATAGAATATTATCACCAATCGTTCCTCAAGTTATATTCAGAAAATTTAAAACACCTCCACCACATGTGACTTATTATATTTAGAAAACACATATTTCATGCATATAAAATCATTAATTATTATAATTATATATAAGTCACATAAATGTATTTATTCATCAATGAACCGCAAAAACTGTCGGGGATGAACTCAATTATCATAGTTTATTGTGTTTCCAATCATTTTTTCATCAAATTCAATATCTTCTCTTTTTTATAAGATTAAAAATATCATTTTGGATGATGATTTAATTGGTTTAGATGTCTAATTCAATAATTTTTTTTAAATCATTCATAAAAATATATATACATGAAACCTATGTGTTTTATGCAAGATTTTTTTTATTCTTTTCCATTATGGTATAATAAATTTCCTAGATCTCCATTCTGAAAGAATTCGAATTTAATAGTTCAAAATTATATATTATTTTCTACAAAAAATAAAAGATAGGGAATGTTATTATTTTAAAAATTACTGTCATTTCAATCATAATAAAGTTGAATCACTCTCAACATGATATTTTTTGATATCTCCAACCTAATTTAATGAAAATTCTCTCTTATGAATCCCTATATTTACAATTTTTATTTCATTGATAAAAACATCAGGACGAATAAACATATATTTTTTTGGTTCTTCTATATTTTTAATTTTCTGTCATAGTATATTGATTATGTCCTAAAAGAAAGGGCTTATAGTTATCTATAGTAACCTTAATGGCCATACCTCCTATGTATCTCCACCAGACAACCTATTTTGGATATGTAATTGAGATCAATCACTATTTCTTTGTTTTAACTTATCACACATGATTAATGAGTTTATTGAATATCATACCCTCAATTAAACTCTTGTCTTATTATTATGATAACCAATTTTGTTCTATAAATCATATTTATTTATCCCAAAAAACATATTTTCTCTAATACATTCATTTAAATACAATTATTACATGAAAACATTTGGTTGGAATTCTGTCTTAGCCTAGATGGCATGGTATATTATGGGATATATATTATTAAGATTTGGTAAAATTATTCTTCTCTTAAACCCTTGAAAATTAATTGATTTTGAACAGGTGTTTCCGTTTATTTTCCAAACCTAACAATTCTTAGATAACCAATTTCAAATAGTGTTGTTATATAAAATATATTTCACATTATAATGTGTTAGTAGTGTTTTTATCTATGTTAGTGTACAAAATATCTTAGAAGTGTTTGATTAATCGTCCATTATTTCCATAAAATTGTAATGATAATTTATATGTCATTCATGTTTCCTCTATGACATAAAACACCACAACATATTCTTATTAATTTTATATGAATTAGAGGAAATGGTCTCAATAAACTCTTTCAGTCTTACCTCTCTCTTAGAAACATTTAAGTTAAAAAAATAATCTTATCAACACAGAAATTTTATTTATTGTGAAATCATATTTTAATTTCTTCATCATCACAACAATTCTATTTAGGTTATTATTTTCACTATAATATTTTGTTTTCCGTTTAGGACAAATTTCAATCATTTATTTCATCATGTGTTTTATATATGTTTTATCTACTTCATAATCTATGCTTGGGATTTCACTATGTTTTTCACCATGATCCATGTATTTACCTAACTTTTCCTTATTGTATTATCTATACTAATGAATTTATGTTGATTATTCACTATATACATTCTCAACATGGTTCATCATTTTCAAAATTTAAAATTTTCAACCCTCACTATATTTCATATCATCCGTATAAATTATTGCTAGTTTGTCGGTCTCACGTGACACACTATCAACCTTATATTTAAATCTCTATATATACATTCCATATTAATCAGCATCATAGTATCCATCATTCACACACATAAATAATGTATGGGATTGTTTTTCTTTATAAATAATCTTTTTCTTGTTCACATTTTTAGAGGTTGTGGACATTATCCTCTTATGTACATCATAATTATTCAATTAATGGTCTGATTTGTTAGATGGTTTAACTTCCAGCTGCTTCATATTTATTTTGTTCACTTATTTTAATTTCATTTCTTGTTTAGGAATGTTCATGAATAACTGATAGTTTCTCATATTATTATTGAGGAGTAAACCAAGTTTTATCTTTAGATAGAAGTATTTTTTCCCTATAGTGTGGATATATTTTTGTTAAACCAATGTTGATAATATCTGATTAACGTCGTAACATTCACTTAATTTTTAAAAGTATCTATAATTATGATTTTTTGAATGAATATGTCATTTACCATACATAAATAATCATCAATTTTCTCATCACATTCAATTTTGATATTGTCAAATTTAGATCACAGGGTTTGTAGTATAGTATCATAAATGCTTTATATTTCTATCATATATATATTCTCGTGTTTTTGCCACATATAAAAAGTAATGTTTATTTCCATTAATTTTTTTTAATACATGATAGATAATGATGACATGATTTAATTTCTATATTTTCACCAACATACATATTTAAATTTTCTACAAACGTAATTGGATCATCACATAAATGAGTTCAAAACTGACTTCCACATCAGCACATACATCATAGAATTGTTATAGATCATGGGAAATCATTATATCCTTCAGTACATGAATATTATTTACAACAAATATTAGAAAAACTATAATTTTTGAAATAATTGATATTCTCTATATTCAACCATTGATTAGAGCGGTATGTAAATGGAAATCATATTTTCATTGATAAGAGTTGAAGACACCATATAAACATGTTCCCATTAGTAGAGGTGAATTAATCATAACATATTTTATAATTTTTTTATAAATAATAAATGATTATGGTTTAAGACCATAATACACTCTTTGTTAATCATACCATTTTAAATATTCAAATATAATATAAAACGTTATAACACACAGGTATTTTTATAAGGCTCATATCAAGATAGGATGTGTACTTCATATAGTAAATGATTTGTTACATTACCAAAAATTATATAACAATAAATTTTTTTGTGCATATAGGAACCCCACAATTTCCCTCAAGGGTTTGTTAGATGTCAATCATATCATAGTGAAGGTATCAACCTCTTTTCAAATGCAACATGGAATTATATATATCAGAACCACTATCTTTGAATAATTTATCATTTATTAATTGATATGAAAAAGATATTTATTTCGCATATAGGCTTCATAGTAACATAGAATAAAATCAACATCCACATTTTTGGAAAAAATCAATATGAATAATTTAAATGAATTAGCATAAACAACAGTCAAAAATATTATTCATTCATAGTGATCCTATGGTGCATAATATTATTCACATACTTCATTATATTTTTACTATTAAAAAACTACATATGGCAAGAAATAAATTCTATTATATAAACTATAATTATGAATGTATATGTTTCACATATTTTTCACTTCTCCTTGATCCTTCATTGATATAGTAGTTCTTATCTCTTGAATCCAATATCAAATTCTTCACACTTTTAAATTTTTCTAATTACATTTTCATTATATATCTTCATATAAAAATAACACATAAATGAATTATTTTATTAAGTAGAATAATTTCCTTGAATTTATATTATTTCATCATATCATGAATATCCACATTGAAACTATTAATCATTTTCATGAAGAATACTCTTTATTTTAACATGATAATGAATTTGAATTATTTTATTTGAAATTAAAAAAGATATATCATGATGTTCTTACTCAATCGTCAGTCAATCTTATATTTTAATTGTGGTGGAATTACAATATCATGGAACTTTTAATTTCATATTACTAGTGGATCATCCCATTTATTTAATAATATCATTTAATCCCATATTGGGATATTATATTCCAGGATTCCCAACTTCTGTTCATATCCAGTCATATTTTCATACTTTTGATCATATATTAGATATAAAATATATTTCATGTTATAGTGTAATAATATTATTTTTCCTCATTTACAAATGATTCCTTCATAATATATTATTTATCTTATTTATCGTCGAAATATTTTATATATTGCAGATTCAAATTATTTACCTTTAAAATATTTTTCCTAAAAAATTCATACAAATTATAATCAAAGGATATTATAGATATATATATATAATGAATAACATTTACCTCTTCCAATTATCTATGTCTTATAATATCATTCATTTTCATTAAATTTTTGTATCATTCACTTATCAAGATAATATTTCATATCGGTTGAATATTACAAATTAATACTTTTCAAAGAGTTTGATATTGTTAATATATTAGGAGTTCCACTCATTTTATTTCCAATTAATTAATTAATTTTGGATAAACACATATATTATGTATTTCATTCAATTATTGACATCGATTAACCCTCTAAAAATATATCTAATATATATATATATAAAGAAACATGTTTTCCATTTCATGTGTTAATAATATTATAATGATCACAAATCTAATATATACTAAAAATCCTATTTAATTTGTCTTAATTCATTTGTACAAATGTTTTTTTTCATTACACCTAGAGCACATCTAACCTTATCTCAGTATCTTTTATGTATTCTGTACTGTTTTTCCTTTCGAGAAGTGTGCGTGTGTCATTTTAAAAATACACATTGTCTACAGCATTAAACTTGAAAATACAAGATATCCTACCTCTCACATATTTTTACAATTTTTTATTCCCACTTATAGGTGTGTAAGAGGTCCATGTGTGACCTGATAGTTCATTCCCATGAAAAACAATGGAAGAGGTCACGTGACATGGATAGTCTTGTGTGTTGTTGTTTACCCCAATCCATGATGTGGATCAATTTTATTAATATAAACTAGTTTGTGGCAGGTGATCACAATGTGGTGTGTATTAGTTCTTTGTATGAGACTGATCTAGTTGTTTTATATCCATTGTGTTGTTGGATATAGTTTTCACTATTTTTCTGTGTAATTCAGATATCACTAATTTTTCATTGATATTTAATCTTGGAATGAAGTTATAATTGTTTTTCCTTATTAGAATATATTTAAAATTAATATTAATAACTTATATTAAGATTATAGATAATTGATCAATTTTTAGAGAAGTTATTTAAGTAGTCAAACATTCCTAACCATATTACTTTGATTACCTATGATGTATATATTTTATTGGGGAACCATTTAAGAGTCCTTTTACAAATACTTTTGAAACAAAAATATTTATAGATACTCATTTAACCCCCTCTTGATAACTCTACACCAACCAACATTTGGTATCATAGGGAGTTTGTTATTTCTATTCAGACTCTGTTTTGACCCCATTCAACTGTGATTATATTTATACATTAAATATCAGTAAATTTATATTAATTCTAAATTTATACCTATTTCAACGTATTGTATTTATCATGGATAATTTATTGGATTTTGCTATAAAAAATAGACCACTATTCATTAATGGAACTAATTATTCCCAAGAGAAAATTAAAATGAAAATGCATTTAGAATGTATGCCTTTTGAAATTTAGACGTAAATTTTAGATGATTATAATATACATTCTATTGATATAATAACTTGGGATGACTCAACCAAGACTTAGTATAATAACAATTACAATGAAATTAATTCTTTATATTTCTCTGTAGGATATGAGGAATTTAACAGAATTTCTGCATGTAAAACTGCCTCTTAAATTTGGGATACATTCTCTATTCAACATGAAGGAACTTATAGTTTATATGAGATGAGACATAATACATATACTATTAATTATGATAACTTTAATATGAAAAATGATAAGCCTGTTTCTAACATGTATCATAGGTTCAACAAAATTGTCAACACAATGATTTCTCTTGGATGTGAAGTCACTACCAAAGAACAGATCACGAGGATTCTCAAATTCCTATCTGACAGATGGATAGATACCCATATCTCTATCAGAGAGACATGTGAAATCATAATGTTACCTATATATTAACTCATTGGGAAACTAATGATGTATGAAGCAGAGATGAATGTCAACAAGGAAGAGGAGGATGAACCCAAAAGAAAATCAGTTGTTGTTAAGACGACCACCTCTAAAACCAAAGAGAAAGAGGAATTGGAAGTCTCTATAGAAAGATACCGTAGTGAAAAATCATAACCTTATAGTGATGTGGAGATTGAACAATTATCCAAATTGATTAAGATATTTTTGAAGAAGAATAAATTTTTCCAAAATCCTACCTTCAAGGGATGATAAGATCAAAATGGAAGCTGGAAGAAAGATTGGAAAATAATTGACAAATCTGATAAGATAGTCTACTATGAATGTAAGACAAAGAGACATATAACGTATAACTATCACAATCTCATGTAAAAAAACTATGAGGAAAAATATAGAAAGTATAAAAAGAAAATGAATGAAAAATGGAGTTAATAGTAGGATGGTTCATGTGGCTCAGAATCCTCACATGATGAACAGGCTAACAAAGACTATATGTGTTTTATGACAAACACATATAAGGTAACACGAGAATCTATTGTACACAATTCCTATTATTCTGTATACGAGAGTGACTCTGAAAATATGTCCAGTGATGAAATATTTGAGTATAGTAATATGATTGAAGAGACATGTAATGAACTAAAAGATAAATACATGTCTTTAACGAAACAAAATGCTCTTACCTCAACTATTTAATATACACTTATGATAGAAAGATAGAAAAGTACTCAATTACATAATGAAAACAATTAACTAAAGTTATCTAATGATAAATTGAAAAAGGATCTTTGATGTAATAAAAATGGTAAAGATAGATTCGATCAAATTCTAGGTAGACATATTTCTCCAAAATATTCCACTGATATTGGCTATGAACCTAGTTAATGAAATTTTGGATGAACTCATTTTGTTTCTAGGACATAGATCGTCAACTTAACTCCTAGTTCTGGAAAACGTTCATCTAGTTCATATTATGATACACTCTCTATAGCTTCAAGCATTTTTGAACAAAATAGGGTTTTTTATCACATATATTACAAATTTAGTATAGAAAACCTATGCGGAATAAATGGGTTCTTATATAACAATTCAATGTTATTATTATTGGACCCAAACAATTATGGGAAAAAAATATATTTTTATTTGTAAAATCTGTAGAAATTATTTATTAATAGCTATTGTAAATGAAAATGGTACATGGACAGTTGGTGTTCAAGGAACATGGTAGTGGACAATTCATGCTTTGAAAATTTAATAAAAATCGATGGTGGACATGTCACCATTCGTGACAATGCTAACGGAATGATCATTGGACATGGCCAAATCGGTAACCCTAAATCAATTTTTGTTGCCAATGTACATTTTTCTTATGGATTGAAATATAATCTGTTTAGTATTTCATAACTATGTGATTATGGATTTCATGTTAAAGTTGAAAACAATGCTTGCAATATTTTTATTTCTAATAATTAATTGGTTTTTTCATTATTATGAAATGAAAATGTATACTCAATTAACATAGATTATTTAGTCTCTCAAAAAAATTTCATGTTTATGTGTATTTAACAAAGACTCTGGGCTTTGGAATAAGAGACTAGGACACTGTAATATTGAATCTCTTATTAAGTTAACTATAAAAATATTAGTCAATGATCTACCCACACATGAGTTTTCAAATGATAATGTGTGTAATCCATATCAAAATGGAAATAAAAAAATTCCCTTCAACCCATATAATGAAGTGTCATATTCTGACCCTCTCGAATTGGATCAAATATATTTGTTTATACCAGCTAGAGTTTCTAGTTAAAATGAAATTCTCAATGTTTATGTTCTTATAGAAGACATTTCTATATATTCTATGACTTTGTTTGGATCACAAAATTAAAAAATTCTCTTAATTTACCATATATGCCAAATTTTTATAACATCTTAGTGGACTTAGAATTAAATCCGTAGGAAGTGATCATTGTTGTGATTGTGAAGATCACGAGTTTAAATCTTTTCTCTAACAAAATTTCTATAGTCATAATTTCTCTGCCCCTAGAACACCACAATAGAATGGAGTTATGGAATGAAGAAATGGAACCTTTCCATATATTTATAGAACCATTATTAGTGAATATGAAATACCTATTTATTTATGGGTTGACGCTATAAATACAACATGCTATGTTATCAATAGAGTCATGATTAGACTTATTCTTAAGAGAACTCCATATGAGTTATGGAATGATTGAAAATCCGAAATAAGTTACTTCAATTTTTTTTGTTGGAAATTCTATATCTTTAATACAAATGACAATTTTGAAAAAATTTCATCAAAGCATGATGAAGAAATCATTCTAGGATATTCGATCACTAGTAAATACAATATTGTGTTTTACAAAAGAACTAAATATGTGGAGGAATCCGTCCCTGTCAAATTTGATGAAACATATCCACTTGAGCCTAAGACCACTCTAGGAAACCTGGAGGATGATGTATCAAATATGTACATTAATTAAAAATACATTAACCATCCTATGAAGGAATCGGTTAAAACATCTAGTTCTAGAAATATTTTATATTCAAGTCACAATGATCCTAAAACTATTGAAGAACCTAAAATCACTACTCTTTATTTTTCTAGAGCTGTTAGAACTCTTAAGAATAATCCTTTAGATGTTGTTGTATGATAATTAAATAATGGAACCAAAACTAGAGAATATCTTATAAATCATGTTGATCATCAAGTCTTATTTTCACAACCTAAACCTGAAAAAATTAATCATTCTATCAATGATGAATTTTGGGTGAAGGCTATGCAAGAAAAATATAATCAGTTTCAAGGGAAAAATGTTTTCAAACTTGTTGACAATCCCAAGGACACATTTACCATGACCACTAAGTGGGTGTTTATAAAAAAGGTAGATTAATCTAGTAACATTGTTATAATAAAGGATATATTTTCTGCACATGCTATAATCATTAAGAATTAAATGAGGATGATGAATCCTTTTCACCAGTAGCTAGACTTGAAGCCATTATTATTATGCTTTCTTATGTTGCACATCTTAATTTCAAACTATATCAAATTGATGTTAATAGTTCATTCCTAAATGTGAATATAGTTTATGATATAATTGTTGAGAAACCCATTGGTTTTAAAAATCCTCATTTTCCAAATCAAATTTTTTAATTAAAAAGTATATATATGGTTTAAAACCAGCTCCAAGAGCCTGTTAAGATAGATTATGTACTTTTCTTATTTCCAAAGGATTTAGAAAATGAATAGTTGATCCTACCCTATTTATAAAATGAATTTCCAATTATCTATTAGTAGTTCAAATCTTGGTAGATGATATTATCTTTTGTTCTTCATAGAATTATATATGTATTGAATTTTCTAAAGGGATGAAAAATGAATTTAAAAAGAGTTTAATGGGTGAAAAGAAATCAATCTTGGATTTTAAATATATATAAATAATGATGGTATTATTTTAAACCAAAGAAAATATAATAAAGATCATCTAAAACATATTGTTTTGGATAGCACTAAATGTTATGACACTCCAATGAGTACTACTTTTATGTTTGATCTAGTTGAAGATGGAAAATCTTTTGATCAATCTGATTACAAATGAATTATTTGAAGTCTACTCAACCTAACTTCTATCTAGCATGTTATTATGTTCGGTGTATGTTTGTTCTCTAATTTTCTAGAATATCCTAAGGAATATCATTTAAGCTTTGTTAAGATAATTTTTGGAATACCTCCAGAATACCGCAAATCTAAGAATATTCTATCCCAGAGGATGAATACATATTTTCAAGTAGTTTCCGTGCACATATTTTGTAGTTGAACCACACATTACTAGATTATGAATATCATTTATGCCACGTACTTATAAATAATTATAATTCAACTGGTATTAGCATCTCAAAAAATGATGCTTCACACTCTAAATATAATCTCGCATATATATTCAAAAGCAATTAAATTTTGAAAGAATAGATTACATTTTACCTGAATTGGGGATGATAAATCTTATGTAGTAAGTGTACTATTTCGCAGCTTACTATTTCATGTTTATGGTCTCACAATTACTATCTCTTGGTTAATGTATTGCACATACAGTCTCAAACAATATGGTCACACAGTTTAGAAATCACGAAGTAAACAACTCACTGTGAAAACCTGTTACGGTCTCACTGTGAAATTTTATTACAGTCATACCGAGAAAGAAAGTTAAAGACATATCGTGAGATTCTATTACGACCTCACCGTAAATATGAATTATCGATTTATTTACATATTATAACATGAATCTTAGAAATTATTTATTTTATTATTTTATAATCCTCCTCTTGTTTTTTTGACACTTGATATTCATAAAAGATAAAAACTAAAGAAGATTCACTCCTTCATCACCCGATCTATCTTCTCTGCAACCGTAATCCCTCTCTCAACCCTATGGTTCTCTCTCTATCTTGATCAAATCGTTGTTTAATGCCGAGGATGAATAATGCATCCTCGTTAACTTCAGAGAAAAATAGATCAAATAAGAATATTAAAATACCCCCGAAGTGAGCCCCCGAAGGTCCTTTGAATCTGAACATGGTGAACATATTAGTGGTATGTTAAAAGACAATATTCCCCAAATGGATGTTGTCAAGTATATCTTTATTATTTAAAGAGTTATGAAAAAACAGATGGCCTGATTTGTTCAAAAAATATGATAGGTTGATTATCCCAAAACTAGTTACTCTGTTTAATCAGTATGTTCAATTCACTTTTGATACATAAATGAATCATGGAGGAGCGCTATAGATGCTAAGATGGATTGGGAAAACAATCTTTTTTTTAAGTTTTTCCAGAATCTGATTAGCACCAAAAAATGATATTTTTATATAATCATGTATCATGATTTATTTTTGATACACATCATGAAATATTGACTCAAAATTATCCTACGAAAATATGTTATACACCATCTGTGTGGGTTGATCAATATAAAATCTAAGTCATCCTCCCTATTATAATCATGGTTAATCTCAACTACTCTTCATGAAAATAGGTTGGTTGGACTAGATAAACAAGTAATTAAAGAAAAAGATTTTTTCCATTAAAAATTTAAATTTATTTGAATGAAAATATATTGGAATCCATGTTGAAAATAATCAGTGGAAGATAATGATAGGGTATATGAAAAGTTCAATCTGTTTGAGCAATCTTCAATAACTAAATACATTTCTAATCCTAGTTTGGAACCATATGAAATTGTTGAGTATTATGATCAGTTAGTAGAAGAATTGGTTGTTCCCATTATAGGAAAAAATGTCTTGGGTGGGAAAGACAGTGAACCTATTAACAACGAAATAACTGAAATTTAAATGCATGTTCCAAAAGAAGTTGTTGATCTAGATGAATAACCTTCATCTACAGAAGAATCTATTGCAACGACAATTGAAATGGTATTTCTATAAGAAAATTCAGAAGAATATATTTCTCTTGGGAAAGATGGTGGGTATGAAGAACATGTGGATGAGTGATATGTTCCTTAAATTATCCAATAATCATAAGATATAACATATCAATACTTTATGTTTCCTAGAATGGAAATGTGTGAGGATATTGGGGATGAAATCATGTAAATAGATCAAGGATCTAAATCTCACAGTCTTAAGAACAATGTATTTATTGAGGGGGATAAGCCCCCCAGTTTGGAAAGAATTGAAGTGCCTAATCCAGTTGATCCTTTCCCAGTGGATACATAGTATGAATTCTCATGTTATTTTAATGCGAATGATTCTGAAGAAATATTAATTAATGGTATAAGCCTCTCTACAGTGTTTCAACTGAAATCATCCTCTAATAGTGTCTCTTTAAAAGAACTGGAGCCTAACATATCTCCTATTCCCAAACCTTCACAATAACCTTCCACCATGGTTATTAAGTATGAATTTAATGATTTTAGAGATACCCTACTGGTTCAATCTAAAAAGCTCATGAATACCCAACTATCTACTATAACCAATATGATTGAATGAGATGTTTCCCTATTGATAGGAAATATCAAATGGCTGATTTATCCCAAGATGCATCATGGAATTCAATAGGCCGTAAATGAGAACAAACATCTATGTGATCAAGTGAAGTCTCTTGAAGGTATGGTTGAATATGTGCAGAGACTGTTGAAATCATGACCAAAACCTATTTCTCATCCTATTGAGGATGTGGGTTGTTAGATTTCAGAGGATGTTTCCTCACTGATTTATCATAATCTATCCTCCTTGGATGTGAAGGTAGATGAATGAAACAATAAAATTGTTCAAAAAATGTGTGAGCATGTTATTTGTCTTAACAAGTTGATTGATATGTATTAGGGGTATCTCAAGAGAGTTATAAATCATCTAAATTACCTTACTTCTTCTATTATAGCATATAATACTTATAGACAACCATCTCATATCTCTTTGGATAGTTTTTAGCTCAGAATGATTGTTAAGGAAGAGCATTAGTTTGTTCTAAGTGGATTTGACAAAGAGTCTCTCTTTGAGGTTTTCAAGAATAGTGACATATTTCTTGATTTAGTGAGAATTCATTCAAAAATTGAAAATGATTCTCAGTAAAAGATTACTAATAATTTGGATACTTCAATAGGATCTTCTAAAATCTAGACATGACCAACCATTTCATGTACCTGGTAGAGAATCTGAAAATAACTCATGTCACTCAAGTTTTCAAAACTCATGTCTAAAATCTGAAAGATTTTCACTCCATTGATGGATAATTTTATGGGTAACAAATTTGAATTTGTGAAAGCCATGTAGTATAGTCATTAGATTATTGCTGACTTCATTACGATTTTGAGGCCTCATCTTCATGTATAGAGTACTACTATTGTGGATCCTACCACTACACCCATGAGACCAGGTTTTCCTACCATCTCATCCACTGACCATGCCTATACCTATATGTATGTCTCTCAGAATCTGAGTCAGATAAGACATCTTATCCTAAATAAACATTTCTCTCAGTCTTCCACTGCACCTACATTTTCCTCTTTTGTTTTTTGAATGTATCTATAAACATTCTATGTCAATTGGATCACTTCTATCTTCCACATCAACATCGTCTCCCTTGTCTTCTCCTGATGCTACTACTAACGGAAAAGAGATAACATCCAATGCTGAATAGAGTGACTACTATCATTAGATAGGGATATTTTATTATTTTGTTTTGATGCCTACTGTTTGTAATTACAATTCATTATCCATCTAATTCATTCAGAACTCTCATTGCCTATTTCTTATTTATAACTTTTGATAATCCCAAAAGGGGGATAGATATGAAAACTAAGAGACATGCACACTAAGTAAAAGGAAGAGAGACATCCACTAAGAAAAGATCTCTCACACACATGAATGTGATCATCAAAAAAGGCAGATATTGTTGGAATCCTCATATTTTAATCATTTATTAATGAAAAATAATCCTATATATCCTAAAAATCATATTTAATCATTCTTAAATCATGTGCACATGTGGTCGTTTTCATTATACATTAAATATTCCTAACCAAAATCTAAATTGTTAATATCAGGTTAGTTTGTGTAAACAATATTTTATTTGTTTTATAATGAATTTATTTTATTAACTATTAAGCTTAATTAATTACATGGATATAACTATTTAATATTGTATTCATGTTTTATTCTATGTCTGAGAAATCATTAGTCTGCCACCGGTTATGTTATCTGGAAATGGACCTAGACACCATGACCAGAACACCTTGACAACACACGGTGTCCCAAACTCCATATCCAGACACTGTGACCTAGACACCATGACTCATACAACTTAATCATACACCTTTACCAGACAATGAGAACCAGAAAATGGGACCCAGACAGACTGTGATACCGCTCATTAATCTTTTTTTTCATTTTTCAATTTAAGTTTAACGGTCATATTTCAGTCTTTTTAATGCACAAACATAATTAATGTTTCATTGTAGAAATTTCACTTGATAGTATAAGGTACAATGTTCATAATACATGCATCTTATCATCTCTAACACTTAAACTCCAAGAATAAAAAATATTGTTTCCCACAAATAGAAGTGCACAAGATAATAAAGAAGATGAGAATTCATGAGAAAAGAACCAACACATGAAACTCAACAATTCTGAATAACACATGAAGCATTCTCAAATCTGAAAAACCAGGGATACCACATATCATAGTCAAGAACATCTACATACTATCAACTCCACGAAAATCACGAGATCGATTTAACTAACTAGAGATTCTCTGTTTTCCACAAGAGTACTCGATTCCTTCATTTTCTTTGTCATCGAAGTCCAGAGCAGCATAAAATAACACTCAGAGCACAAATAACCTTATCTACTCATATTTCTTCAATTTTGTATTGTTTTAGATTTTGATTAGTGTGTGTGTGTGTGTGTCTGTATAAAAACACACATTGTCTACTGCATTAAACTGGTGGATACAATATATCCTTCCTCTCACATCATTTTATACTTGTTTACTCCCATAGATATTTGTGTAAGAGGTCCATGTGTGAACTGATAATTCATACCCACGAATAACTATGGAAGAAGTTGTGTTAGCTACACAGTCCATGTGTACATTTTCTTACCCCGATCTACGGTGTGGATTAACATTATTAATATAAATTTCTTTGTGGAAGGTGATCACCAAGTGGAGTGGATTATCTCTCAGCATGAGACTGAACCACTTTTTTTATATCTTTTGTGTTTTTTTATTCAGTTTTCTCTGTTTTTTTGTGTAATTCAAAAATCACTAAATTATTATTGAAAGTTAATATTGATAAAAAGTTATAATTGTTTTTCCTCATTAAAATATCTTCAAAAGTAATGTTAATAACTAATATTAAAAATAAAAATAATTAATCAATCTTCTGAGAAGTTATTTAAATAGTAAAACATTCATAACTGTACTACATTGATTAACTGCGCTATAATTATTTTATTTGGGAACCCTTTATGAAACCATTTATAAATAATTTTCTAACATAAATTTGTATAGATACTCACCCTTCTTGAGTTCTCTACTCTATCCAACAAAACATGTTTTAAATTTTTTCCCTGGCAAATAATAATATAGCTTCAAAAAAATTTCAGGTAACACCTCCATCTATTATTAAACATATAAAAACATTCCAAACAATTGAAAATTAATTTAATTAGATTAAAATAATTATCAATAATTATTGACAAAAAATACAATTATCTTCAATAATTTCATTATGTTTTCTAATACAATATAAATATTGAAGCACTTAATCCATATTTCTTTTATCAAGATGAACTATCTACAAATAAATTTTTCATGATACATGATCAATATTAATATTAGCATATTTATTTTAAAAAACATGTATTATTTTAGTGTTCATATTCATTGAATATCTCATTTACTATTATCATGCTTTTAAAGGATCCTTATAATCTTCTTGTAAAAAATTGTTCAAAATAGTTTGTAGTTTAAAAAGATATTATCACTCAATCCATTTCCATTTTTTTCAATTATATTATTTTAAAATGACTACTAATGTGGTACATTAGAATTACAGTCATATATTTTCATATTTTCACAGTAGATTAATATCTCTAATATTGTCATATAATGATCCAAAAATTTAGTAATCTATTGTTTTATATCTTTAATTTTATCTCTACTATCATTTATAGTTGTAATGATATCAGAAAATTAGAATACCATATTATTTTCCTAACCTATAGCTATATTTCATATTAATAGTTTTTATTGAATAATTAATAATTTGACCAAATTCATATTAGATAAAAAAAATTCCAACTCCTATGGATAGAATCATATTTAATAAACAACTTTATTCATAGAAAAAATTATTTAACAAGGTGTATTTTAATGATATATTAAAAACATATTAAACTCTTTAATCTTAATTGTTTAATTTTTTTAAATAATATCATCCATCCATTTTGATTGATATTATTAATATATTTTAAAATTAATAAAATTTAGATAAAAAATATATAAATAGAAGTAATTCATATAATGTATAATTTTTTATATACACAAATTATATAAAGTATATTTCCAATAAATATACATATAAAATAAAATGAAATCATATATAAATTATGTAGAAGAATAGATATAAAAATTTTATTCATAATACTTTTGTAATGATATTTAAATAATAAAATAAATTATATAAAAATAATTTTTAATTGTAAATCAATAAATACTTTTGAAAAAACAAATTTAACATTTCAGTGTAAATTTTTTACTAGTATTCCCCCATTATATTTCATGGGATATAATAGATATTCAAAAAAATAATTGATTAATTTTAAAAAGAATAATAATTTGAATAATTGGTTGTAAGAAAAAGTCTAGAGTCGAAATTAACATGCATCAAAGAACTATAAAATAACCATGTTGTTGTGAAATTTTTTTTATTTAATGACAATGGAAAAAGATTTATGCTCAACTGGTAGAAATATTTAATTTCACAATAATTATATACATAAATTTCATTATTATTAAACAATGTAATTTTTAAAATAAAATTAATGGATTTTATAAAATAATTGAAATTGATTCATTCATTTATCCTAATTTCAAATTTTCCATAAAAAAAATTAATTACACTCTCTCTAACGTCCCGATATGGGTTCCAAATAAGGATTACCTAAGATTCCAGTCACATTGCATAGAGTGCACATCCCCAAATTCCATATGATTCTAACTATAAGCATGGGTCTAATGTTGATCCTAGAGGGAATATAATGTCTATATAAATGTAAAACAATATATGAAATTAAAAAAAAAAAAATATAAACAATAGAAAATAATACAAGTATCAGTTGATAACCAAAGATGGAATCCCAATATCCAATATAAAAATTAGATATTTCTTTCCATGAATGTGTCATGTGCCATCATATAGAGGAAAATTAAAAATGACAAAAAAAAATACCATGTGGGACTAGAGAGCAGTTCTAGTTCCCTTACATTTTTGTCCCTTTTCAACCATCTAGCCTATGCAATTTTCTATTATCTGGTCCTGAAACATGATGTCTATTCGCTTACTGATCAGGCAGCTGATGTAGGGTTTTAGGACAACTTTGTTGGCCACCACCAATGGTGATTAAAAGAATTTCTTGTGAATAATAGTGTAGATAGTTGTATATGTTATAAAATAAAATAAATATATTAAAAAATTAATATATATTAAAATATAATTTTATAAACAACAGAAACAATCTTGTTTCCTAGGGACACCAAAACAATAAATACCTACATCAGACCATGCAACAGTATGATCCACATAAATTATTAAAATTATAAACTCATTATAGGACATGTTATTCCACATCCCATTCATATCAATTCATTATCTAAGTTGATTGGAACCATATAATAATGCCAATCTTTTGAGAATAGAAATTTATGTAAATTACCCCATCTATATGTGTAACATCTATCTATGTCCCACACCCCATTATTATTTGGTGCATCTGTCCCGGTCCAGTACAATGAAATTTTTATGCATTCCTTTGGTCCTATAACTACATGGATAATACCCCATGTGTATATGGGGGTTATATTTGTGTCCCACAAGACATTTGTCAATAGAAAATATGTATCAAAATTAATGTGTTTCACAATTTTTCATATATCACATTAATCAATGATAATAAAAATTAACCCTCTTATCACATTTCACATCACAATACTCTAATAATTAATCCCAAATAAATTAATACAATTCAATAAATACCATAATCATAACAATCCCAATTAATTATATCATCAATTAATTATACTAATATGAAAATTTCATAATCAAAAAAATGGACCAATTAAAAATTTCATTGTTAAAATCAATTTATGAATCGTAAAATAAACTATTTAATTATATTGTTAGTAAATTAAATTCTGCATTCTCTATTATCCATTAATTAAATAAAAAATTCATTCAATTCAATTCAAAGTCTTAATAATCCCTTAATTAATTATAAATTTAATTAATTCAATTATATAATCTCAAAAATCTGTTAATTATTTCAAAAATTAATTAATTCAATTCATAATCTCATAAATCCATCAATTAATTAAAAAGTTAAAATATTCAATTCATAGTTACAAAAACCCATTATTTAATTTAGGAATTAGTTATTTCAATTCACAATATCAAAAATATAATAATTTATTCAATAATTATTTAATTCAAATTCACAATCTCAATAACCTATTAATAAACTCAACAATTTATTAATCCAATAGTACCAATTTAACAATCACACGTTTCATTAATTAATTTATCAATTAATTAAAACAACTCTTTACATCCACAAATTAATCATCCCATTAATTTATTCAAATCAAGAATAAATTTCAAAACACGCCAATTAAAATCTAACAATAGATACACTCAATTGGAACTGAGGACTATGGAAATTGAATTTAGACCACCAACCTCATAAACGATGAAAAAAATAGTCTAATGGAGATTCAAAATATATGCAGAATGATCATGAACTCGATGAGGAACATGAAATAAAATTTAAACCTACATCAACTATCATGACATACTGGATCACTTAATCCAAAATTAAACCCATTCCAACAAAGGATGAAAATCCAAATTTCAAATGGAATGTGGAGTAGGAGATGGGAGATATATAATAACGTATAAACCAAATTCTCATGGAGGTTCTTATATTCCATTCTGGATTTGAATCATCAAAAATGGAGGTCGGAGGGCCAAGGAAATCATTTTAGAGAATCCAAAAAAGTATGAGTGTTTATTTAGGTCTATGATGGTGTTGAACATGGTATAATATTGAGGTTTGGGATTTTTTATGTCAAATTTTCATGATCATTAAAACTATCTAAATGACTTATTGAGAATGGGTACATGGTTTTAAAAATAGTGCACCTTCACTACGAACCTATTTTCAGATGTTTGGTCTAATTTATTCCAAATTGGTTGAATATCATGAAAATCTATACTCAAACCATTAAATCCCAATCTTCCAGGGCTTCCTCAATTTTCTAGTGACATGCCCATATTTTGGTAAAACAAGGATGCTATCATGAAGTACAAAACATCTTCAAATTTTTACTAATATTCACATCAATGAACCTATGATAAAAAATAAAAAATAACTAAAAAAAATTACTACCTCTTAAAAGACTATTACATCACCTAAAAAGTTTACTGTCATACATTGAAAACTTCTTTTAACAACTCATCATCATGTTTTACTCAAAAATATCTCTATTGCTTTGAGATAATAATACCATTACACTAAACCCAAATATTCAATTGCCTCTCTAATTTAGCCTCCAGAAAATTTAATTGATCCCACAATACACTATCTATTGGCATGTTCTTTCCCCTCACCATAACCACACAACAATACAACATGAACTTTGGATTATCCTCAAAGGAGGCATCAGTCTAAAACTCATAATCATCCATATAGATCATTCATGAAGTGTATGATTGATATATCCAATTTCAGGACACATGAAAAACATGGTTCGTCTCGTTATCCATTAGTGGAAGAGACCATATGAAATCCACAGGACTGACCCTCTCAACAGCCTCATGTGGTCAAAAAACCTGGGCACAACATACCCTGTCTCTATATCATGTGATGACCCATTCTTGGAAACACCTGAAGGAATACATAATAACCTTATTCAAACTCTTGGTTTCATTAAAGTCTATCCGAATTTGATTTTTTTTCTCTTTTTAACTATATCCATGTCCATCTAAATAATATGGAAATTCTCTAAAATCTTTTGTAAGGGACTTGATCCTAAAAACTTTGACTCACCATCATCCATCTAGAAGCGTGGTTATCTGCATGGCCACCATAATGAAACACTTATAGTTACATTTTTATTTTTACATAATAACTATTTTTATAGGAAAACTAAACCATTGATAGGTTCTTATCATAAGATCCACCGAATTCTAAAACATATCCCAATATCATATCCCCTGTATTGTATAGTTTATTTCGACTACACATCCATCTTTGGGTGGAAAGTCATACTCAATAAAACCTATATAAAATAGTTCCATCTATTGTACCAAAAAGCAGAGAAGTTTAAATCTTCAATCTCAATATGAAACAATTCTCTATGGTACTCCATAGAGATGGACTATCTCCGAAACATACATGCACCCAATCTAATCCATTAAGAAAGTCACTCGTACTGGTAAGAAATGTGTTAACATTGTTAAATGGTCCATAATAACCAAAATAGAATCATTCTTGTTAGTATTTCATGATAAAACCAAAAAAATATTACACAAACCTCATCCAACATTAATTCTAAAATGTTCAATTGGAGTGATAAACAACCAGTTCATTGACGCTCTTCATTTACATGTTGATAAGTGTAACATTATTTCACAATCGCTACTATCTCCTTTTTCATTCTTAGCCCCTAAAATTTCCATGATAGGTAATGGTACATTATCGACACATCGTGATGTAACACCCAATTTTAAGAATTAAATTCATTTGTTATCTCTTCGTAAATGCATGTAGGTACAAAAACCCACATCATGAAATAAATTTTCTATTCCTTATCTATGATACAATCGGGAAGAGACTCCACACATTCAACGATTTTCCTCAAGAATAGACATTCTTTATAATAATTTTATCTATCTCTAATCCATCCCAAAAGTGTATAATGCACTAGAACTGATATCGATGTCATCCTCTAATAACCCTCATAAACCTTGACATGTATCTCATCCTGAAAAGTAAACCTTTTATACTCAAATATATAATCATGAACTACCAAATTATGTTTATTTATACTCAAATATTCCTAAATACTATTTACCTTCTTGGTTATAAATTCTACTTCAAATTTACATGACTTCATATAATAAACACTTATCCACTGTTTGAGATTAAAATCTCATTTCAAATATATGTCCGTTATGTTATTGTGATCACTATAGAGCATGAACTTTTCAGACAATAGATAATTTCACAAAAAAATGCAGAAGACACTGCTTCTAACCCTAGTTAATGAATTGGGATGTTCCAATCATGTTTGCTCAAATAGTGATCCCCATACACCACATCTCAATCTCCCTACATCAACATTTCTCTATTCGTAAACCCAGAAGAATTACAAATAAGCATTTATATCTAACTTGGATCAGGTAGGATCAACATTGGTGCCATTTTCAAATTGATCATTAACACATAGATGCTATTATCACCTTCTTCCACCCATTCAAACGTTATCAAATTCTGGGAAATGAAGATATTTGTTCATGTAGTCCAAATTTTAATGAATGAACCTCCAAAAACATCCCAGTAACCACATAAAACTACGGGAATAAATAATATTCATTTGGTGGTAAAAATAATCAAATTCAAGATCCTAATATAGATCTAATTACACACCATCCTCTAAGATAAAGTGACCTAATAAATGTACATGAACAATATGAAACATTCAATTATATAGCATGGTTTATTGATGATTCTCTCTTAGAGTAATCAAAATGATGTCATGATTTTTGGCAAGATCATCATGAGTCATAGAGTACACAAAGATTTCATCCAAATATACAATAAAAAACTGATCCTGGAATGGTTGAAATTTTTTCTCATGAAGGCCATAAATATTACTACTATGTTTATCAACCCCCTAGACATCACAAGAAACTCATAATCATTATACCTACTTATTAAATCAATCATTGGTATATGATATGGTTGGAAACTCAACTGATGATACAATGATCACATATTGATCTTGTTGAAAAATAATATCACCTAAACTAGTAGAACTGATCATCACTACATGGAGGAGGATATTGGTTCTCACCTTTATCTAAGTTAACTTCTAGTAAGAAACACATAAGTGAAGTGTCATAGTAGACTTATTAGAAAAAAACTATAGAAACCCCATTATACATACTGAAATGGATGAACTGCTTTTCTATTCACTCTTATAGTTGAGTCTAAATCCCATGATGCTCCGTTATTGACAATCATATTGGTAGAATAGATTTTGGCTCATCCCTTAACATGATATCAATAGTAAATTCCACATCTCTTCTATGTGAAAACAATAATTAGATATCAAGAAATAAATACTAAATAATTTTACTACAGGTGGAAGGACATCATGATTTAAACCTTCATTGTCAGAAAATAGACTATCATTATTATTGTTAAAATCTCTCAGTTATCGAAGAAATATCCATCCACGGACCTCTTGGATATCCCACTCTCTTTAGTAAATATACTGGTCACCATTAGAATATGTAGATGTTACATATATTGGTTAAAAATAAATTTATCAATGGAATATTATAACCAATAAATACCCATAATTATGTCAAATAATTTAATGTTAATGATGTAAATAAATCAATGAATGTTTTTCTGTCAAACCTCCAGCAATCACCCCTCGTACAAACAGATGTCTCCATTCCGTACTCCCAATTGTGTATCTATCTTCATAACCCTACCCAAGAACTCCACCATAAGTAGAATGTATTTAATACTATGGAAGATATAAAATAATTATAGAAATAGGTATCAAATAAGGTACTAGAATGTTTAGAAGCAACAATAATAGTCCACCTAACTACCGATAGTCCAACCTCACTATTCTCTAGTGTATACTGAATGGGAAAAAACTACTCTGCCACACTTCCATATGATGTATTATGAATCCCCAATGTCGCACCACTCTAATGATATGGGAACTCTTTCAAAGAACATCCTCAAACACTACAAAAATCTCCATGAATAGTAGAACTCTAGCTACTAGATTGGCATGATATAGAAGAACCCCTTCCAATAATCATATTCTAGCTAGCCCCTCCATCATTTCCCCTATGTAATGGGTTTGTAAAGAACCTATGTAGACATCCAATTTATCTACAAGATTTTCACTCAACCAATGGTTGGGGAAATGTTTATAATAGTTTCCCAGACAACTATAGTAGTAGAAATCCCTCGAGTAAGATCATGAGTAAAAGATCCTTCCCCCATGACAGTCATCTTTCTATTATTATGGATAACATTGTCATATGAATTATTCTTAAACAGGGAAAAATCTCTTCCTTATCACATAGAAGAATCCACCAATCCTCCACTTGAATCCACCTTCAGGTGAACTTCAGAAATGTGAGCCATATTCACCAGATAAAAAAACTTCTTCTACCGAAATATATTCACTAATGACATAATATCACATTTTATCCCATTCAAAAAATCATTCACTAGTTTTACCTAATATCCTACCAACCCTAGAATAAAGCACTAAAAATCTGTAAATTCAACATCATAGTCTATCAAAAACATGCTCCCTTGAGTCGATCTCATGAACTCAAATCCTCTATTCTCCCTAAAAATATATTTGTAAATTTAGACAATGATCTTCAATTGAAATTTATATCAATAAAAAGTCTCTAGCTTTCCATCCTGTGTTTGGATGTCCCACTCATTATTTCCCTCACCATTTAACATGTAATCAGCCAATTTTACTTAATTAATAGTTAGTGTCTCTTTTTTTCATGTATAGTATTGATATACTCAATCAAGAACTCTTCTACATATGGTCCACTATCTCTGGGAAATGTCCAAGTGTTCTAAAACCGATATTCCATTGTTAGAATAGAAATTTTTTCTAACAACCAACCTTAAGTATTGTTCCATAAACAATATAAAGAAAACAATGTTTTGTGGAAACATTTCTATATGATTATCTCCCAACAATTTTGGTGCCTCAAGATCCCCCACTGATTGATCATCTCTAGGAATTTAATATTAACATCCTCCGAACTAAAATCATCATATTGGCATAACAGTATAATTCCATTAATGAACCTCAAGACACACAGCTCAACATTAACACATTTATGGGAATTCACAATAATCTATAACATGTTATTTCCCCAAACCCCACCACAAAAAGAGAAAATGAGACACTAACACTACCCTTAACCACCATACATCTATTTCATTGTAAAAAAAATTGGTAACCCCATTATTATTACAAATTTACATTATACACCCAATTAATTTCATTTTTCATCATTTTAATACATTTAATTAAATAATTGGAATCAATTTTGATTCAAGCCCACAATAAAGGGAAAAAATATAAAACCATAATGTATTCTTAATCATTCCTTTCTATGCATGAATATAAATGATCCATATCAAATAATAATATTATGTTCCAGGAATGATGCATGTATTCACATCTCTTAACCAGACCATTCCATATGTAAGATCTCCCAAAATCATAGAACCAATAATAATATCACCCAAAAAGTGAATCACCCAAAGTGAAGTAACGTCCTACTATATACAAATACCAATGAAAACAATCCAACCCTATGTACTTTATTCCTTCTTCTTAAATGGGTCAGCTACTCCTTTGTATGAGTGAAAAACTAAGGCCCCACTCAAACTAGTTATTATCAACCATTCCCAAAATAAATAGAAATGAAATAATAAGAAAACTATGCTCTATTTCAAATTATTAAGGACTCTCAGGGGTTCCACAAAATTTTGAACGAATACATTTAGTCATATTACCCATGTTTGCCTCCCTGTATGCCATAGTTTTTGAATAAGTAGTGGGGGTATAATATCAATCATGGGGAGACTCCACCCTCTTTATCAGAGTATAAAAATATGATATTTATTTCACATTACTACATGATTTATTGTATAATGTTGAATTTAATACAAAAAAATATATAAATAAGTCTAAAATATTTTGGAATTAGGTATATGTCATAACTCTTGAACATGCGATATAATTAAATTATTGAAAAAATGCTTAATATGATTATAAAATTATAGATATTTTTTAAAACTATATTTGATTACCTAAGTAAAAACATATGAAATGGGTAATCATTAAATCCTTATAAGTGAATAAATAGGGCATAACATGAAGAAGATACTACTTTTTAGACAATAGTAATGTAAATTTTGATTAAATGGAATGTGAATAATAAGGAATGATATAAAATGATAATCATAACATGAAAAATGTGGACACAACATAAAATACTAAATCATAATAATATGTAAAGTTTATATCTGGAAAGACATAATGGTGGAATATTACCATAAAGGAACTAGGTTCAATCCATATACCAACATGAAATATCATTATAGAAAAAATTACACAATCCATAGAGTGATGTATAATTAAGGGCATACCCGTCATATTCATTTCAATTTTATGCTTTATGGTGATACATAGATCATGGGAAATTGATCCATTAAACATCATATTTAATTATATTATAATGTAATTTGGAATATATACGTTCAAATCTGCAATAAATTAGCATATCTTCATAAAAGTCAATATAATTGACAGAAAATTGTGTGTGGTATTAACTACACAATTTTATTTCCATATAGGATCTAGGTCAAATTTCCACAACATAGATACATTAAAAATATATTAATATAAAATGATTTATAAGATTTAAATTCTTCATTCGCAATTTTTCAATAAAATGGGTACTAATAAGGACATTGAAATACATATAACAACATTATTAAATGGAAATAAATTTCATATGATCAGGATTAATTTGTTGGATCTCATCAATGGATGGTTAATAAAATATCCCGTAAATTTAATTTCTTATAGACAATATAATAAAAGGGATTCATATGGTATGATTCTCTTGGTTGAGGTCATCACTTCCTTCAACTTCGACAATTGGATTTGTTAATAGCGTCTATTTATACTAATCATGTGATCAGTATTCAACAATTATATAATCATTGGTAACTATTTTTTATGATAAATTATATTAGATACGATATAGTAAATCAAATGGAGTGCACCTATTTTATATTACCATCATACATACATATGCATTTGAATAAATTAAATGGGGATGTTTTATTTATAATAATTTGGGTAGTTACACATAGTGATTCGTTATAAGATTTATCATTCCATGTATATTCCAATTGTCATTATGAGAATCCCAAAATTAATATCAACATTATAAATTCCCTAGTGGGACACGACACTGGGACTAGCTCCATCATCCATGATCCATCCCATATCATCCATAAAGAATAGTTCCTTTTCCGTTATCTTATCATGAAAACATGAAGTCTATTCATGTACAGATCATGAATCCCATGTATGGTGTGAGAACAACTCAATATGCCCACATCAATAGAGTCTAAAACAATTTACAGTTAATGAAAATGTATATATATTTATTACTAATAAAATAAAATAAAGAAAATAATCAATTGTTATTTATTCAATTATACTTTTTATAAAAATATAAAACCCCCAGGATCCTGAGGACACCAAAAATCTCAACCCATATTTCATCCCGTGCTAGAGAAAAATCCATATAACATATTAAATTAAAATTTTATTATAGAATATGGGATTTAATAATCGATTTCAACTCAATTAATTTTCATGTATATCTTCCACCATGGTATAATTCTAATCTTGTGGGAATAGAATATCTTGTTTAGCACCCTATTGGTATTTAGTGCATCATATCATGTCCCTGAACCCATTGTTATTTATATCATTAGTTCATGTCACATGTAATAATATTTTCAAACATGTGTTTTGTCCTAAGAAATCATTGTTAGTACCTTGTTTGTATTTTGAGCGTTGTTATGTGTCTGACACACTATTTCTCAATAAAACAAATGTATCATGAATTCCCATATTTGGAATCAATCCTGGTTATCAATCATTAACCCACTGAACACATTTCACAATAAAATATTATATAAATTAATCATGTATTAATTAATCCATTTCAATCTATACAATTTTAACAAAACTCCCCAATAATTATATCATCAATTAGTTAATCCTATTATAAATTCCAAAATTTCAACAAATGATCAATTACAAAAATATAAATATCTATCAATTTCACAATCATAACAATCCAATAATTAATAAAACAAATTAATTATTTTAATTTCATAATCGCAAGAATCTATTATTTAGTTGATCAAATTATTAATTCAATTCACACTACCAAGAGTATACAAATTAATTCTATAATTAAATAAATAAATTAAATTTTCTCAAAATTAAATTGATTAATTGATTTTTAATTTTTTCAATTTTCAATGATCAACAATTGTTTAGTTAATTGAAAAATTATTTAATTGAATTAAAAATATCAACAGTCCATTAATTAAATCTTCAAATGATTAATAATATTCAAAATATCAAAAATCCATTATTTAATGAAAATATTTATTAATTTAGTTAATAATATAAACTACCCATCTAATATTTCAATAAATATTTAATCCAATTATGGAAATTTCAAAATCAGACATTCCATTAATTATTTAAAAAAAACATTAATCAAATTCCATGTGTCCTTAATTTTGACAATACATTAAAATATACAATTACAGATTCAATTTTAAAATGTTAAAATAGAAATATAACAACGCATAATCCCTTTGAATTCATGTCTTTGTAAAAAAAATTTATACCACAAACCTGAAAAACAATGATGAATTCTCTCCAACAGTAATACCAAATTTATGAATAATGATCAATAATTTGTTTAATAATGTGATATATATCTGAAACCATAGTAAAAATATAGGAGAGACAATATATTTTAAACCAATAAAAAACCCCTTCCAATAGTCGATTAGACATCCCACTTCTATCATGGATGGGGAGTGGTAGAGAGAAAAATATTTACTCATGAAGAAATAACAATGTCAAGGAGTTTTATATATTCAATATTGGATTCAAAATCATCAATAATATAAGTCATTAGGCCATGAAATCCATCAATGATCTTATAAAATGATATATTTCATTTATGTCCACGTTCTGATTGAAGAGGGGTTAATATAAGGGTTCCTGATTTTTTTATTCTAATTTCCATGCTAAATAAAACTACATGCATAGTTTCCCAGTATGGGGTGTACTATTTTCTAGGTTATGTTACATAACCATGTACATCTTATTTGGGTTTCATGGTTACTCATAAGTGGGTTAATGGTTTTGAAAAATATGTTCTAGAACTGTAATCCTTCTTTATTTGGGTTTTCCTAATTTTGTGGGGGAAAAGCGAACTATTTTGAAAAATTACCTCCCAAATGTACACTTCTCAACTTCTTTATAATTTTAACATATTATCACACAAACACACCCAATGTACACCCCAACAAAATTCCAAATGTGGAAATAAATGAACATGTAAACATTCTCATGTCATCTCTATAAACAGTTTATATCATAGATTTTGAAATTGAAAAAAATCATTTTTAAATTTTGGAGATCTTTAAATAAATAGGACATTCAAAAAAACAAAATCTTAAAATTTATTTAACAAATTTAAAAAAAATGATAAATTAAATAAAAAAATTTAAAAATGAGTACATTATTATGGTGAGAAAATAGCTTCATAAATACGAGGATATGTGTAATGATATAAATACCACAAATAAAATAGTATTTTTGAATAATTTTGATTTTGTCCCAACATAATTTAAATACATTTTCACTATATAACAATATTAATGAACATAATTTAAATATGTTTTGGTATGTTTTAATTATTTTATGATATCATTTCGTATGGTTTCCAATGATGGCACACTACGTGAACATAAATTTTTTTATATTCCATAATGATGTAATAGGAAAATACATGAATAGAATCATCAGTTAAGGATAAATATTTAATTAAAATGTCAATTTTGAGTAGTAGTTTCTTAAATTATTAAATTATGGTAAATTTAAATTGGAAAATATACCTCATGGATATGAATTTTATATACAATAAAAGGATATTAAAATTAAAAAATAATGGAATGAAAAAAAGAAACAAAACATATAATAGATAAATATTATCCATGAAAATAGATTCTCCTATCATAAAATGAAGTGACACCAAAATAATGTTTTTTCTAGACATATTACCTCATTAAAAGAAAAATATTTAGGTAAATTTACTATAATTAAACATAATTATTCATATTAAGTCTAATAAATAGAAGATGGTTTTGAATATCGATTTTTTATGAGTTAGTGAACAGTGCGACAAGCATGTATCTCTTTTATTTCTATAACTAATATAGGGAAAATAAAAATTAAATATACAAATCTACCATATTTTTTTTATGAATTCTTTACTACCTAATAAATAAATGTAGTTATATCTTAAAATGATTATATTAGTTTTAAGGTTTTGTTAAAAATTAAAAAGGAATCAATTTTGTAATGAATTAGAAAAACTATAACAACATAATATAACATTTATAAATGCATTATTATAACAATATATTGAATCATAATCTTTTAATAACATAAATTAATCATTTAAAATTACTAAATAATTGTATTATGTTTTTTTTCGCATGTAGTTTTTCATTAATCGTAGTGAATAAATAATAACTAGAATATTTACATTCAATTTGAAATTTTATCAACCATTTCATTGTCATTTAAATTAAATTAATGAGATTTAATATTATATTCCATATCAATTATAATTCTAAAAAATTTAGGATCATATTTATCATCATAGTTAATAAACTAAATCTACTTAAGAACATAGGTAAAATATAATTTTCCTCTAAAAAATATTTATAAAATAAATAATTTATATGAATAAAACTTGTCAAATGAAACATTTCAGAAAGACACAAAACCATATTTTCATCATAAATATTTTTTCAATGTTTTATCATATTCATTTTGGATATTTATTGAGCGATTCAACTCTAATTCATACTCCGTTACTAAATTTTGTGATACCTATAAATTACATTTAATCATATAGTTTATTCAGTACTTCTATTTAAATTATTAAAAAAATTTAAAGATTATATTGTATAAAAAAATTAAAAAATATATATTTCACAATTTAATGTTTGAAAATATATAATTTCATAAACATATAAAAATATGAGGTGTGAAAAATAAATTTAACTAACTAAAAAATGTAACAGTTAAAAATATACTTGTATAGTATAGATGTTCTGAATAAACTGCTAAATATACACATGGTCGAAACTATAAAAAAGAGTATAGACAAGTGAATTTTTTTAAATGAAATTGAATAGCTATGAAAATAGATAGAACAATTGAATATTAATATAGATGAAAATTTTCTAAAAATATTTTAAATGGATTGGCACATCCACTAATGACATTTTAATAATGAGACATCCAAATAAAGTTTTATATAAATAATAAATAAATTGTATGAATAATTAATATAAAACAATAAAAAATATCTTTCATTATTAATGGTAGTGAGTTGTGATAATAGCTCTAGAGTTAAAAATATTTTGCTACCAATATCATCTATAAATAAAATATAGAAATGGGTTAAACAGTTGTGAATAATTTTTTTTATAAAATCATTAATATGCTTTTTATTATAATGTACCCCTAAAATTTGTATATAGGTTTTCAATTTCATTATGTATTATAATAATAATATAACTATATTTATTTCAAATAATGAAATAAAATTGATGTTTTACAATCAGTGTTATCTTTGGAGTAAGAATATAACCCTTTGAAATCTATATATTTACTTATAATGGAAAAAAAATTTCACTATAATTACACATTATAAAATTCCTATGTTATCAATATAGGTGTCTATAACAATGATAAACAAAACTAAAATCCAAACAAATTTATTATATAATTATTATATTTATTTATAAAAATAATTATTTTTATAAAATAATATACAAAATTTGAGTCCTAATATGACAAAATTCAAACATAAACCCAAAAAACAAATAGAAATATTTGTTCTATTGTTGAAATAATCTAAATAAAATAATATTTTAAAAAAATTATTTTTAAAAATTATTTTAAATTTCAATTAAAAGAAACTTTTTTATAAAATATGAAATAGATAAAAATGTTTCTACCATTTAATAAACATTGGTTTCTTTGTAAATATATTTTCTATTCCAGTATAAGATTGAAAAGATTATTATAAAATTGGTTATTGTTTTTAATTTTATTCATTGTTGTAGTTTTCAAGATTATTGATTATCGAATCTCACATTTAGAAATGTGGAAAGGGAAAAGTTTGAATGTCTCTATAGGGAATATTATATGTTACACAAAAATTATCACGTAAAAATACTGTAAAGACCCGTAAAATTCAATGGATATTTTTTCTTAATTTTCTTTGAAATTTTACAAGAACGCGGTTTCTGATGGCACCTGATTCCGAGGCCCGGTGTGCCCAGAATCAATTTTCCGATGTTTGGATCGGGTATGTTCAGTGAACGAACGAGCATGAATTTCTAACTTTTGAACCGATGCCCAGAATCGAATTCTAAGGGTACCGATGAAATCGCAGCGCCGATATTCTCTTAAGGAGACCATTTCCGAGGTTGCGTTTTATGCGGGTTGAGAGTTAGTTTTAGGGGAAATAAAATGAAGTTAAATAAATTGTGGAAACACAATTTATTTTTATCCATGTTGGTTATATCCTCCCAAAGGGAGTTAGAGGTGGGACCCACATCCACTTAACCTCCCTTGAGAGGATTAAGTGTGGTGGGGCCCACACGATCCCTAACTCCTCAACTCCCCTTTAAACTCCCAATAACTCCACTCAATTTAATTTTGACAACTTGTGTTTTAATTGAGACAAGTTATTGAATTTAAAACTTTCGAAATTCAAAGAGGTGAAGTTGTGTAAATAAAATAAGGCTTAATCTTATTTTATTTTGGTTAGTTTTCTATTGTCACCTTGACAGGATTTGGGGAAGCTTTCTTCTTCTTCTTCAACCACGATGAAGAACACGAAGAACACTTAGGCTCTGAAGAAGAACGATGTCACCATAAGAAGAGAAAGACGTGTCGTCTCTTCTCTTCTTCGCAGCCGGTGTGTTTCCGAAAGATCGACGACGTCGCTTCTTTCGATCTTCTTCCCGTGTCAACGAAAGGAGACGCCGCTTCCTCCTCGGGATTTCTCTGTCAGCTTACGAAGTTTCTCAAGCGACGCTCCCTCTTCGGACACACCTCGACGTCAACGGAATCTACGTTCTTTCCCCGCGACGCCCGACCTCCGTGACGCTCGTCTTCCGCGGGTCGTTGTCGAACACCGCTCTTGAAGCCGAGGTAGGGGATTATTGTTATTTTATTTAATTATTTCCTTTCTTGATTCTAGAATGTTGAACTTCAAGGATAAACGACTAATTGTTAACGTTTAATGAGAGGGGGTCCGGATCGCACAAAAACAGCCGAACCCCCCCCCCCTCCTATGTCCATATTTGTTTCCTTGCTGATGGAATGGGATGGCGTGGTGCCATCGCACCACGCGGACATCATACGGAATGTAGGACGGAGTCGCACCGCGCCGTGGAATGAACTTCAAGAACGCGACGTTGTCGCGCCGCGTCGAAGGAAATCGAAGGCGCCGCGGCCGGAGCGGGGCCGCGGCGGAGGGGGCGCGGTGCCGTCATACCGGGCCGGACGACAAGGGCCGCGGCCGGTTCCGGGCCGCGGCAGAGCTTGGTGACTGGCGGCCAGCCGGGCCGCAGGTGCTGGAGCCGGAAAGGGGACCGGCCACCGCCGGTCTTGTTGAGAGGGAGCCGGACGGAGTGGAGAAACCTGGCGGAATTAAATTCCCCCGGTCAAATGAAGGGCCCCCCATTATGAGGTAGTCCAGGCACCCCCCATTTTTTTCAATCAGCTCGGCCAAAGCCGAGCAGGCAGCGCGCACAGCGCGTTGCGCGGAGCCGGACCGGTCCGGGCCGCGCCAGGTCGGGCCGAGTCGGGTTGACCCTGTCCGGGGTGGGTCGCCCCGGTTCGGGCCAACCGGGGGGTCTCGGGCCGGGTCGGTCTGGGCCCGAAACCCCCGTTACTGAACGGTTTGGATTCAAATGCCCATAACTCGGGCTACGGACCTCCAAACGATGCGCCGTCAGCGGCGATGCGATCGTTGGATCGAGACGGTCGTTTCTGTAATCGCACTCAAGGTTTCGGAATACTTTGAATTCGGCTGGGTTGGTTCGTACACGAGACAAACCGGGCCCTCGGAGCGGAAACGCTCATATCTTGAGCTACGGACGTCCGAATGACGTGTCGTAAGATTTGTTGAGTTCCTCTTAGTGAGACGGATCTTTTGGCATACTCCGCCCGAGGTTTGGATGCAGGTGGAGTACGGTCGGGCTGGTTTTGCCTTTAAAACCAACCGGGCCCCTAGAACGAAAAAGCCAATAACTCTCAGACTGGGCGTCCGATTGACGCGCCGTCTGTTGCGTTGAGTTTCTATTGACGATACATAACTTTTGGATACATCAACTCTTGACATTGTGACAGTTGATCTATCAGCTTCTCGGATCGTGGAGCGGACCCTCCTGAACGAGGTTGCTTTGTGCCGGAACCCTAGAGCTGGCTGCGACTGCTACTGTGACTACGACGACGACTGTGCAGAGATCCTCATTGCATTCGACGACGACGACTACAACACTCAGCAAATCCTGTGTGGATCAGTGCTACCGATCCATTGTGGGTACGATCCTGTGTGGGTCAGCGCTCAGCGGTCCTGTGTGAACCAGCGCCTACAGATCCTATGTGGGTCCGATCCTGTGTGGTTCTTTGCGGGGGTTAGTACCTATCGATCCTTTGTGGGTCCGACGACTTAGATGGATCAGTGATCATCTCTATCGTCTTCTGAAGAAGTATTCCAGTGTGAGCTGAATCCTGTTTTCTTTCCTGTGTGGATTGTGTTGTACTATCCTGTGTGGATTACGTTTTGCTTTCCTGTGTGGAATATGTATAATTTCCTTTGTAGACTGAGTTGTACTTGGGCTCGGAGGTTGGAGCGTATTGAATTGATGACTTAGGTATATGTATGGGCATATACCTGAGCAGTGTCGGTTGATGCTTCGTGTTTTTATCTTTTCTTTGTGTTTTATCCTTTGTGGATTTTGGGAGACCTTCGGGGGTCTCAGGGTCCCTACTGAGTAGCTTATACTCACTGCTTCACAGGCTATGACCGCACTACGTTGTGTTGGTTTCAGACGACAGACATCGTTGATCGTGGTTGAGGCTCGAAGAGAAGGACGGTACATGGAGGTGGACCACTGGGCAGGACGTGCTCAGAGCGGACGGTGGGACCCAAGGAGCAGTGGAGCTATCTGTACCCACCCTTCAGGTGGGATTTCCAGTGGACAGCTCGGTGTAGCGGCTTTTACTTTACAGTTTCTGTTTTCCCTTTCGAGTTACACTTTACTTTCAGTTTGGGTTTGTATACTGGCCCATTTACTTTTCCGCACATTCAGTTGTACTCTGTTTCTACTTAGTGTTTACTTTTCCGCTTTCTTAATATATGTTGCTTGTTTACTTTACAAAGGCAATTCCTTCCCTTTTTACACGGATTTACGCCTTCGTGGTAGTCGCCAGCCCCTGGCCTATGGAAGGCGGGCATGGGGTAGTCACGTCATGGGCCTCGAGGATGGGTCGTGAAAAATTGGTATCATAGGAGTTCGGTTCTACCGCGAACTCTGATCGTTCCTATGTCAGGCATTAGTGTTTAGCGTATTGAGTGTGGTTATCAATCCAGGGAGTCCAGTGTTGGTGTGGCGGGCGACGTATCCATACACCAGGACCCTAACTTCTAATTTCTGACTTAATGCACGAAAACATTGATTGCATGTGTGTTTCAAGTTTTCTTTGTGATTACTTTGTATCAGCTCACCAGGTATACTGTTCTGACCGTGGCGCACCTGTTTTCTTTTCAGGATGGCCCCACGACGGCAGCCAGCTAGGGTTCCTAGAGTTGAGCGTGACGACAGCCCACCGAGAGACGAGGCCTTGGTGCAGGGCCCTTTGTCAGCAGTGGCACTGGCGGTAGCTCTACCCGTCGATCCACGGATACTTCCAGCACCAGCCACTGACGATTCACGTCGCCTAAGCGCACTGCATGAGTTTCAGCGCCAGCGACCACCCAGGTTTTGTGGGGAGACGGACCCCCAGGCAGCCGAGGACTGGCTGGAAGCAGTCGTACGAGTTTTTAGGCTAGTGAGGACACCAGCAGACCTCATGGTGATCCTTGTTGCGAGCCTACTTCACGCAGAAGAGGGCCGATAGTGGATCTTGATGCTCCAGGTGCACGATGAGGCATCTCTACTTTGGACGGACTTTGGGAGCCTCTTCCTCTCGTATTTCGTCCCAGCCACCCTCCATGCGGTGCGCATTCAGGAGCTTCTTCAGCTGCTGTAGGGCAGCATGACGGTCGCTCTGTACTCGGCGAGATTTACCGATCTCTCGCGCTAGTCGAATGACATGGTATGAGACCCATTCTTCCGGGCCCGGACCATTGAGAAGAGATTGAGACACGAGATCAGGGCATCGCTCATCTCCCTTAGAATTCCGACACAGACAGGAGTACTAGAGCGGGCCCTTTTGATCGAGAGATTTCTTGCTGAGTCTACACCAGCACTGAGACCCACCGTAGGGCGGCACATGGAAGAGTCTTCTGTAGCAGGCAGTCGACGGATGACTCAGGTGTCTAGGAAGACCAGACCCTCAGGCAAACGATCTCAGGACACTAGCTTAGCAGTGCGGGGAACACAGGGCAGAGCCAGTCTTTCGAGAGACAGGCAGTGCTACTCGTGCGGCGGGCAGGGCCACATGGCTCGTGACTGCACGACCCGTCGTGCTGAGGAGCAGCAGACGGATGAGGTACCACCGAGGCAGACGCAGAGGGTCGACCGTGGTGTTCCGCAGGGAGGAGGCGGACGAGGCAGAGGAGCTGGCTGAGCAGCAGGTGGTGGGAGACGCTTTGAGGCTCTACCACCACCACCACCAGGAGGTCCACCCCGACCACAGGGATCTGGCGGGAAGAGACAGGCACAGCTCCAGGAAGCGGAGGCCTATGACCACGACGCACCAGAGATGATTTGAGGTACTATCTGTGTCTATTCCACCCATGCTGCAATACTTATAGACACAGGATCAAGTCACTCTTTCATAGAAACTACCCTTGTTCGGAGCTCGGAGATTCCGACAGAGTCGTTGGCTCGATACTTACGGCTAGAGACTCCTACGGGAGCAGACTCGACGATTACGCACTTTTTCCGGCAGTGTGAGCTTACTCTAGGAGGCGATAGCTTCGGCTGGGATCTTCTTGTAGCAGCGTCAAGGCCTTACGACATCATCTTGGGCATGGATTGGTTATCTACGGTCCATGCACAGATTGACTGTTTTAGGCGCAAGGTGCGATGTGTACGCACCAACGGAAGCAGGTTCACCTTCACCGGCGAGAAGGGAGCCTTTGCAGCACAGGATGGACTTCCGCAGAGGAGAGGACAGCCCATCACTCATCAGTTGGCTAGCCTCATCCTAGGAGCAGTTGACTTGTGGAGTCCTGGTTTTCCTGCAGTGGTGGATCAGTTTACGGACGTCTTCCCCGACGATGTTCCAGGGTTACCTCCTTGCAGAGAGGTAGACTTTTATATTGACATGTACCCTGGGACAACCCCGATATCGACTCCAGCATATCTGATGTCCCCCGTCGAGCTTCGAGAGCTACGGGTACAGTTGGAGGACTTACAGGGCAAGGGGTTCATCCGACCCAGTGTTTCACCCTGGGCTTCCCCGATTTTGTTCACCAAGAAGGCGGACGGGAGCTTGCAACTTTGTGTTGACTATCATCGCCTGAACCAGGTGACAGTGAGGAACAAGTATCCACTACCGAGGATTGATGACCTCTTTGATCAGCTCAAAGGAGAACGGTGGTTCTCGAAGATAGAACTCAGGTCAGGCTATCATCAACTCAGAGTTAGAGATGAGGACGTGCAGAAGACGGCCTTCAGATGTCGGTATGACCACCATGAGTTCTTGGTTATGCCTTTCATTGTAACCAATGCTCCAGCAGTGTTCATGGCCCTCATGAACATGATCTTTCAGCCATACCTCGATCTATTTTTCATGGTCATCATTGACGACATTTTGATTTACTCGACGACTGAGGAGGAGCACGCCTACCACCTGCGGGTTGTACTAGACACACTCCGAGAGCACCAGCTTTATGGTAAGCTCTCGAAGTGCCAGTTCTGGATACGTGAGGTCCACTTCTTGGGACACGTCATCTCTAAGGTGGGTGTTTCAGTGGATCATGCGAAGATCGAGGCAGTGTTAGCTTAGGAGCCACCTATAAGCGTGACGGAGGTGCGGAGTTTCTTGGGACTAGCTGGATACTATCGGAGATTCGTTTTAGACTTCTCTAGAGTTACGGAACCACTATCAGCTTTGAAAAAGAAGGGTAAACCCTTCGTGTGGTCAGACAGATGTCAGCAGAGCTTCCAAGAGCTGAGATAGATGTTGACCAGTGCACCAATCTTGAGGTTGCCTGAGGAGGGAGTAGGGTACGTAGTTTACTGCGATGCATCTGGGACTGGAATCGGATGTGTTCTGATGCAGGAGCGGGTAGTGATCGCCTATCGATCATGACAGTTGAGGCCGCATGAGAAGAATTATGCTACCCATGACCTAGAGTTAGCAGCAGTGGTCATCGCTCTGAAGACATGGAGACACTACCTGATGGGCGAGCACTTTACATTCTTTTCTGATCATCAGAGTCTCAGGTATATCTTCTTGTAGAAGGACCTGAACCTGAGACAGCGCCGATGGCTCGAGTTCCTCCAGGACTATGACTTTGAGATAGTCTATACTCTTGGGATGGGGAATGTAGTAGCCGATGCCCTTAGTAGGAGTACGGGCATTCAGCTGCTTGAGGAGGGGACGGAGAAACTAGCCTCTTTGCAGATATCCATTGTGGATAGAGGCAGAGCAGCCTTCCTTCAGTCTCTCACCGTCTCTCCTCCACTTCTACAACGGGTCAGAGAGGCACAGCGTGGGGACGCTGACTGTGAGACGTGGCGTGCAAAGATATCCTCAGGACAGGCCCCTGATGGTTTCTCCTTTGGAGCAGTGCACGACATCCTTTTCAGAGGACGTACCATGGAACCAGTTGCTTTACGGGAGGAGGTGCTGAGAGAGTTTCACACTTTTCCTTTGGCGGTACATCCTGGAGTGGAGAACATGTACCCGGATCTCAGACGACAGCACTGGTGGCTGGGCATGAAGAAGGTTGTGGCGGAGTTCGTTTCTCGATGCCTCACCTGCCAGCAGGTGAAGGCAGAGCATCAGGTACCAGAAGTCTTGGTACAACCCTTGGAGGTTCCGGAGTGGATGTGGGATGGGATATCTATGGACTTCGTGACTGGACTTCGATGCACTTCCCGAGGTCACGACTCCATCTGGGTGATTGTCGACCGACACACCAAGTCGGCTCACTTCTTACCCATCAGAGAGCAGGGATCAGTGGAGAGCTTGGGATGACTTTACATCCAGGAGATTGTGTGGATTCATGGTGTTCCATCATCTATCATCTTTGATAGAGATGCTCGCTTTACTTCCCGGCTTTGGAAGGGGCTGCAGGAGGCGTTCGGGACGCAGCTACATCTGAGCACATCCTTTCACCCTCAGACGGATGGTCAGACGGAGAGGACCTTCAGACTCTCGAGGACATGCTCCGCGCATGTTTCCTCGTCTTTGGCCGTAGCTGGGAGGCCCACCTACCCTTGGTGGAGTTTGCGTACAACAATAGCTACCACTCCACCATCGGGATGGCACCGAACGAGGCGTTGTACGTCCGACCTTGTAGATCTCTTTTGTGCTGGAAAGACCCTGGGGAGTCAAAACTTGTGGGACCGGAGGTGGTATAGGCCACGACAGAGATGGTCCAGGTCATCCAGGAGCGGATGGGGATAGCTCAGAGCCGGCAGAAGTCAAACGCTGATAGGAGGCGGAGGCCACTAGAGTTCGAGGATGGAGACCATGTCTTCTTGTGGGTCTCACCTCGACGTGGTATACGAAGATTTGGCCGAGGCGGAAATTTATCTCCACGCTTCATCAGACCCTTCCTGGTCCCCAGCAGGATTGGCGAGGTTGCTTATCGCATGGCTCTACCACCTCAGTTGCACCGGGTGCATGACGTCTTCCACGTGTCTCGGCTGAGGAGATATGTGCACGACCCGACACACATCATTGACCATGGGGAGTTTGACGTTGATGATGGGGAAACTTTTACGGAGGTCCCGGTGGAGATCGAGGATCGACAGGAGCAGGTCCTACGTGGACGGTCGATTCCTCTAGTGTGCATCAGATGGCAGCACGGGAATTTCCAGGATAGCACTTGGGAGCGGGAGGCTCAGATTCGTGCTCAATACCCTAATTTGTTTCCCTAGTTTTGATGTATCTTTACGAGGACGTAAATCCCTGAGGTGGGAGTAATATAAAGACCTGTAAAATTAAAGGGAAATTTTTCTTAATTTTCTTTGGAATTTTACAAGAACGCTGTTTCTGAAGGCACCTAATTCCGAGGCCTGGTGTTCCCGGAATCAATTTTTTGAAGTTTGGCTCGGGTATGTTCAGTGAACGAACGAGCGGGAATTTCTAACTTTTGAACCGATGCTCGGAATCGAATTCCAAGGGCACGGATGAACTCACAGTGCCGATATTCGCTTAAGGAGACCTTTTCCGAGGTTGCGTTTTATACGGGTTGAGAGTTAGTTTTGGGGGAAATAAAATGAAGTTAAATAAATTGTGGAAACACAATTTATTTTTATCCATGTTGTTTATATCCTACCAAAGGGAGTTAGAGGTGGGACCCACATCCACTTAACCTCCCTTGAGAGGATTAAGTGTGGTGGGGCCCACACGAACCCTAACTCTCAACTCCCCTTTAAACTCCCAATAACTCCACTAAATTTAATTTTGACAACATGAGTTTTAATTGAGATGAGTTATTGAATTTAAAACTTTTGAAATTCAAAGAGGTGAAGTTGTGTAAATAAAATAAGGCTTAAGCTTATTTTTTTTTGGTTAGTTTTCTCTTGTCACCTTGAGAGGATTTGGGGAAGCTTTCTTCTTCTGCTTCAACCACGATGAAAAACATGAAGAACACATAGGCTCCGACGAAGATCGCCGTCACCATAAGAAGGGAAAGACGTGTCGTCTCTTCTCTTCTTCGCAACCGGTGTGTTTCCGAAGATCGACGACACCGCTTCTTTTGATCTTTTTCCCGTGTCAACGAAAGGAGACGCCGCTTCCTCCTCAGGCTTTCTCCGTCTGCTTACGAAGTTTCTCCAGTGATGCTACCTCTTTGGACGCACCTCAACGTCAACAGAATCGTCGTTCTTTCCCCGCAACGCCCGACCTCCGTGACGCTTGTCTTCCGCGGGTCGTTGACGAACACCGCTCTTGATTCCGAGGTAGGGGATTATTGTTATTTTATTTAATTATTTTCGTTCTTGATTCTAGAATGTTGAACATCGAGGATAAACGACTAATTGTTATCATTTAATGAGAGGGGGGCCGGACCGCACAAACACGGCCGAACCCCCCCCCCCCCTCCTATGTTCATATTTGTTTCCTTTCAGATGGAACGGGATGGCGTGGTGCTGTCGCAGCACGCGGAAATCATACAACAAGTATTGCGCGACGCCATCGCGTCGTGCCGTGGAATTAATTTCTAGAACGCGATGCCGTCGCGCCACGTCGAAGGAAATAGAAGGCGCCGCGGCTGGAGCGGGGCAGCGGCGGAGGGGGCGCCATGCCGTCGCACCGCACTGGACGACAAGGGCCGCAGACAGTTCCGGGCCGCGGCGGAGCATGGTGACCGGCGGCCAACCGGGCCACCGGTGTCGGAGCTGGAAAGGGGACCGGCCACCGCCGGTCCCATTGAGAGGGAGTCGGCCGGCCAGGTCGGGCCGGCCGGAGTGGAGAAACCCAGGGGAATTAAATTCCCCCGGTCAAATTAAGGGCCCCCATTATGAGGGGGGCCACGGTTACAAAGGGGGGGTCGGCGCCCCCCCGTTTTTTTCAATCATCTCGGTCGAAGCCAAGCTGGCAGCGCGCCCAGCGCGCTGCGCTGAGCCGGACCAGCGCCGGGCTGGGCTGGGACATGCCGGGCCAGGTCGACCCTGTCCGGGTTGGTTCGACCCGGTTCGGGCCAACAGGGGGGTCTCGGGCCGGGTCGGCCCAGGCCCGAAACACCCGTTACCAAACGGTTTGGATTCAATTGCCCATAACTCGGGCAACGGATATCCAAACGACGAGCCGTCAGCAGAGATGTTATCCTTGGATCGAGGCGGTCGTTTCGGTATATCGCACTCAAGGTTTCGGAATACTTTGAGTTCGCCCGGGTTGGTTCGTGCCCAAGACCAACTGGGCCCTCGGAGCGGAAACACTCATATCGTGAGCTACATATATCCGAATGATGTTCTGTATGAATTGATGAGTTCCTCTTAGTGAGACGGATCTTTTGGCATACTCCGCCCGAGGTTTGGACGCAGGTGGAGTACGGTCGGGCTGGTTTTGCCTTCAATCCAACCGGGCCCCTGGAATGAAAAAACCAATAACTCTCAGACCGGGCATCCGATTGACACACCTTCTATTGCGTTGAGTTCCTGTTGATGATACGGACCTTTTGGTTACATCAACTCTTGACATTGTGACAGTTGATGTATCATCTTCTCGGCTCGTGGAGCGGACCCTCCTGAACGCGCTCGCTGTGTGCGGGAACCCTAGAGCTGGCTGCGACTGCTACTGTGACTACGACGACGACTGTGCAGAGATCCTCAGTGGATTCCACGACGACAACTACAGCACTCAGCGATCCTGTGTGGATCAGTGCTACAGGTCCTATTTGGTTCTGATCCTGTGTGGGTCAGTGCTCAGCGGCCTTGTGTGAACCAGCGACTACAGATCATATGTGGGTCCGATCATGTGTGGGTCATTGCGGGGGTTAGTGCCTATTGAGCCTTTGTGGGTCCGACGACTTAGATGGATCAGTGATCATCTCTATCATCTTCCGAAGAAGTATACCTGTGTGAGCTGAGTCTTGTTTTCTTTCCTGTGTGGATTGTGTTGTACTATCCTGTGTGGATTACGTTTTGCATTCCTCTGTGGAATACGTATACTTCCCTGTGTGGACTGAGTTGTACTTGGGCTCGGAGGATGGAGCGTATTGAATTGATGACTTAGGTGTATGTATGGGAATATACCTAAGCAGTGTCGATTGATGCTTCGTGTTTGTATCTTTCCTTTGTGGATTATCCTTTGTGGATTTTGGGAGACCTTCGGGGGTCTCGGGGTCCCTACTGAGTAGCTTATACTCACCCCTGGACGGGCTATGCCCGCACTACGTTGTGTTGGTTGCAGATGACAGACAACATTGATCGTGGTTGAGGCTCGCAGAGCAGGATGGTACCTGGAGGTGGACCACTGGGCGGGACGTGCTCGGAGCGGACGGTGGGACCCGAGGAGAAGTGGAGCTATCTGTACCCACCATTCAGGTGGGATTTCCAGTGGACAGCTCGGTGTAGCAGCTTTTACTTTACAGTTGTTGTTTTCCCTTTCGAGTTGTACATTACTTTCTTTTTGGGTTTGTATACTGGCCCATTTAATTTTCTGCACTTTCAGTTGTACTCTGTTTCTACTTAGTGTTTACTTTTCCGCTTTCTTACTCTGTGGTGCTTGTTTACTTTACAAAGGCAATGCCTTCCCTTTTTACTGAGATTTACACCTTGGTGCTAGTCGCCAGCCCCTAGCCTATGGAAGGCGGGCTTGGGGTAGTCACAGCACGGGCCCTGAGGACGGGTCGTGACAAATACCCATTACTAACAGTCTTATTATAGTTGGAGTAAATATTCTTAAATAATCCATATGAACATTCAAAATCCTCACTGAATTACTATCACTTCCCAATATTTATATTAATTTTTATACATTATAATTTAACATTATATTAATAAAAAATATTTACTAGAATTAATGAATCGTGAATTTAGGATGTTCAAAAAATAATAAATTCTACATCATGAAAACATGTCTAGAGTGTACCATCTGTTAATACAATAAAAATTATTCTTATATTGTTCATGAAAACCTGCATAGAATGTTGAATGACAACATTGGAGTCTCTATCATATGTCTCAATAGGTAAATAGGATTATATTTTATAAAAAACAGAAATATTGATTTGTAAAATGACACAAAAAATTGAAAAATTAATAAATTTTTAACAAAAACATAGGCACCTTGAGGTGTAGTCCCCACCTACCAATGTAATCTCAAACATCATTGATTTAATGTGTATTACTTGAGATCATTTATTTAAAACATATAAATGGTGTATAAAATAATAATGTAAAGGGTATTTAGAAATTACTAAATATCTAAAAACCCATAAAATAAAATAATAATTTTGAATGTATAATTAGAATTGGAATTGATAGAAGAGATTATCTAATATTAATTTAATTATATATATATATATATGAAAATCTATATTTCAATACGATTATAAAAAATATAAATATAAATTCAAAATTAAATATTTAATGGAATTTCATTCTATGTTACATTAGATGAAAATATTTTTATCAACCTCATTGAATTTGAGGGTACTATTAAAATAGTAATTATATATATATCATGGGTTTCATCAAATTTGAAAATTATAAAAAATAAAAAAATAAAAGTGACTCATAATTTAATAAAAAAATATATAACATATCCAAATACTTACACTAAATAATGAATTTTCAATTAAACATACTTTCTAATAAATTATTCTTCAAACATAAAGAAATCTGACATATAGACACAATTATAGTACAATAAAACAAATTTTGTAAACCAAATAATCTCTCAAATTAAAATTTAATCATAACATATTTCCAAAATAAACTTAAACATATATACTTATTCACATTTACTATAAAATAATAAAAAAATTAATAATTGAAAATATATGTCAAAATTTATAATTATATGGATCTAAAAATTAAAAAAAACTTTTGATTTCTATTGCCTAATATTTTCTTATTCTAATATCTACAGCAATGATATAAAATGTCTAATATTGTTAATATTTTTCTTATCTAGATCGTTAAATTATTTTACTTCCATGGAAGAGAAATCTTATCCTTAGAAATAAATTGAATTTTTTTTATTGAAATTATAGAATTATAATATTTAAAAATAATTAAATTCAATTTCTTGGATTCATTTATTCCTTGATCAGGGTAATTAAATTTTTTAATATGTATTAGAAACTTGATATCACTTAGTTGGAATCTTGAGCACAATGGCGCAAAAATTACATCCTAGGTGAGAGAAATATGAATTGTCCCTAGAATCTAATTATGATGTAATTTTTTCCATATTTTTAGTCTATAAAATGTACATCTAAATACAACCTAAAAATATTATTAGAACATGAAATATAGTTTCTATTTTCTTTTGATTTACAAACCAAAAATAACTCATTACCTCAATATCTTTCCTTCATTATTAAAGATTTAGTGTAACTATGGGGATCAAAGATGATGATTATAGTGCATTATATTTGGTTTCAATACATTATTGTTTGATGTTGATGTTTAAATAAAATGAAAAAATTACAATGATAGAATACGATGATATTTTGTAAATGTTGACTTCTCTATGTGTTTTCCATGTTTTCTTTGTGAAAATTGTTTGGATAAAGAAGGATTTAGGCAATTTTGAATGCAGACTTCATGGAAATTAAATATAAGTAATCCAATGAAGGAAGTGGGATTTTATTGTTAAAAACCATGAAAGTAAAACACATAGAGGGTTTTTAATGGAGATATAGAAGAGGTAGTATGTAGACCAAACAAAAGGATGGTAGTTAGAAGACATTGATTTTATGTCTTCCAAAAAGGATAGACTCTGTGGATTTCATGTAGTTATGAAACCTTGAAGTTGGTTACTCCATATGATAGGTTTTTGGTATGTAGACAAATAAGGGGATATATCACAATGATTTTTTATATGGATCAACAATAACAATAGGTTTTTGTGTGTTTTTTAGATGAAATATCTTATAAATAATCCATTATTCACATAAATAACAATAATGAAAATCAAAATAAAAAATTTGTGTAATTTAGTTTTTTATAAAGGATACATTTCATTTTTATTTCATTGTAGTCATCGTATTTAATGAATTACTTCAAGGAATAGTTGTGTACATCTAGTTAGTTTATGAATGTAGGAAGTGACAGTGCTTATAAAGAATAATATATTGGATTTTAATTGGAGATAGTGCATAGAGGAGTATGACACAATATGTTTATATAGGAGTACAATATGTATGTGGATTTCATGGTATTCAAGTGATGGATTCTCAACCATATGGTTTTATGATTGTGAATTGTGGTATAATTTGCTAAAACATTTTTAAGCAGGGTACTCTTATGACAGAAAAATGAAATGAACCATCATACTAAGGATGTCATGATGAAAATAATATAACCATTAATGAAGGAATAGAAGTGAAGAAGTTAGAATCTCAGAAATATTATTTTCCACAAAATCTTGGTAACCTTAGTGTATTATTATATAACTAACACATAGATGGTGTATAATCCATTCCCGAGCTCTAAGTCATGAACCGGGTAAAAATTATTCAGTTCTTCTTTATTTCAATATTTTTGTGTTTTGTGAATATTCTTAGAAATAAAATAGGTTTAATGTTTTATACCAACATATGGACAATATACCTCTATATTAAAAGTAAAAGAATAAAATATCCATAATGCATCCCCTCTCAGGGTGTCTAGTGCTGCAACAAGACAAAAATCCATGAATTATTTTATGTATCCAATTTAATATATTTTATCTGAATTTATAAAGTAAAAAACTATCATGTACAAATAAATAACAAATATCCAATTGTAAATCATATTTATAATCAATAGTAAAATTGTTTAGAAATAATAATACTAATAATTGCTTTAATAATAAAATATCATTTTAATATTAATGTTAATTATAAAATATTAAAATATAATAATAATATTAGAGTCCTTGAATATATAATATATGATATATAACATATAATATTATATTTTAAAATAGTGAATGGAAAATTTTGATATCATGTTCATATTCAATTAAATATATAAAACAAAATTATTATAAATTTGAATCTTATAGGATATAGATATATTATATTTAATTAAAAAATAGAAAATTTTAAAAAAATGGTAATTTAAAAAATAATATATAACATATCATATTCTATAATTCAAATAAAAAAAATTGATTGAATAATTTATAACTATAATGAAATATATATAAGATAATATACGAAGTTATAGAATGTAAGAAAATGGTTATTGAGATCTAAACCACTATATATGAGAGGGAAAAAATTAAATAAAACCCATATATTAGAAAAAGGATAAAAAATGAATTATAAATCCTAACTTATGCATTGATGGACTCAATATATGTACGTATAATGTAAATAGAGTATTGAATCACTTTCTAAATAATTAATATTACAATATGATGCCAAAATTGAAAGGATGGTTTGTAATTAAATTTTGTATTACAAATCAGACATCGGGATTGTACATTTGAAATCATTTAATGAATAGCCAACTGAAGGAATTAGATATCTATGTGGGGAGAATGAATTTTTGAAGCACTAAAGGAGGCTCTAGTGAGTTGGTTAAGGGGGAGAAGAATAAAATATATTTGAGGAATATGAAACCCTATATAAATTTGGAGAGGTACGTGGGGGTGGGAGTTCAATGATGAAAAATATGATGGTGTGGGAGATGGAGAAGAATGAGATGAAGAGGAAGTTGATGTTGGTAAGAAGAGGTAAAGATTAAAAAATATAGGTGGAGTTTGGGAAGTTAAGAAGCAAGGAGGGAGGGAGTGATGAAAATGAGAAATAGGAATTGGAATGGTAGAGGTAATCAAGAGCGATGGGATGGAAATTAGTGATACAATATTTTGGGGATAATATAGAGATAGTGATATGTGTCTTGGGAAATTATATATACTGTTGTTAAAATATATTTTGATTGTGTGTTTTTTATGTAACTATATAAATATTTAAATATATATAAATGGAAAAAATTATACACATATACACACATAGATAGTGATTTGTGTGTGTCAATTTATTTATTAAAATATTCAAAATGTAAACAATGAATATATGTAAAATTAATGATGTTATTGTATATACCTAAATGAAGTAAAAAAATTCACATAAATTCAATGAATTGATTTTTCATTATGAATATATTTTCATATATATATATATATATTAACATATACACAAACACCAACACACAGACACACATAGATAAATTAAATACAAACTTATTTATAGATATCTACATAGACACACATATATATCATTAGAGAATTTTATTATTTAGATTTGGATTCTTAATATGTATATATTTTTATTTGTTTACCTATGAACAACCGTATGTGAAAAAGATACCAAAAAATTCCAAATTCAATTTCATAATAGTTGGAAATATCAATAAAATGAGTGTCTAATTGGATACCTTCATTGTTGGAAATCTATTCATACAAATTGATACAGGGAGAGAGTGGGAACGATAAACTACCTTGAAATAATGAATGGAAGGGTTTAGCGGAACGATTATAATTATTATTTTGAAATGAGGGCAGCGGTTCCTTAGAAATTATCATGTATCATTTATAATATAATGTGTTATGAGTGATAAAATTTTAAGCACTCAAAAAATATTATTTCATCAATAGTAATTTTAGTGTTGATATATGAATATTTATTAGCACTAAAATTATTGTTGGTAATGAAAAATCAAAAAAAATTACGAATATTATATTATATTAAAACAATATTATATATATAATGTTAATAGATACATGTTATAAAAATTTATATAATTATATTATTATTTTAATAATATATAAAATCTTTTTAAAATTATTAATTTTAGGTAAATATTATTTTTTATATTATTAATAATATTAATAGTTTTAAAGATAAAAAATATTTACAAAAATTAAATTATACATTTATAAATATACGAGGTATATATATTTAAATAATAAATATTTTCAACATATTATGTAATTACAAATATTAATTAAATTTTATATCTATTTTTTAGAAAATTTAAATATCTATTTTTATTATTTATATGTTATTTATTTATATATTTAAAATCACATATTCAATTAATGTCTAGTATGGTGAAAATATTAAGAACACATGACTATAAATATATATTTGTGTTAATTACTATTGAATCGATTTTATTATATATAATTTGAATAAATAAAATATATAATAATATTATTAATAATATTTATCGATAATTTAATAATTTCTATATAGATATGTTTGGTTATATTTATTAATTCTTTTACGATAATAATGTTATAACTTCATTGATGTATGTAAATTTATTCTTATTTTATATATAATTATTATTATAATTCTACATCTCTCCTTATCTAACCCTATCATTAATGAATTGAATTAATATAATTTCTAGAAAAACATCTTCTAAACTTGGTTGAGACGGAACCAATACATATCCCAAAAGCCCATAGTGCATAGTCTAGTGGTTTAGAGGTAAAAAAGATGTAATTTTACATAATCTAAAGTCCTATAGACATGTTATCCATCACAAGTGGCCCCAAGAACCAAAATGTGTAAAAACCATCCATTCCTTATTACTATCTCCCACTAGCATGTCTCCTGAATGACATGTCCATAGTGTATCATCATCCTCGGTTATAAGTGAAATAAACATTTTTAGGATTAGTGATTCCATGGATGGTGATTTCTCATCCAACTGGATCCACACCATAATCCTTTCACCATAATGTACTACACTTGATGAGAATAATCTCTCATACAAAACCTAGAGGATCACCATGAATGCCCCAAGTGCCTAGTGTCCTAAAGTCGTAAATACATGACCTAAAAGCTCAAAATAGTTAAATATTGTATTTTCTATATTACCAATCAATAATACATCCATCATACTTTCACTAATAGCGTGCTACCATACTAAAATAGTCCCACAAAAATATATAAATATATATTAATAATTTTAAATTATATAAATTAATATAATAATAATTAATAAAATTTTAAATATAAATAATATTTTAGAGATATATAAATATTATTAAGATTATATATATAAAAAATTGCACAATATGTAAATTTATTTAATATTACTATCAAAAAAATAATTATTAATTGTATTTACATTTCACATAAAAAATATTATTAATTATATAAATGAATAAATATTATAATTTAAATTTAATGACATTAGATATATTTATAAATACTACATTTATTATATTTAAATAAATAAACTTTTCAATAAAATTAATAGTAAATAAAAATTTAATTTTATTCTTATATATAATAATTAAATTGTACCTAAATATGGATGATTTCAAATATATTTTACTAATAAAATATTAATATTAAATTTTATTTCAATTATTTTTAAAAAATATAAAATTTATTATTTGTATTATATAGATATGTTTATATATGTTTATATATAATTATAATAGAATAATAATATATAATATTTTAAATATGAAATATATATGATATTATAATTTATAAATATAAATCATTCCTTATGTGATCATATTTTCCCAAATCTATTCCCTTTTGTATTTCATCTCTGTTGTGGGGGATTAGTGATTTCTTCTTTGTATCCTGATAGTTTGGGGTTGAATAATTACATTTTAATAATGTATTTATGTATAGGAGAAGTGATTTTATAGATTTAGATGTGATTCTACCATTTTAAAAATGAATTTTTAATTTATAGTGTTATTTTGTTTTTTTGGGTTTTGTTTTATTTATGAATATGTTTTAAATAAACCATTTATTTTGATCTCCCAAATTGAATTTACCCATGTGATGAGGATTAATCGAAATAATAAAATAGAAGTCATTATATAAGGATTGGTGGGAGTATTATATGGTATCGTAATGGATACATTATATATTGAATGTTCCCCATTATGTTCATAAGAGTCTTATTGGATCTTGTAAGGGTTTTATTAGACATCCTAATATTATTTTGAAATTTAAAAGTGTCTTTAAAAGAAATAATAATAAAAAATATCACTAATTTAAGAGCCTTTCATATTTCATACCATAATTTAAATTTAGTAACTTAATTTTGATTGATTTCTTAAGTGTATTATTTTCATTTTCATAAGATTGATTATAATTTCATAAGTGCCTTTTAATTTCATAAGAATGTACCAAATTTTAGATGTTTCAACCTGTAGAAAATTTATATGTTTTACATATTCAATATTGAATCATGTTTTATATTTTAAAACACCACTTTGAATAATAAAATAACTAGAAATATATTATTATTTTTTGAAATGAATACCTCTAACCCAAGAAGGATAAATCCTTCTGATTTTGGAAATTTTTTATATTATGATAATACAATTATCACCCATAAATTTAATTTTTATTTAGAGTGTCTATTGGGATATAAAAAATTAAACCCCTAGGGTAATCATCATGATATTTTTATATCTGATATTTTAAATTTATATTAACCATTCCATTATTAAGGACACCTCATTTTTTCTAAGTCATGGACGACCAAACTGTCCTTCCCCACATCATATTGTTGTCTTTTAATCAAAACTGAACCCTTGGGTATGAGATATCTAATATAATGGTCTATGAAGGATTTCCCTCATTATATTATAGTATTGAGAACCTCTCATTTCCTTCATTATCATGTGTGTTTATTTTTTGACAAATCTCATTTTTTTAGAGCATTAAGGTCTCAATCATTATTTTGAAATGTTTATGGAATTATCAACATGTTTAATTTTATAGGTATATATTAAATTATCCTAAATTATTAAATAAAAAATTAATTAAATTTATATGGGAAAGTGTGTTTCTCATGTTTAAAATATACACATATTATTTCATTTTATTAATGGTTTTTATGGTTTTTATTTTATTGTTCTCATTTTTATATATATTTTTTAAAAAAAAATATTTCCCAGTTTCTGAGATTATTTATTTAAACCATATTTCATAAGACATTAAATTGTTAATGATAGTAATACAAAATTTGGATTATTATATTAAATTAGGCCTCCCTTTTACAAATGATATAAGATTAATTAGTAATAGGGGATGCTAGATAAAATAATTATTATTGTATTTGATTATACTAATATTTATTTTTTATAATTTATAGTTGTGATTTCCATTTTTATAGATATATCTACCTCATTTGGAAATGACATGGTCAATTGGGATATATTAATTGTATATGAAGACAGTATAGTTGTTTATTACAATTGGGGCATAAATAATGGACTTGAAAATTGATGGATGAGATATTCGATGGTAAGGAAGTGTTTTAGCAGTTACTGGAATAAAATATAAAGAGGTTAATCAAGGGGATTAATTTTGTGTTGTGTTTTGTGTTCTACTTTATCGATGGTATTAAATTGGTTAGAAATAAATTCATATGGTAATTGGTTTTGGTGTTTCAAAAATAATTGATTGTTATTAATAATTTTGGTTACATTTTAATGAATGGGTAAAGGATAAGTTAAAAGTTTGTGGTAGATAAATATTTTTTTTAATAAATACAATTAATGAATATAATAATTAGTTTAATATGTTGGGTAAATTTTTTTCCTATAAATGTAAAATCATTAAATTAAACGGTGTTATGTTACCCATTTTTTGGCTATTCTGTGTGGGAAATATGGAAGGATTATATTGAAGAGAAATATTAGATTTTGGAGGAGAGTAGTGATTTTATGGGGGTTCATATGGGTTTTGGTAGTGTTATGTTAGAATGAACCATAAAATTGGGATGCTCGGTGACTATTATATTTTTAATTATCGTTGTGATTTTTTATTCACCTGACTCGAGTTAGATATGATTATTTGTTCCCAAGATGATTTTCAATATGGGTTTTCCCTAAAAAACCTTTTTGAAGGGGAAACAAATGGTAGAATTATCTTACTTCCTCTTTATATGATACATGTTTCGATTGGGAATCGATGATTCATAGTAGTTATATTAAATTGGATTATAATTTATTTATGTTTTGATTTTTTAAATACATGGTAATTCTTTTATATTTTGGAGGTGGTGATATATGGTTGGGGGTTTTCATGGTTGATGAAATATGCGAGGTTAGAGTAAAACATATTCATGATACCCAACTATAAGAAAAATGTGTTATAAGGTATGGATATGTTATGTGGTAGTTTAAATGTTTTGTCTATGATGTGTTTATAATATATGGAATTTTTGTTATGTGATATATAATTTTTTAAGGCACAATTATAGAAGGGATAGTGAATAACAATACAATATTAGTTGGGGAATGAATGTGAATTCCAAAATGGGAGGTCGTTTTTCTATATCTTATTTCTATATTCATTCTGTAATATGTTATTTTACATGTATTTGGTGTTATCAATAAAATCCCTGATACGTTATTGAATCAATTAACCTTGTAGGTGCTTGTTTTTTCATTGATTCATTCACTAAAAATATAGGTTTCCTCATTAAGATTTTCATGATTGTTTATGAGAATGATCTTAATAAGTATTAATATATTCTCACACATATACATAAATATACATTATATGTTTCATTTATGGATTTGGATACCAATATGAATAGTAATTACATGGAGATCTAGGTTGCTATCAGATATTCTTCCATATAATTTTATTTTGGGTAGTCCAGTTTAGGGAAATTGTATTCTATATGAAATTATTATATTATAGAATATTTTTTTCATTTTATATTATAGATTATATTATTGGGTTACATTAATATATTTTCATGGTATTTATAAGGTTAATTCCACAGATATTTATTTTTCTACTGTTCGCGCTAATTACCATGAAAAGTCATATTACTGGAGGGACTTGAGGGTCATTGTTATTTTTACTATGGGTACTAGAGGAGTTATTAGTGGGGTAGAGTAAAAAAATTGTATTAGACAAAATAATAATAGTTACAATAAATATTTAATTTTAGAACTAATGATAATATCCTGAAAATAATTGGGAAACAATGTTAGGATATTATTTTATGTGATATAGTGTGGTTGACCTACAAGGATATCGATGATTATAGACCATTTGGACTTTATTAATGGATATTAATCTTATTGAATTAATTTTTCTATGTAATAACAATTTAATATTAGATACTTTTAATTGTACTTGAATCATATTTTTTCATTTTTTTTAAATTATATTGATTTTGGGGGGATTTGAAATAAATATAAATATAATAACATTTTATAAATTCTATTTTTCCCTGATTTTTTAGTTTTCATTAGTTAGGATGACATGGTTGATAGATGTAGGGTGGGCCTAACTATGTAAGATATTCCATGGAGGTTGGAACGATTTGAGTTATAGCTCCATGTATAGGTGATTAATGAGTTGGAAATCAATGATTTAGAGACTGAAAAATTGATAACTTATCTTCTATTCTACATCAATTTGATCCATTATAGGGTGGAGTATTTTTTTTATTTTTCATATTTGATAATTTTTTGTAGAGTTTCATTCATATATTATGATGGAGGTGCAGTTTTATATTAATCCTCTTATTAGTAAGGAAACCGAGCATCAAGAAATTAAGGATAAATTTAAGGACATTTTCCCTTTTTCTCAAAATATTTTCCATTATGATGATAGTATAGAACACCATTTACAACAGGTGACATATGCCACTATTCGGTAATTAGTATCCCTATATATATTTCATTTTTATATATAGGTATATAAAAAGGGATATGTGAGAGAGAATATTCATGTGCTAATTGTATTCTCTCAAGTGGGGATTCATGAGGGCTTCTTAAGGGTGAGTGTTGTTTATTTAGGGTCCCACATATCATAATAGTTATGGCTTTAATATTTAGTGATCCATTTAAACATAATTTCTCACTCTAATTTGGACCTTTATGTTACCAAGAACTAATGAAGAACTCTCTTCCCATGTTCGTTTCTTGTGGAGATCATATCATTGGTGACTAATGTTTCTAACCAATACATAAGAACTAGCATGTTGTATATAACTATATTTTGTTCCAACCTTAGTAGATGTTTTAAAAAAATGGATATCTAAAATAATGATGATTATGTCTCCTAGAAGATGATCTTATATGAGGAAATGAAAGGATGATGCATTGATGTCCCTCTTCCTCAAAGATATAAAGCTAAAGATGTCTATGAAGGTGGTTGTATATAGAGGCTGTAAGACAATGTATCCAAGTGCCTTCAATTTCATAGAATAGAGATTCTATCACTAGAAGAGATATAGATAACTTGGGGAATGAAATATTTATCACATATCTTAGATTATAATTTATTTTATTCTAGAGCATAAAATTTCTTCATTAAACATACAATAATGAAATTTATGAGACTCTAGTTATATAGGGTTATAGTGTTTAGGGTATTGACTATGCTTGTTTTTAGTCATATGGGTCTTATTGATTCATATCATGGTTTTAAGATAATTATAGAGAAATATTATTAATTAGGGGATTTTATTTTTAATATGTATTGACTGTATAATTTTATATTTTTCCTGGATTTGTTATTCTCTCTTCTCATTATGATCGATTATTTCCAATGTGGAAATGCATTCTATGATGTTGAAGCCCAGAATGTTATGTTTTTTAAGAAATATGGTCATCATATTTTTTATAGTATTTCATTACATCTATTTTATATAAAGGTAATTATATTGATTTATTCATTAGGGAATCATGTGGTAAAGTCTCCATTATTTTTATGTTGTTTTTGAATTTTTTCACAATGAGTGTGTATCCAATCCATTTTCAAGTGATATAAAATACATGATATAACATTATAATAATGAATCAATGATATTTATGTTATCCTATCAGATAAAAACTATGACTGTTGAGAATCCATAATGATTATTTTACAGAGAAGGTATTCCTTACCCTAGTGTTCCATTGTTTGTTGTTTAATTGTTTATTTCTATAAAAGCATATAGTTCTTAGGGATATGTTTACACTTTACATAATTAAATCATGTTTTAGTTAAGAACCATCATGATATAAATATTATAAAATATTTATTCAATCAATTAATTGGGGGAATCTGGTTTTTTTTAAATTTATATAATGTCTATATATCTTCAGATTTGGGGGAATTATGAAAATATACCAGAGACTACATTAATGTGTTTACATGGGTAGTAAATGATTATGTTTATGTAATTCACTATAACGAACCCCATGACTATTTTCATGGGAATAATGAACTTAATATTTTTTGATGTCATAGATAATATGATCAATGTGTTTATAAAAGAAATTATAATATACTTAAAATTATAGTAGGATCAGGATAATCATCCTAGAGTTATTTTATATATCCTTTTGAACCATCACCACTATGAAATTCTATAAAAGTTATGTTTGTTGATGAAGGGTGTAATTTTTAACAATAATTTCATGTCCATTTTGGTAGTGGTAGTTGATCAATTTCATATTGAGGAATGTTAAACTTATATAAAACCCAATAATGATGCGAAGGTATAATATTTCCTTAGTCTTATGGTATATTAGAATTTTTTTCTGTCTGATTTTTGTCAAATTATATCCCAATTGACATCCATGAATTTGAATGTCCTGGATTTCATATTGAATAACTATGATCATTTAAAAATTGTATTTTTGGAATGGTATGTTTATTTTTCCTTCATTCCTACTATTTCATGATTAGGTAGGGATGATTGAAGATTTAACTGATTCTTCTCATCATGTTATTCGGTATATAGATGTATCAAAGGTATATAATATGTTGTGGATCAATGAAGCCATGTTCCCATGAGTGTAACTACACCACCAATTTTTATGATTTTGTATTAGTGGTCTTTGATTTGAATTTATGTTGACAATACCTAAAATGATAACGATATATATTCATTAAAAATGAAAGGATGTTATAGTACATATTATATCAAATAGATATAAATCTTCCTTGGTATAGGTGGATTGAGTTCTTATAGGGATAATAATTCTCTATCTCTTACACATTGAGGTATGAAACTGTTTTTAAAAATGCACAAAAAATGGATTTATAGGGAGATATTTTTTGGGAGATTGTAAATTATGGGAAAGTGATTATTGACAATGTAATGACGCATATCAATATACAAAAGGCTGGTTTTAATAGTTTCATGTACTATATGACATAAAACATCCATTCTAAAATGGTTTGTTGAGTTTAATTGTTGAGACTCGGTCATAGTAGTAATAAGTGATCATTTCCATCATGGTGATATTCTAGAGGTATGGCTACTAGATGAATGGAATTAGATGCAGTTTTGGGGGAGGATTTTTGATCTATCATTGATAAGAGATGATAAAATTTGTGAATTTCATAGCTCACTCTTGGATTTTATTCATAATATCTATGTGCTTTATAATTACTTATGACGTTAAATTTGGTTGGATGGAATTATGTGATAAATAGTGGAGTTTTAATGATGATATTTTTTCTAGCATTATAAGAAGGATGATCATTGGTTCTCATGTGATTTTTTGAAACAATTAAATTTTTTTATGTTGATGTGGTAGAATATATTTACGGGTTTTCCTACAGGTTATACATAATCTCAAGGGGTTATGTTTAATTTTATTTTAGTTCAGATATATTGAACAATCCATCTCATTTTCTAGTTATTAAGGAGTATAATACAATTGAGTCACAACTGAGGTTGTTTATAGATGATTAATTGTTTTCTATGGGGTACTAATGACCAACATCACTTGTTGGGTTCCTCATTTTCTTAAGGATTCTAGGGAGGACTTTAGAATTTTGTTTCTCTTATGTATTTCATAACACATCCCTCCATTTTCATATAGATATTAAGTTTGTGTGGACCATTTAAATGAAAGTAGATATGTTTAGTTGATGCATCTTTGACTTTGGTGGAACATGGGTGAAGCACAGTCCCTTATTTGGATATTCATATAATAACTACAACCACTCTTACTTTGAAATATATCTGTGTAAGGAATTTTATGGGTAGAATTGAATATATTGGTAGTGTTGGCCTGAGTTTAGAGTGGTGGTGATATGTAGGCAAGATGCGTTATAAAAGAATTATTGGGAAGGATCAAATGGATTTTTTGTCGATGAACGTGGAACATGAAATTAATAATTCCTAGGTTGATCAATGGAAGAGACAAATATATTTTTAGTATTGAGATCATATATTCTTTAGGGTTCCCCCTCATTGGGGTTGGTAGAGGATTGATAAAGGGATAATTCCTTCTCCCTTAATAATCATGATTTTTTTGCATTGGGATGCATCAGTGTGGTGGAGTATTTCCTAATGCTTAATCATCATTTAATCCAAATTCATGATTAATTTCATGTTTCATATCATCCCAATTATAATTAAAATTACACCATTATCTTTTATTATGGATAGCTGGTTATAGAATATTATTATATGTTTTTGGAGTGAAAAATCAGGATTTTGGATTATCTAGACAATATATAATATTAGTAATTTCATTCATTGGTTCACATTTTATTCAATTATTATTATCTAGTAGTGTATAAATAATTAAATCAATAAATGATGTGTTCATAGAATCCATGAAATTTTATAACCATGTTTTACATTCATGATGATATATTTAATCTTGTTTGAATTTTTTAAATTTATTTGTTTCCTATACAGATTTGGTTGAGTTTATTGATGTATTATGTTTATTTGTTCCTAAGTGGTAGAATTTACACTGTTTGGGAGGTATATTCAGTTGAATAAAGTTTATGATTAATCTTTTTGATAAAAAAATGTTTTGTTTCGATTATCAATGATGAGAATCATTTGAGATGTATATATTTAAGGGCCTTTATTTTTTCAAAAACACATTATTTTGTTATTTCCTCAGTGATAGGGGGTTATTCAATGTATACATTGTTTTTGGGAAGGATAATATTAATTTAAAAAATGATTTATGTTTTCTAGAAGTAATTCATTATTTTTATTAATGATTCTGAAATTTAATAAGTGTATCCATCATTAATAAATTATTTCATCATTATCTATTTTTCTCAGGTTTTGTTTCCAACTAGGGCATAACATATTGTTTGATTACACTCTTTCAAATGAAATATACATTAAATATTATTTCATATTATTTAAGCATAAGATTTGTTGTAGTATTGAAAATAGTTTTAATGGATTTCATAAGTGTAACATTGGTTGTCATTATAGTCCATTGGTTTTCATAAGAGTCTTCTAGGATTAATTAATATAACATCTCTCTGTATTAGATTAATTTGGATTTAATAAGAGTTATTATAGAAATATATAAGAGTAAATATCCATATGATAAGAAAATTTCCAACATCATAAGAGCTAATGAATTTCATAACAGTATTTTAATTGATTTCATTAAAGTCATATTCTAATTTTTAAGATATTTTTTGATTTTATGAGAGTCAACTATTAGAAAAAAATGTATTTTTATATGATTTAGAAAGGAATTATTTAATTACTGAATGACCTAATTTAAATCCAAAAAACCAAAATAATATTAATATTGATATGTGAAAATAATTCATTCTCTTGAAAAATATTTAATCTATAATTTTTGAAAATTTTTAATATTAATATATTATGATTATCAAACCAAATTTATAAATGATTTAGCGTATGTATTTGGATTTTAAAAAAATTACAATTTCTTGACAGAATTTTTACTGGACTCTTCTATCTGATATTTAATATTTATAACACCCCTTTAAAATTTTTATTCCTCCAAAAAAAATTTATTTTTTGATGAATACAAATAAATTTATCAGTTTTAGTGGGTACTATTCAACCAATATCATTCCATTACATCATGATATAATATAATATGAACTATAAATCAGTTCCACCACGAGTTCTCAGACTTTCAAACATCTTTGGTTACATCATTTTTTTGTGTAGTCAGATGTCAAAGGTTTTTATCCATATAGGGGATTAAAGGATTCTTTTTTAATTTCTATATATTGTGTAATTATCATGGAACTAGATTAAATAGTTAAATAGGTTGAATGAATATAATTAATAAATTAGCTTGTTTAATAATTTTTAAAGGTAAAATTGTATGAAATTTTGACTAAATATTCTTCTGTTATTTCATGTGATAAATGGATTCATATTTCACTATTTTTAATTTATTTGGAGGTGGATTTTTATTTACTATTGTGATATGTGTCTTAGTTTCTATGATTATTTAATCATGTAATTTTTCATAAATTGTTTCATTTTTAATGATGGAAATATGTTGGTTGGGTGAAACTATTAAATTTAGAGATCTACACAGAGTTAGAAGGAATTAAATTAATTTGAATTCATTCATGAAAAAATATGTATCAAAGGGGTTCATGGTAATAATTGTCAATATTTATTAGTTTTGGGTTATATTTTTCTTTGTGGAAATAGTTAATTAAATTATGGATGTTGTATATTATTAGAATTTATAAGTAATTATTGTAGTGGATAGAGTGCTATTAATAAAATGGTGTCTTCATTGATAATTGTTGAAATATATGGATCTTTTATTTTGTGGGAATGAAGTGTTATGGTAGAAATTGTTATGATACTCGAAGAAGGTGATGTGATGGATTGGTTTTGTGTTGGGAGGATTTGATTTAGTTTCCTAGTAGTGTGGAATTTGATGGAAATTATTTCATATTTTAATGGATATATATTGTATCTAAATTAATAGTGGTTGATACTAATTTTTTTATAACTACAAATTATGGGTAAATAGTGAAATGAAATTGTATGGTTTTTAATTTATGGTTTTCAATTAAATATGGTATATAAAAAAATTATCAATTTAATTTGGCCAGTAAAAAATAAAAAATAGATACATTTATCATGTAATTATATGGCAGTTCATGAACTATTAATGTGGGTTTTTATGTGGGGAGTTGTTGGTTCTTATTGTAGAGGTATAAATTGATGTAGAAATATAGTGAATATTTTGAGTTTATAGGTATAGATGTTGGTATTTATGTTTTGGTTCGATCTTCTTGGTATGGATTATATGTTATTATTTCATTTAATAATTTCGATGTGATTTTTTATACACCCAACCTAAGCCAGATAACATTATTTATGTGAAAATTCTTTGGGTTCATACTATTTTCCCGAAAAATTCATGTTTTTGAAGGAATTAATGAATGATAACCCGCACGTTCCACACTCTACCATTTATATGATTATGGGGATGTGAGGGATTATAGTGAGTATATGAATATGGACATGAATGGATTTTGTTTATGATATATTATTTATTGGATGACATTGTTATGTATTGGAAATGGTTATATATGTTGGGGGAATTTTGTGGATGGAGGAATATGTGATGTTTTTTTCATTAATTTTATTGGTAGAAATTATAATATAAATTCGGTACACAATTGGGAAATGATATGTGGTTAATGATATGTAATACCATCAATTTGTATTTGTGATGTTTCAGGAATTTGATATGAATATAATATCCACTGAATTGACTCTGAAAGGGATTACGAGAAGCGATACATATTCCAATCAAGGAATAAGGGTGGAAACCAGTGGTTATGTTTTTTTGAATTATATTATTTCTATTTCATTAATTGTATGTTTTCATATATGGATGTGATATTGGGTTTGTAAGCCTTACTAAGGTTGGGTGTTAGTTGTCCGTGGATGCTCTTGTTTGTTCTAATTGACATGTACTGAATCAATGGGTGCCTGCATGGTCTAATGGTATGTCATGATTTAAATATCAATAATCCTACAATAGACTATGGGATTGTTGAAATCACATAGTTTCCATATCTCAAAATAGGTGAGTCCTTATCCTATAAAAAACCTAAATAAATACATATATATATATATATAAATTGACAATGACACTAGAATTATTTTGGGAAATAATCTATTGAACTTCATAAAATGTCATCCCCAAGATTTTGTGTATAATTATTTCACAACAATGGGAATGAAATAGTTGATATATAACATTAAATGACACTATAAAAACATGTCTCTGAGAAAAGTCTCCATAATTTCATGAACTCTTTGATCAATCACATGCCTTAGAGGTCTGCACCACCTACAAAATCATCATACTCCAGAATACCTCTATGGGAATCTCCATTAATTAGATTGAAAAAATTATTCAAAATTATTATATACCAAATCATATTTAAAATTTTGTATCATAATCCAATATATAATATCCATAGCTACAAGGACTGAGCAGGGTGTGTATATACATACCCAATATGAAACATCAAAAACCCTGATCACTAATACAAAATATACAATTAGCGACCGCCAAAGGCAGTCCATAATGGGATTTAGAAACCGCTCATCGACGACCAATGGTGGTCGCAGTTGGCTAGAGGAGCAGTACCGACTGCCAAAAGTGATCTATAATAATCCAAAAAAAATATACCATTAGTGACCTCCTAAGGCAGTCACTACCCTGGGATTTTTAAAAAAACAGATCTTTGATAGCATTCAAAGAAGAAAAAAACATTCTCCTACAAATAGAATTATGTTTAGAAGGTTCAATGTGGTTGTGTATTTCGATTAATTGGAAGGAAACTGAAATTTACAATGCACCTAAGGTGATAAGAATCCAGAAATCACCCCATTCTCATTGTATATGGGTTTCTCCATAATCACAAGGTCCTGGAGTGACACCATATGTGGTCTCTAAAATGAATCTTTTTAAAATAAAGACCAAACCTGAAATCTGTTTCTTCCATGCTAAATAAAAAAACAATGTTGCATTCATAAGGAGAAAAACCTAGACCCCATGTCACCAACAATAATAAAAATTTATATATTATACATTCAAGCTATTTAAAACAAAGCTGATAAACTATTACATCTAACGAGAAGGTAAAATAGGAATGTCCCAGTCCAATTATTAAGATACATGAAAAATCATCATAATTTAGTGAATGGATAATGAAATATTACACTACAAAGGGTGGTTAAAATAAAATGTTAGTAATTAACTGATATCATGGATTCTGTAGCATGTACTTCAGGAATATTATCATGCTTCAAAGATAATAAAATCATGATACAAAATAGATTCTAAAATACTAAACAATAATAAGCTCCATAGATCAATTCTAAATCAATATTATTGTCTGGATGAAGCTTCCCCACTTGTGAGATATCCAGCATTCTAAGAGGCTATAGAATAAAAAATTGACAAGGAACGAAAGAAACCAAAATGAATATAAACGAAAGCACAAAACAAAAAACAAAATGGAAAATATATATATATATATATAACACAAAATGAAAAACCATATATATCACATCAAAAAACTACTGACCAAATGCATTCAGTTTCCATTATTTATCTTTCTTCAAATGAAATCATTGTGATAGCATCCCATCAAAATCACCATAAATATATCTCATCAAGATAACGAAAGAAAAAATAATAAAAACCTGTATTCAGAAAACATTAGACCTTTCAATCTAAATTCTCAATCAACCTACATATATAAAACCAAAAACAATTAAATAAATAAAATATAAATAGGAACTTTTCTCCCTTGGAAAAAACACATCATGTTTTATGAGGAATTTCATAATATTATTTTACAAGGGAAAATTTGAAAGGTAAATAGTTATTGGATTATGGAATTTTACAAGAAATTCATTCTTCTAGGAAACCTATAAACATAAAACCAATAAAAAACAAATGACATTACAACTAAAGATTAGCCTTACCCCATGACACCCTGAAATATCCCTATGGGTCTGTAAATCATAATCACTGGTACATTGACATGTAACTTTAAAAAAGACTTGAACATGTCTAATATTACATCTATGATATTTATCTATTCCATGTAATCCAATACTCCTCCCATTCCCTAAATAGAAATTAGATATTGGAGATTAAATTCATGTAAATTGTAAACTATAGTATATTTTACACCTCCTCTATGGGATGACACAATCCAAAATACTCTGATCTAATGGGGTTATAATGGGATAGGTAATAAATAATTGATTTATTAAAAAAATGATAGTATGCTTTATGACATATCACATCTAAAAAAATAAATTGGCAGGTCCTCCATTGAAATTAAAAAATAAAAATAGCACCAGGTGTTTAACAAAATGACAGTGTATAACTATAGACAAAAAATTAAATCGGCAGTGTAAAATAGTAGACCATATTTAATGACCGTGTATAAAAATAGACAATATTAAATGATAGTTAATGAAAATAGACATTGAAAAAATGATAGTGTATATTAGTAGACAGTATATAACAGTATATTATTAAATTAAATCTTATAATAGTAGGCATTAAAAAAAATAAAGTGTATAACAGAAGACTGTAATAGTTAACATTAATGAAAACGATCATGTATAAGAGTATACAATGTTAAATGGGAAGATATTGATAGTGTATTAACATAACGTAATAAAATTTCAAAAATATGGTCATATCATCATCCATATAGTTACCATGAAAAATAGATAAAGGATAATAAATTAATGCATCCAAGAGAAGTGGTATCAAACAATGCATCCAAAAAAGACAATTTTAGTCCAAATTAAGTCACATATACAATCTAATCCAACAAAAAAAGAAATAAAATACATACTTGTATAATATCTGAAGTTTTTCCATGGTTATCCATTAAATCCGATGATAAATTGAAAGATAATCATTTATGAAGTAAAATAATTTATGAAATGGAAAAAAAGAAATTGATGAAAAGAAAAGATGGTATATTTTTTTATGAATATGCTATTAATTATTTAAAATAGTGAGTGATCATTGTATATTATGTGCATGATTAACCTAGGGAGTGGATGAGATTATATTTCCATAAATATTTAATTGAAGGATGTAGATATTCTTGGAAGAATGATAATTAGAATAAAAATTATCTACATATGAGATACGTGGAAGAAAAATTATCCAAAAATGAAATAATGTTATCCTAAAACTCTACTCCACCGAGATATGTAGATTGAAGAATCCGGATGTGAGAGAGAGGGAGGAGACAGGGGAGGAGTCCAGGTGAGGTGTGAGGGAGGGGTGGTGGTGAGGTAGGATGGGATGTGGCAATGGCTCTAGGTGCAGCGGTGTAGGCGGGGGGGGGGGGGGGGGGTTGGAGGCAGAGGTTCGACAAGGAATGATGGAGGGGCAGTGGTGGGGGAGGATGGACAGCAACCACGACTCTAGGTCCAGTAGTGGGGAAAATCCTAGTACAATGGAGGTGATGGACAAGAGGGAGGGGGACATCGACATGTCCCTAAACAACAGGATGGAGTCGGGGGAATTGTTTTAGGGTGTGTGAGGATGATTTGGGGATTGGGTGCAATTGTGCTGATTTTTTTTAATTTGGGTGAGTGACCAATGATGGCAGTTGCCCGATCCAAGGGCCTCAAATGAACAATTCTCTATTATTGAACCACAATCTATATATTGATGTCATATATTCATACATAACATAAATAAAAAAATTAAATGGATGTAGAATTCAATAACATCACTAGAGTGCCTTCACTAAAAGATTCACCCATAAAGGGGACAACAACATTATAATGCATCCTTATTAAAAATAAATAATAAAACTATACATTGGAGACTATTAATTAAGAACTCTAAATAAAAATAATGATAATCAAATTACTGCATATAATACATCTTAACGAAAGCACAATCAACACGTATCACTTGTAAGAATCAAAATCAGTGAGAATCATAAAAAAAATTATTAATATTTATATGATGTGTTTTCTATTCTACATACACATGTAATATTGAAAACCAATTCCAGAATAGAATCGAGATAAGGATCCAAAATCACTTCCTGATGAAATTAATTTACTCAGAATGTATGTGGTAGACTTGTTTTGATCATTGGAAATTAATTCCATGCAAAACATGGAAATATAATGTTATGCAAGAAAAAATATGTTCCCAAAGTGTTTTGTGGAAGTTATAAAAATATGATTTGAAGAAGTTACAATTTGATCTTAATATTGTGCAACAAATAATAATTCCAAGAGAACTGTAGGAAAAAGTTAAATGAGTTCACTGATTTTTGAATTTTTCGTTTTAATGATTTTTTAAATTCTGTAATTGAATAAAAAATTATCCTACAAAGAGATAGATAGAATAAAAATTATTAGAAGGTGAAATAATACTAACCTAAAGTAAAAAAACCTAAGGCTAAAGATATTAGTAGAAGGTAGACCCCAACGACATAGGTGGTGATGGAAGCAGAGGTGGAGGTTGGGTGACAAATCATGGGAGAGACCGTGGTAAGGGAGGATGGGCAGCATCATCAGATCTGGGTGCGTAAGTGGGGGCAGTGGTAGAAGCGGTGGTTGGGAGAGGCCTGGGGGGGTGCTGGATGTGTATTCAAAGGCAAGAGGGAGAATCGGTGGCCATAGAGAGGATTGGTGGTGGATGTGGAAGGTGAGCGAGGGTCGGCGGCATCATTGGGAAAGGCGAGAGGGTTGAGCGGAAGTCACGGGTCACTCCACAAAGGGAAGGGGTCAGGGGTTGGGGTCACGGGGTTAGGTTTTGGAGTAGATTATGCCCCATTATTTTTAATTGAGCTTAATGATGACCATAGGCAGTCACTAGATTTGCTAGAATCAAAAACCCATAATTCTTATAGTGATTGTAAACACAAAACAATTAGTCATCAATTGAATTAGTATGATATGTACAAGGGAGGTAGATAAAGAGGATCAATAGAAGAGAAATTTTGATCAATGATCATGATACTAAAAACTAACTAGAAGATTGTTAATGGAGGATATAAAATAAATTACCTATAACTATAAGTCTAATGACTACATAGAATCCTCAGTCTTCACAACTATAATACTTTAATGTCTTAGCACACAAGAATACCATGAATCTCAAAAAATAGAAGAGTTTGTGAATCCTAAAGAAAATATTTGTCCATGTGTCACATAGTAAATGAATCCCAAGGGTTTCAAATAACCACCAATCTCATATAATCCAACATAATTAGTTTTCAACTACTATACATCCACTAAAATCCATGGAGGGTATATTTTTCACCATTGAAGAACACTCTCCAATTGAGATAATTTCTCATCCTATGACCAACCAAAACCATATCTGATTATCGTTAAAATCAACTGAATGTTGTATCCCATGAAACCATTCCATAACAAAAGTGGGAGACGTGTTTATTTCTATAGATAATGAAACCATTGATAATGTACCATCCTTGAGGGGGACCAATAACATACTTTGGTTCATTGATGGGTGAAGTGGAATCCCATACATAAAAAACATTCCCTTAGTCCATATAGGTCAGTACCCAATATATTTTTATATATTAATTGTGTGGCCCATTCCCTAACATAATTTTTCTATTCAGTGGAGTTCTAAGCCCTTAATCAATCTATTAATCAGGAATAAACTTCATTGTTATCTAACTAATGCTAAAGATTAAAAATTATCAATGCCACCATATGTAATATCTCAAATATCAGTGATAATATCACTATTGGGTTATTTATTGAAATTAAATTAGAATGGAATACTCACATGTCACAATTCTAGCTTGGACAAGGAGATATGCCTCTTTTCATTCTCTTAAATAAGAACACAATGTTTGGCATGGTGTACATGGTGTTCATCCCTAAGAAGTAACTTATATCTATATGGATGCATATCAAGGTATTAATGTATCATCAACATGTCATGTACAAATAAAAACTTGGTATATCGACCATGTGTTTTTTAAGTCTATACCTCCATTAAAATTATCTTCTTCCATAGATACAGGACGTGTATTTCTCTCTCACATATCATGTAAAGACAGAGAGCCACCTATGAATGCACTCCATGTGAATAGTAATCTTATTAGCTAAGGATAAATTTTTCTAGAATATTTCACATAGAAAGTGTTATTTTTCATTGATTAATATCATAGACAGAAAATTAATGAAGATACACATTGTGTGTTCATCTAAACTACATAATTTGTAGACAGTTATTTTAAACAAAATTCATCCCCTCACCATAACATCGTGTTATCTCCATTGATTTCTCTACTTATCTCAATCAAAACTTCATTGATGTCCCCAATAAAGGTTATAATTCCATAATTTATTAATCGTAGGCCATATAATATCAGAAATTTGATACTACACCAACCAAAATTGACTTCTATTGTCCTATGTCACTTCATTTAGAGATATTTCACCATATATGCCTCATAACCTTCATGTTCCACTATATTTTGAGTTTAATTCCTATAACCATTTCTGATATCAACCAAAAAAAATCTATCATGGTCCAAGGAATCAATCTTGTTTCATATTGGTCCTATAAACTCGAAATTTCATCATAACCGTAGGACATAAATTGATTCACCCAGGATTTAGGAATAAAATAATAAACAATCAATTGAATATCATTGATGATCATTTATAACCTCCCCATTTATTATAGGGTTAAATTCCCAACAAAACCCATGTAAATTTTTTTAAAATTATATGAAATTGTTCTGATTCTGTAGTTTCTAACGGTGTGTGATTCCGAGGCCCAGAGTGGTCAAAATGTTTTATGAAGTTTCTATGTGTGTTCAGTGTATTTTTAAGCTGGTTTTGGATACTTTTGAACTAGTGATCGGAATCAAATTCTGAGGGCACCATTGAACTCACAACTCCAAGGATTGCTTCATGAGACCTTCACCACATCTGTGTTCTACATAGAATGGATGTTCAATTCCCGACTTTTCATGGATGAATGGAGAGGAAATAAAAATAAACAATTTTTACTTTATTTAAAATCTCCATGTGGGAACAGTCCAATTTTGAAAAACCTTATTTAATGAGGTGTAACTCTTATAACAACCATTTAATGAGCCAACATTAATTAGTTGATGAAATCATTTTAATGTGGCCTATACCTCTTCCATGGAGGATTGTTTTTCTCTCAGAGGTTGGAGATTTGGTGGAATATGGATCTCCAATGAGGAAATATTCATCCTCGACATTCTATCCTCTAATGAAAAACCTTCAGTCAATGAATGGAACTATCACCCACGAAGAACGACGATGGTATCATTTTCTTCTTCGTCTTCTCGGAACTCTCCTCTCACCATCATCAATCGACAAATGAGGTCGGGGTCATTTTTATTGATTTCAATCATCATTATTCATCATTCATGATCTTCAATAATAGCCATTTACTCTCACCCAAATGTGGATGGTGTGGGATGAACAAACACAGACCAAAAACACTCCATTGGTTCTCATTCATTGATGGTGGGGCGACACAATGGCGCCGCTGGAGGGACAAACCGCAGAGGTACATGCGATGACCAGTAACGATCCGGTCGCGGAAGATGCAGACAAAGCTAGGGTCGCAGGGCCGTAGGAGGGGTGTGACGCTGTCATGCCATGCGGAGAACCAGGTCACGACCAAGCGGGTCGTGGCAGTGTTGTAGGGGCGTGGAGCCGTCGCACCACACATAGAACTGAGCTGCGGCCAGGCGGGCCACTGCGGTGCTGGCGGGGCGCAGCGTTGTCGCGTCGCGCAAAGAACTGAGCCACTTCCAAGAAAGCCACGATAGTGTTAGAGGGGTGCAGTGTCATCTCACCATTCCAGAGGAAGGAGTCGTGACAAAACTAGCTGTGGCAGTCAGACGGGATGGGAACGGCATAGTCACGCCATGCCAGAGAAAAACTGCGACAATGGTGTTGCAGCGGACAGAGGAGGGTGGGCTGCTGAGTTGTCTGTCGGAGTGCACATTACATGTGGGACCCAAAGGGTCCTGTAGTTATCGACCAAACGACATGCACTGTCCATTTCTGAAGAAGAGAGGGGGTGTAACCCTCCACCAGATTGATAGGGCGGGCACCACAAGGTGATGCCCCTAGCTGGAACCCCCGCAGTCCAAGAGGGCCGGCTGGGTAGAAACGTGCACCCCCCCCCCCCCCCCCCGCGGGTTGGGCCTCGGGATATGCCATCGTGTTCCCCTGGGCTGGGCCACCGGCGCAGGTCACGTGGACCGAGCCGCCCCGTTGGCCCGGGCCGCCACAAAGGACCGGGCCGTAGCTGCTGGGCCGGGTTGGTTCAGGCGGTCCCGGCCGATTTCGGTGGGCCAGGTCGGACCCGCAGACTGGGTTAGACACCGGTTCGGATCCAAAATCATTTCTGGTGACCAAAACTTTGTCGGGTTGTCCCAGACCGGGTCAGACCGGGTCGGACCGACTAGGCCAGACCGGTCCCGGACCCGGGTTGGATGAAATTCACTTTTTTGCCCATATCATGGGCTACGAGTGTCTAATTAATGAACCGACTATGGCGACAAAATGTTTAAATCAAGGTTGTTCTCTTTTCATATCCCAATCAAGGTTTGGACAAAATTGGTGTACATTCATGTTGGATTGAACCTAAATCCTACTGGGCCCTCAGAGCTTAAATGCCAATAACTCACAAATCGGGCGTCCGATTGATGCGCCGTCTGTCATGTTGGGTTCCTTATGATGAGTTATAACTACATGATACATCAACTATAGACATCATGGTCGTTTATGTATCATAATTTGTCTTGTGGAGGGTACCATCCTGGAATCGAGCACGCTGTGAGTGGGAACACTAAGGATGGTTTCGAATGAGATTATAAGATCCTACATGGACCTTCTTATGTACCAGGATCCTCCGTGGGTTCGACATCGACGATACTGGATTGGGATCCTCCATGGGTTCGACAGTGATGACTTCTGCTCCGGGATCTTTCGTGGTATCGACAGCGTCGGTACTGTTTCAGGATCCTATGTGGGTTTGATAGAGGAGATGATTCAGTGGCAACATCTAATCATATCTACCCCTCTACTTTAGTTAAATACCTATGTGAGCTGAGTCTGGACTTTAAGATGTTATCATCGAGAGGATTGACTTTACTTTCTTTTTGGAATGGGTTGTTCTTGGGCTCTAGTGTTGGAGTCGGACAATGATTGGTAACATAGGTATATGTATTGGCTTATAAATAAGTATGGATGGTTGATACTTTGTGACTATATATTTCTTCTGTGGATTAGAGTTAATGGATTCTGGGAGATCTTAGGGGATCTCGGGGTCCCATAATAAGTATCATTATACTCACCCCTGCACAGGCTTCGCCCTCCCCTTTTTGTGTTCTGTGCAGACGACGGTCCGCAGTGATTGAGGCTGAAGGAGCTAGACAGGAGGCTGCTCGGAGCTAGACTAAATGTGATGTACCTAAAGGACGTGTTGTTTGAGATTTGTACCTACCCTCTAGGTAGGATTGTTTCCAGAGGATGATCTTGTAGATGATTATCTTTTAATGTGTACTTGTACTTGATATTCAGTTGGGTTTGTATACTGGCCCACTTACATTCCGCACACATTATTTTTCCATATTAGTAATTTTTCATTTAATTCTTGTGTTCATACTATATGTGTTATAGGTTTAAGGGAAATTCCATCCCATATTATTGGGGATTCGCCTTTGGTGCTGGTCGCTAGCCCCTATCCTATGGGTGGTGGGCATGGGGTAGTCACGGCACGGGCCCCGAGGACGGGTCGTGAAAAATCTATATTAAAGGGATCGGTTATACCATTGAACATGGACTCTGATTCTTTTGATGGAAATAGTATTAAGTGTTTTGTGTGTGTTTATTATTATAAGGAAACCGACGTTGGTTTGGCGGCTGAAGTATCTATACACAAGGACTCTGACTTCTAATTTCCGAAACAGTGCATGAAAATTCTGAATGCGTGTGTGTTTCCATTGAAAAGTTTTCTTTGTGAGTACATTGTGTCTGCACCCCAGATATATTGTTTTGATTGTGGCACACCAGTTTCTTTTTAGGGTTTCCCCACATAGGTATCTAGCCAGGGTTCTGGGATGTGCACGAGATAGTAGCCCACCGAGCGATGAGGCATTAGTGTAGGGCCCCATCATAGTGGAGGCACCTGCGGTACCCCTACCCGCTGGGCCACTGATTCTACCAGCTCCAGCAGTAGAGAGTGAATGTTGTCTGAGTGAGTTGCATGAGTTGCAGTGCCAGAGGCCACCTAGGTTTATGGGACAGATGGACCCACAGGCTGCTGAAGATTGGATGGAGGCTATTGTAAGAGATTTCAAATTGGTAGGGACACCAACTGACCATATGGTGATCCTTGTCACGAGTCTCCTACAAGATGAAGTAGGAAGATGGTGGAGCCTGATGCTCTAGGTGCATGAAGAGGCATCACTTATCTGTATAGACTTCAAGAGCCTCTTTCGGTCAGAGTTTCTTCTAGCCACCATTCTTGCGGTGCGGGATCATGAGCTACTTCATCTGCAGTAGGGAAGAATGAATGTAGATCAATAATCAGTGAGGTTCACTAACCTCTCATGATACTCCACAGATATGGCGCGAGACCCGTTCTTCATGGCCCAAATAATTGAGCTGGGACTCTGGCATGAGATCACGACTTCGATGATCTCCCTAAGAATTCCAACGTAGTAGGGGGTGCTTCAGTGAGCCCTTCATGTGAACATATTTCTTGGTGATCAGTCACTAGAGGCGAGACACCACACTCGGTGGCACCTAGAAGAGTCTTCTACAGTCGTTAGTAGACAGTTTTCACAGAGGTCCAAGAAGACCAGGCCATCAAGTGGACAACCCTAGGATACATGATCGGTTGTGTGGGGAACATGAGACAGAGCCAGTAATATGAGGAGCAGGAAGTGTTATGCATGCAGCGGGTAGGGTCACATGGCTCGTGACTACCCAACCCGCCATGCAGATGAGCAATAGACTATAGAAGGACCTCCCAGGATGAGGCAGAGGTTAGACTGTGGTGGTCCGTCGTAAGTAGGTGGACGTGGCCGATGAGTTGACCGGGAAGCAGGTGGTGGACGACGCATTGAGGTCCTACCACCACCACCACCAGGAGGTCCACCCCGACCAGAGGGAGCTAGCGGACAGAGGTAGGCTGAGCTCCAAGCAGTCGAGGCCTATGTTCACGACACACCTGATATGATTCAAGGTACTATCTATGTCTACTCCACCTTTGCTTCAGTACTTATAGAAACAGGTGCAAGTCATTCATTTATTGTTGTTTCCATCGTGCAGAGCTCAGTGATTCTGGTGGAGTTTTTGGCTCGATCCTTAAGGTTAGAGTCTCTTAAGAGAGAGGATTCGAAGAATAAACACTGGTTCTGGAAGTGTTATCTCACTCTAGGAGGCAAAATATTTAGTTGGTATTCTCTAGTAGTGATTTCAATGCCTTAGGACATCATCTTTGGTATGTACTGGTTATCCACAGTTCATGCTCAGATTAACTACATTATGAATAAAGTGCGGTGTCTCTGTGAGGATGGGATGAGGATTACCTTCACCGGTGAAAAGGGAGCCTTTGCAGTGTAGGATGGACATACATAGAGGAGGGGGCAGTTGATCATACTTCCCTTGGCTATCCTCATTCACGGAGCAATTGATGTGTGGAGTGCGATTTTTCCAGTTGTGGTGGATCAGTACACGGATATCTATCACTAATGACATTCCAGGACTACCTCCACACTATTAGGTAGACTTTTACATTGACTTCTACCCCAGGATGACAATGATATCCACACCAGCATATCAAATGGCTCCCGTGGAGATTCATGAGCATCAGATACATTTGGAGGTCTTACAAGGGAAGGGATTCATCTGACGTAGTGTTTCACGCTGGGCATCCCCAATTTTGTTGTCCAATAAGGAAGATTGGAGCTTGTAATTGTGTGTTGATTATCGGCGCCTGAACCAGTTGACTATGAAGAACAATTACCCACTCCCAAGGAATGGCGACCACTTTGATCAGCTTTAGGGAGCTTGTTGGTCCTCGATGATAGATCATTTATCGGGATACCACCAGCTCGGAGTACAGGATGAGGATGTGTAGAAGACAACCTTCATATTCCATTATGGCCACTAAGGGTTCTTGGTTATGGAATTTTGCATAACCAACACACCTATTGTGTTCATGGGACTCATAAACAGGGTCTTCCAGCCATATCATGATCTCTTTTTGGTAGTCTTTATCAATGTCATTCTGATATACTCAGCTATAGAGGAAGAGGACTGCTACCATTTGTAGGAAGTACTGGATACATTGCGAGAGCACCAGCTTTATGGTAAGCTCTTGAAGTGCCAGTTCTGGATCTGAGAGGTACACTTTCTAGGCCATGTCATCTTAGAGGCTAGAGTTGCAGTGGATCCAGTGAAGATCGAGGCAGTACTTTCTTGCGAGACACCCAGGAGTGTTACAGAGGTAATGAGTTTTCTGGGTCTAGCTACGTACTATAATAAATTTGTTCTAGACATCTCTAGAGTTATAGGACCTCATTCAGTGCTGAAAAATATGGGGAAACCCTTCATGTGGTTAGAGAGATGCCTGAAGAGTTTCCAAGAGCTGAGGTCGAGGATGACTTATGCACCAATCTTGAGGCTATCAGGGGAGGGTGTTGGGTACATAGTCAACTACAATGCATCATGGACTGGACTCGGATGCATCTTAATTAGGAGTGAGAAGTGATAGATTATGTATATCATCAGCTGAGATAGCATGAGTAGAAGTATTCCACTCTTGTCATGGGGATAGCAGAAGTGGTCGTCACCTTGAAAATGATGCAACACTATTTAATGGGTGAGTGTTTTACAGTATACTCTGACCACCAGAGTCTTAGGTAAATCCTCTCACAAAAGGACCTGAACCTGAGGCATCAATGATTGATTGAGATCATCCATAACAATGAATTAAAGATATACTATACTTTTGGGATGGGGAGCATCGTAGTTGATGCTATTAGCAGAAGATCTGGCATTCAGCTGCTAGGAGAGGCGACATAGCCGCTGACAGCTTTGCAAACATCCTTTGTGGATCATGATGGAGCAGCCCTTCCGTAGTCTATTTCAGTCTCACTGCTACTTCATCGGAGAGTCAGGGAGGCGCAGCATGGGGATACTTACTACGACACTCGACGTGCAATGATTTCCACAGGGAAGGCACCTGATGGATTTTTTGTAGTTGGGGAGCACATCATTCTATTCATGGGACTTACCATGGTACCGGTGTCACTTCGGGAAGAAGTGTTGAGAGAGTTTCACAAGTCAACTCTTACAGTACATCTAGGTGTGGTAAAGATGTACCAGGACCTCTGACATCAACACTGGTGTCCAGTTATATAGAAGGAAGTAGCATTGCTTGTCTCGCGATGCCTCACCTGTCAGCAAGTGAAGGCAGATCACCTGGTTCCAGCTGATTTAGTTCAGCCCTTAGAGGTCCCAGAGTGGATGTGGGATGGGATATATATGGATTTCGTGACAAGGAATCCACATACATCCGGAGTTCATGACTCAATCTAGGTGATTTTCGACTGACTCACCAAGTCGGCCCACTACATACCGATCAGATAGCATGGTTCAGTAGAGAGATTGGGACACCTCTACATACAAGATATCATAGGGATTCATAGTGTGCCATCGATGATCATATCCTATAGAGATGCTCATTTCTCTTCCTAGCTATGGAGGGGGTTGTAGGACGCTTTCGGGATGCAGCTTCGCTTGAGCACCGACTTCCATCCTCAGACGGATGGCCAGACTGAGAGGACCATTCAGACTCTTGAGGACAAGCTCCGTGCAATCATCCTCAACCTCGGTCATAGGTGGGAGGATCACATACCCTTGGTAGAGTTTTCATACAAAAACAGCTAACACTCCACCATCGGGATGTCACCTTTCTAGGAACTGTATGGCCAACCATGCAGATCGCCTTTATACTGGAATGACCCAAGTGAGTTAGCACCCATATGACCATAGATGGTGCAGGATATGTCCAAGAAGGTGCAGGTCATCCCGGAGAGGATGATGACTATATTGACCAGTCAGATGTCCATTGCTGATATGAGACTGAGACCTCTGGAGTTCGAGGTTGGTGACCACGACTTCCTACTGGTCTCACCTTGAAGAGGTTTACAGAGATTTGGCTAGGGCTAATAGTTATCTCTAGGGTTCATCGGACCCTCCTAGGTCCTTAGCAGAGTATGTGAGGTGGATTACCACCTAGCTCTTCCTCTTCAGTTGTATAGACTGCATGAAGTTTTCCATGTTTCACAGCCGAGGAGATACGTGCATGACCCAAATCACATCATAGACTTGGGCGAGCTCAACATCGATGACGAGGTGACATTCTCAGAAGTTCCAGTGGAGATAGAGGATCAACAGGAGAGAGTACTTCGTGGGTGGTCGATACCTCTTCTGTGTATACTATGGTGGAACGGGAACCGCCAGGAGAGCACATGGGAGTGGAAGGCTCAGATCCGTGCTCAATACCCCCATTTGTTTCCATAGTTTTGAGTATTGGATTTTAGGGTTGCAAATCCCTGAGGAGGGGAGAATGTAATGTCCTGGAAATTCCCAAGTAATTTTTTTTAAACTATATGCAATTTTTCTAAATCCGAAGTATCTGATGGAGCGTGATTGTGAGGCCCTGAGTTCTTGGAATGCTTTTTCCATGTTTCTATGTGAATTTAGTGTGATTTTGTGTTTGTTTTTGTAACTTCTGAACCATTTCCTGGAATCGAATTATGAAGTATTGTTGAACTCACAACGCTGATGATTACATAGTAAGACCTTCATCGCGGCTACATTCTACCAATAATGGAAGATGAATTCCAAACATTTCAGGGAATTTATCATTATTTTCAGAGACAGTGAAATATTTGTATAAAAAATAAATATAGGGTAAATATAAAATTTGTTTTATGACATCATAATTACTGAATAGTGATGTAATAAAATACTATAAATTAGTTTTTTGGCCAATATATGTTTTAAATATAAAATAATTTGATTTTATAGATTATTGATTAATCTTATGGTTCTATAGTTGACCCTTCAAGACATATTTAACATTTTATCATTTCAAATTGATTTCCATGAAAGTTTGACTCACCTACATATAATAAAGGCTAAGATTTTAGGAATTTATTCCATTCTTCTTATAAAATAATTTCTTCCAATTTATTGTGAAAAAACATGTCAATAGAAAACATGGTTTGGTTTGTGTTTTTGATAAAATTGATGTGTGGTATACAAAACCAAAATAATAAAGAATTTCCTCCCATTTACTATATAAAAAACCTCAACTCCCACTTCCTCTTCACTAAAAGCCTTTGAAACTAGACCAAACTATGAGCTACTCTCTCTAGAGTCCTCCTAAGGCACCCAAATATCCCTAGAATCCTCTCCCAAGCCACTCCCAATCCTTTGGGATAAAACATCCAAGTAAGGGATTTATTTCATTCTCAATTATTCCAAATTTCATTATGTTGTAATACCATAATCTCAATTAATAATGATAGGGTATTATTCCTTACCTGCCCCCCATACTTCCTTCACTATGATTGAATGATTAAAGACCACTTTATCTCTCATTAATGCCTCCAATGTACACCTATTACCATGCCAATATTCTGTAATGATTTCTCTACTCACATTTACATTCAAGAAATTTTTTGTATTATGAATCTAAATTTAATTACATATGTTGGTACTTGAGTCAATATAACCCCCTTATAGTTTATTTCATTTAGATATGATGATAAACACTTTCTCTATCTTTAATCAATTTTATGAATTCTTATGTCAAATCGTTATGTTGCCAAATTTGCACAATGATTTTCCAAGAAAAATACATTGTGTAATGAATACCATTTACATTTCCCTGTCAAGGGTATTAAAAATTATGCACAATTACTTATTTATTATATAGTTTCATGTATGAATAACACATTATATTTTTCTATAATAAATGATAATATTTAATGAATACATGTTATTTGATCCATGTGGCAAACTTTTGCATGAAATGAAATGATTAAGAAGGGTGCTCCCTGATAGCGCTCCAATGCATTGGATAAAGATTAGTATCATGATACCTCAAGTGAAATGAGTTTTTTACTCATGTTAATTCACGTTCAGTGAGGTATTACTCATGCTCATGTGCAATGAACCTTGACTCATGCTAATATCATGTTAAATGTTGGGGTCATATTTCTATGTTATAGTAATCATGCTATATCAGGATTTTATGATCATGTTCTATTATTCTCCTTTGATATGACTATTTTCTAACATGTACAATATTCTTCATTTTATTCCTTGTTTAATCCCATAATGGGATTTATAGATCACCCTTTTTTTATTCATGACCTAAAGTTATCACATGAAATTCTATATACAAATGAATGTGTATGATAATGTAAAAGAATTTTTCAATAAAGATGTGTATTTCATGTTTTAGGTTATTATGTAATTTTTCCAATCCCCAAGGACCCTAGACCTCTCAATATTCTATTTTTTATCAATTGAAGGTTGTATGTATTAAAAAAAAATTATGGGTGAAATAAAGAGAAGGGCGGTTATAGTTAGTATTATAGTATATGATTAGTTATTTTGGGATTAAGATTAGAAAACCCTAGGGAAATCATTAGGAATAAGACTATTTATAAAAAAACGTCCTATAATTTTATGTATAATGTGTAAGTGGTTTATCAAGAATATACATCCTTATCGGGATATGAGTAAGTTGGGGCATCTTTGTCATAGAAGTATCTAGGTGTAATAACAGAAAAATTCACTTTGAGCTATACTCAAACAAGAACTAGTGCACAAAAGCATGCCTTCCTTTATCATGGATATGACACTCTTGTGTGATATGATTTGGTAAATTCATAAGCCTAGTATATACCATTATTATAGGAATAAAAAGTTCCTTTATGAATATATATTGGGAGGTATATCATAGATAACATAGATTGAAGCCTATAAATTCATATGTTATGTTAATAAATGTAATTTATAAGATATGCCTTTTTTATTTGAATTACAATTTTTTGTTACCCTTAATATTCCTTTTATTCCATCTAATGGATTGTAATAGGAGTACATGGGCAAACATCTGATGTGAAGATTAATGTGATGACTATCTTTATGTGAGGCCCAATCTGATGGGAGCGAGAATCTCTATCTTTTTCATGATACTCTTTTAGTTGACTAATGTTTTGAATATAAACATGGGTCAAGAGGAATGTTCAACACCCCCCCCCAAGAATGTAACGGCGACAATTGAGTGCTTCATGATAAAATGGAATCCTACTTTTAATGAATCATTTGATACCTCAATTGCCTAAAAATCAATCAAATCCATTGTAATGATATTCTCTAACCTTCAACATTCCGAACAAGAGAAGGTTCTCATGGATACTTATCATATGTAGGGTGATGCTGATAAATGGTGTACATTGATAAAAAATATGAAGCTTGAGTAAGATATTGAGGCATTGTAATGGAATGATTTATGAAAAATGTTTTTTCAATAACTATTTTCCGCACACCCTCAGACATAATATAGAATGAGACTTCCAGGCCCTCAAGAAAAAAGATGATGAATCAATCAGAGCGTACGAGAAAAACACCACAAGGCTTTCAGTATACGCCACTAGCTTTGTCGTTACCCCAAAATGCATGTTTGACTACTTATTTGGTGGCCTAAAACCAAGAATAGGGAAATCCATAGTGATGAATGACTTTAGGAGCAATAAGCATGTTGTAAGATGTGACCTCAATGTGAAATGACCTAATGATTCTATAATTGATATGAATTTAAATGGATCCAATCCTATTAGATTTGATGAAGATAGACATGATAATCATAAAGAAGGGAACATCATCAATCCATTAATAAATGATTTCCCAATTGACTCTTTATGAATGGTTAAAGGATTCTCAAAATGATGATATGGGAATTCAGAAGAAAGTGTAAACTGTCATAAACGGGAAATCCTCATAGACAAATGTTAATAAAGAAGGAAATTATATATTTGGGTCATGAATATGAGTTCCCTCAAATCTAGAGCTAATGAAAGAACTTATAGATGATTCACATATTTCAAATTTATCCATTCAACAAAAAACCCAATGATGTATCATGATCTCTGAGAGATTTATTGGTTGGATAACATGAAGAAGTATATCATAGAGTATACATCGATGTCCCTGGTGTGTTAACATGTGAATACAAAGAGGCATAAGTCTATGCAGATTATGCAACCATTAACCATACCATCATGGATGTTGGAAAACATCACCATGTACTTGGTCACCATACATCTTAAGATATCAAAATGAAATTATGCTATCTGGGTTGTTGTGGAACATCATTCAAATAATTTAAAAATCATTGAAATTTGAGATTATTTCTCAGTGGATTAACTAGAACATGTATATATTAGAAAATTTTTATGGATGCATGGAGTACCACTATCTATCATATCTGATCACGAACCATGATTCACCTTTATGTTCTAGAAGAGTCTTCATTATTCATTGAATACTCATCTGAACAAAGCTACAACATATCCTCCTCAAATTGATGACCAATTTAAGAGGACTATCCAAACACTTGATGACGTATTGAGAACTTTCTCAATGTACTTCAAAGGAGGATGAGATCAACATACTCCTCTAGTTGAGTTTTCTTTCAAAAATAGTCTCTAATCAATCATCCAAATGGATCTTTATGATGCCCTGTATGTGAAGACGTGTATAACACGGACATTATGGATGAATTTGGGGAGAGTACACCAATAGGTCTAGAAATGGATATTGAAATGGTGGACAAGGAGATGTTATCCAGATGCACATTAATGCTACTAAGATTCGAAAAAATATATATGTAGATAATCATCAATAAGACCTTGAGATTGAGGTCAGAGACATGGTATTCCACTGAATATCATCATGGGATAGAGTAATAATATTTTTGAAGAAGTTAAAGCTATGTCCAAAGTACATCGTCCATTTTTAGATCCTTGATCTCATTGGATCAATGACCTATCAACAAAAAATCCCATCCAACCTATCCCTTTTACATGAGGTATTCCATGTGTCACTCTTGAGAAAGTACATACCTGACCCATCACATGTACTCAATCCAGAGGTGGTATCATTGGAGAATGACCTATCCTAGGATGAGATGTTGGTGAATATCTTAGATTGAAGGTGAAAAGATCTTCAAAATAAGACAATTCCCCTTATCAAGGTGTTATGGAGAAACCTCATGTTTGGATAAGAAACATGGTAATCAGAGGGAGTGATGAAGAATAGTAAATTGTATCTGTTTAGTTTGGGAAAAGGAAATTTTGAGGGATATATTCCTTAATGTGGGACGGTTGTAATGAAAAAAACATTCATTAATTAAAAATCTTCTGGATCTAACTAAATGTCTTATATGTAAAATGGTTACATAACATAGAAACTTCATTGGTTTTATATTTTTGGATTTTAAAATACTATTAAGAATTGTTACCATTTCTAATATGGATGTTGAACAATGATAAAATGATTAATATAAATATAGGCATTAACAAATATAGTTTTTTAAGAAAAAGGAAGATATGGACACATCCTGTGGAATTTCTCTATACGAAGCAAATTTTTTGGAGCTTGGAAAGGAGGTGGAATAATTTTTTTTCACTCTTGTCCATGCCCAAGCCGATCTTAAACACCTTAAGCATGTACATAAATGCCTATGTGACAATAGGATGTTTATAGAGATTACCACTAGAGTGATCTTATCTGAGCCACCCCAAGAGTCTATCAACATCACACACCTTACCCTTCAGCCGCATGCGGTTGTTATAAGGGGTTATGTAACAAGACCCCAACACTATGATTATGTGAATTATTTTCTAATAGATAAAAAGAATTCATATTGTTATTGTTACATGGTAAATATTTCTTTCGGAATAAAGAGAAATTTTAGTTAATAATAAATTAAAAAATATATTTTGTTGAATTAATTTATTTATAAATTAAATAATATTTTTATAAAATATTATTCATAAAATAATTTTTATTATATATAATTTAACGTATAATTTTTATGAACACAATTTGTATCTTTAATACGATTTGAATGTTATTTTTGTCTAACCCCAACAAATTTTAATAAATAACGGTTTTTATTTTCATGTTAAATATTATCATATTGAAGAAATTATTTAGGTAAAAATAATATTATTTTAGTAATTAAAATATCAAAATTATTCAACGGTTAATTTTTCGAACTTTTCAATGATAGTAGTATTTTTTGGTTAAAATTAAATATCATTTAAATATATAATGTGTTTTATGAAATCATAATGTCTCAATTGTGATGTAAAAAAATACTAAAAATGCGATGTAAAAAAATATATGTTTTACCTTTAAAATAATATGATTTTAGATTTCTTTGATTGATTTTATAGTGCCTTAGTGGACCCTTCAACACTTATAAATTATATTTCCTTTTTAAGTTGATTTCCACGAGAGTACGACTCACCTCCACATAATAAACCCTAATATTTTAAGAATTTAGGACATTTTCCTTATAAAATAATTTTTTTCTCTCCCATTTTAAAAAATACATTTGCCAAAACAGGGGTTTGTTTGTGGTTTTGATTATTTTAATGTGTGGTGTCCAAAACCAAAATGATAAAGAATTTTCCCCCTTTTCCTACATAAAATCACCTAATATCCCACTTCATCATAACTAACTGCCTTTAGAGACCACCCTTACTCTTCCACCCTCTCTCTAGAATCCTCCCAAGCCTCCCCAAACTCCCTTGGAGCATCACTCAAGCCTCTCCTATTCAATTGGAACCATATTTCCATGTATGGGATTTCTTCCTTTATAATTTTTGTCCAAATTTCTTTATGTTTTCATACCATTTTCTTATCAATTATAGATATAGGGGTATGATTTATCACCTCCCACAAACATCACTCCTTATGTTTTAATGATAAGATACCCATTTATCTCTCATTAATTCATCCCATGTACAACTGTTACCATGCCGAAATTCCATAAATAATTTATCTCTACTCATTTACATTCAAGAAATTATTCTGTATTATGAATCTAAATTTCATTACATATAACAGGTCATGTATTTATATGACCCTCCTAAATTCCATTTCACTTTAATATGATGAGACACCTCTTTCTATCTCATAAACAATTTGTATGAATTCTTATGTTATGTTGCTATGCTTCCGAATTTGCTCCGTGATTTTCCAAACCAAAGTCATTGTGTAGTGAATTACATGCCCATTTCTCTATCAATGTTATTCAACATTATTAACATTAAATTATTGATTATATAGTTTCATGTGTTATTTCCCAATTCTGTTATCTTGGAATAAATTATGGGGTTTAATGAATACATGTTTTATTATCCATGTTGAACAATTATGCATGAAACGACATGATTAAGAACGATGCCCCCTGATTGCACTACAATGCATTGGGTAAAGATTACTATCCTGATATTTCAAGTGAAATGAGGGTTTTACTCATTCTATTTCAAGTTAAATTTGATTTTACCCCTGATCCATGTGCAATAATGATTGTCTCATGCTAATATCATGTTAAATGTTGTCTGCAACTTTCCATGTTATTGTCATCATGCTATATCATGATTTTATGTTCATGTTATCTTATGATCCATTGATATGCCTATTACTTAAAATGCACTACATTCTTCATATTATTCATTGTTTACTTCCATACTGAGCTTTATAACTCACAATTTTCTTATCCAGGTCGTCTTATCATCACACACAATGCTAATAACGACAGAATATATATGGTCATGTAAAACAAGTTTTCAATAATGATTTGTATTTCATGTTTTAATTTGTTATGTAATGTTCCTAATAACCAAAGAAAATAAACCTATAATGATTCAATGTTTTATAAAGCTATGGTTATATTAAATAATATATTTTCTGGTGTGTAATAAAGAGAAGGGTTGTCATATCATCCTCCTCCTATGGTCATTCCAATCATTGAACACGAACTACTGTATAGAATAATTAAAATAGATATTCTAATGTGGGATTCAAGGGTTTATAAAATAAAAAATTTAATTTAATTAAATTTATTACTGTACTTGATATTTTCCAACTATGATAGAGAATTTATTTTCATCCCAATGGAAACAAATATTATACCATCCTTTGGGTGATACCCTTGCTCCTAACTCAACAATGGTGACAGTTTAAATATCCAATTCCCGATGAAATAAATAAATTAATTTCATCATAAATGGGTTCCCATGGTATAAAATTAATATATTCATACATTGTATATTTTTTCATGTAACTATATTTCAAACAATTCTATAATGGTATGACCTATGGGTAAAAACTATGACATTGAAATAATTAAACAACATGGTATTTTTTTTTGAGGTAACATGCAAGGTTAAATTTATTATTTTAATAATTATAAGGACATGTGGCTCAAAAATGAAATATTGAGTTAAGTAAAATCATCAAAATTTGATGTCTTTACATTTATGTGAATCCACAACGGCTCCTTGATACATCATCCTAATTTTCATGAATAGTCTTAAGGAAGGTCCTACATAGTATAAATTTATACCTTAATATTTATAAATTTATATAATATTTTTTCATTATGGATTAGGAGAATGATCTAGGGAATTTAATAATATATCTTGGTGTTTCAATCAAAATTGCATCCACGAGACTCTATTCTTTATATTTAATTTAATAAAATATTTTCAATATGAAATTTATGTATTTTGTGATAATGGTTTAGTTTTATATATGTATTTTATAATAATATTTCTTATTATATATTCATTATATCTCAAAGTGTAATGAATCAAATTTTTATATTTGTACCATCGAGACATGTCATCATTCTATGGCCTATTAGAGGTGGGCCTTAAGGGACACTCTCATATTCTATATAGGCTCGGTATATGTTAGCAATGTTGGTGGTTCATGGAAATTTATAAATAAATAATTTAATCAATTCAATAAATTATATGAATCATGGAATTATAGATTGAGAATGTTTTTGTGATTGGTGATTTGTGAGGAAATTTGATCTCATTTAAAATAATAAAAAATATCATGTTATTTACAATTAAATGAGACTCTCTTCATAAATAATTATAAATATTGTAGATTTTTTTATCAAAATATGAATCATCTATATAAAATTTTTTATGTATAAATGGGCCCCATAATGAAAGGGAAGGACAATTTTCAAAATAAATCGCCATTAAATAAAAATTAATTTATTTGCGGCAGAAGTTAATCCCTTCAAAAATACATTATCGGTTTAGAAAGGAAACAAAATATCATTCTAAACAAATGATATCATTTACAATGGAATGCTCATTTCAAATTCAAATACCCCTTCATAAAATAAAATAACGATTAAATATAGTGGTTATAATTTGAGATGGATTTCCAAATCCATCAAAAATGCATCTTCAACTGACGACATAACTATTATTGGTGAGAAGTATTTAATATGGGAACTATCATAAATATTCCTTCAAAACTAAGATGATCTATATAAGGTGTTAAAAATCACCCTCCTATCAAAAATTTTGGGTTTAAGTTTTTATTTTTTTGGATTTATCATTCATATATCTCTATATAAAATTAAATTTTTATTGGAAGGTTTTTTAATCGCATCAATATCTTTATTCTGTTAAAGAATCATTTTTAAGGTATTTATATTAAACATGTAAATTTTTGACTAATTTATTTTATTTAATATTTTATAAAATTAGTAAGAAATTAAAATAATATTGAATAAATATTATTAATTTACATCATTTACTAAAAATAAATATTAATTATTAATATTTTTGAATATTTAATATTACCTATAAGTAATTATAAAAATTAATATTAATTGGAATTAATAAATTTTAATTATCTATAATTTGGTAAATTAATATTGATTTTAAAATAGTAATAATTACAAATTAATAGTAATATTTAATCATAATTAGAAATAATTAGTAATAATTTATTATAATAATTAACAATTATTAACAATTATGATTATTATCCATATTTATCAACATATAATCATAACTAGCATTAAATATATTCAATTTGAAATATTTGTTGATAATTAGTTATAGCTACCGATTATTTGTAATAATTAGAAACAATTTAAATAAATTAATAATAATAAATAATAATTTAACTTAATTACTTATAATTAGTAATAATTTTCAATAATTAATAATAATTTATATTAATTACTGATAAATACATTTAATTAGTAACAATTACCAGCAATTAGAATATAATTAATTGTAATTTAAACTAATTATTATGAATTTACAATAAATATTAAAAATCAGAAATTATTACTGATAATTTTTAAATACATACTAATATTTTGTATATTATTACTGATAACATTTAAAAATTTGTAAAAATTATTAATATTTACTATAATTATAACTAAATATTATTTTCTTCATCACCATTATCAAAAAGAAATGTGAACAGAAGGATTCTTCCAGACACACGCCCATAAGAAATTTTAGATTCACATACACACTATCACAATTAAATCATCATCGTTGGCTACAATTCCTACCGACATTATGATTATCCATCTCCAACACCATCATGGAGTGATAGTGATCCTGAGCCACCATCACTATAATAGAAGAAGGACTAAAAAATAATAAACTCATCACATGATCCTTTACTATATTAACATTACATCACGTATGCAAATAAACCTCCATATTTAGATCTGATATACATGAAGAAATTCATCCAACAGATAGATCATCACCAATACCACCACCACTCACATAATATTGTTGTCCCACATAGAAGATAACCTTTGTAAAACTCTATTATACATTCACAATTGAAGAAAACATCTAATAATCCTAACAATGTGCCACCCTAAATGAATATTACAAAGACATGATTGTGGGACTATGTGAGAGACACAAAGACATAGAATCTACCAACACATGTAAGGAATATTTCTATGTGGGATTAATAGACAACTGAAAACCAAATCCATTACAAAAAAATTAATAGAAACATATATAAGAGTGTCACATTAAAAACCAAAATAATAGGGACAACCATACCAACGGGACCTGAAGAACCCACAAAACTCCCAAACAATGACATTATGTAAAATTAAAAGGTTTCCAATATTAATTTATACATCTCAGAGACATGAATTTTGGTCAAATATATAGGTGTTGAATACATAACAAATGAGACCACAAATATGACAACACATATATTTTATGCACTAAAATTCATGATTTATTACATAAACATATACATATTAAAATCAAATATGATTATGCAGTCTAGTGTATTTGGAAAAATAGTTAGCTAGTAAAATAACATTATACATGATTGCAATAATATTATTTAAAAACACTAAATAATGCCACTATATTCCACTGATCTTCAACTACTACTCAGGATAACCTAGTAATGTACATATGAATGGTGTGGGATATCAATCCTAGTAAAGGAATAATAAAAGAATTACTTTATGAATTTAGTATAACTAATTCAATAGAGATTGAATGGTTACATAAAATTGGTGAGAATAGAAAATATTCACAATGATGCATTACGTAAGCTAATAACATCATAAAAATTTGGCGATGTTAAAAGAACATAAATAATGACATCATAAATATAGGTCAAGGATAAACACATATACATCATAAGAATATGTAATTAGGATAACATCTAATGAGCCATTAATGGTACATCTTGAGATAAAAAATTACCCAATGCATTTGAGTGCTATATAATTATTTTCCCAACACTCACATACATATGAATTACATTAATTTTGGTTCCACATAGATCATAAAACATATTAAAATATTTGATTAATATAAATCCCATGAATAATGATTTTGGTTAATATAAATTGAATTCCAAATATAAGTAATGATTTTTATGTAAAGTTGAATAACATTCAGTGAAAATGAGGATGGGTATTCAATTTAAAAATATTAAGTACTGAAAATCGCCTCATAATTTTAGAAGCATAACGGTTTTACAAAAATATTCCTAAAATGGTTTAATGAATGTGAAAGTGGTCCCTAATAAAATCGAAATTATACTTATAGGGATAATTGTTGTTTCAATACATATTTCAACATGAACACTTGTATATCAAAATACATTATACAATTTTATTTGAATGTATAATGAGGAGGAATATAGGATCCCTTACATTTTTATAATAATGACAATTGTGAAGGTTATTAAAATAGGTAATAATTGGTATAGAATTATAAGAACATAAATCTGACATAATTTTGATATTTGTCACCCCATAAATACATAACCAATTGACATTGAAGAGGTTTTTCACAAAGAAGGTTCTTTAGAGGGATAGAAGAGATGGATCCCATACCATGTGAGGTTGCTTCTAAAGTATTGGAAGGGTCTTCGTAAAACCATAGGAAAATCATTATAAGGATTTAGGGAGGGAGAATGATAGGAATAATATATTAATTGGGTTTTAAGGGAAATGGTGATGGATTTTTGGTGGGTATTTTTACTATAATAAGGGGAGTTCATTATAAATTTCATAACAACGGTTTTTGAAACTATATGATAAAATAATCAAAACCATAATCATTCCATAATTATCCACAATTAATTTTCGCAAATAATATATTTTTGAATTATTTTATTTGGATTGGAACCTAACTCTTTAAAATAATACCATTCATCTTATCGAATTAAGTAATGTTCATAATGAATTGATTTTAAATGATTAAAAAATAATATTGGATTTAAATCACTCATCAAGAATTTTTAAAATATGTCAAATAACATAAAAAACAAATTTTTATATAGAGAAAATAATATTTTTTTATTTATTACATTTATATTAATTATTAAATAAATTTTGTAACACGAAATTTATATTTATACAATATTTGATTTCTACTAGAAAACATTATCTCACTAAATTATTAAAAAATAACTCTTGGTTAATTTAGATAGTTTTATTTCAATAAAGAAATTTAATTTATCAAAATATTTATATAAAAATATTAATTATAATTTTTAAATTATAATTTTCAATTATTCGAAAATACTGGTTTTTATGATAAAAATGGTTTCCTGAACCCAATAATGAATATATTTTCATTAAATTAAATTATATTATTAATAAAATAAAAATAATTTTTTTGGGGAAACATTAAATATAAATAAATATTATTTAATTTTTATTTGAATTTATCTAGAATATAAATTAAATGAAAGACAACTATTTTCCAAAAATTCATTTTTTTTTCTTCTCATGAAAATATAATTTTTATTAACACATATATAATATCACCAATAAAGTAACAATTAAAAGTGATATATATAATATTTATTTTTTAAAAAAAATTAATATAAAAAATCATACTATTGTAGTCTATCTACATCACCCTTTTATTACACCAATGTATTCTCTAATGTTAAAATTCATGATAGTGGTACTTTATTATGATGGTTTGATGAACATGGAAAGTTTCTTGATCACGATAAGCATGATATTATTTGAAAAAACTTCTTTTCACAGGAATTTATCATTGAATATTTTCTTGTGCTTGGTCAACAGAAAATACCAACGATCCCATTTCCCTATGAATCATTGTGTAATGGTTTTTATATGGTATAATCATATTGTTTGAGGCCATAACATCCTCATTCATTATCAATTAGAAAATACCAAACACATTAATATATAATAATCTTAATTTCAATAGTGCAATGGATATTATATCAATTGTTATAATTATTAATATTCCATTCAATATTAGATGCTATAATTGTCCAAAATAATCAATGTAGAGACATCTTTTCAATAACTACATTAGATAATAAGAAATTTATTTATTCAAAAACTAAATTCAACTTATAAAAGTTTGAGTCATTATTTTTCCCCCTTTATAAATTTCTTCATCAAATATTAATTTTATAAACTAAAAAAATTAGGGTATATCTATTTAACCACCTATTTATGTTTCCATGTTGGTTGCTTAAAAATGATTTCATTCTAAAACACTATGACCAAGTGAGGTTTCTTGTTTGATAGGTCATTGTCTCTATGATTGAAGATATTCATAGGCTACATATCATATTTATTTTCATTATCCAATGGTTCCACCTCTATATATAGTATTTGTGATGGTTATGTAATGTAGTTCCTTGAGATAGATACATGAAACTCATCATGTACATAAGATTATTTATGTGGGAGTTCAAGTCAGTAGGACACACCACAAAGGAGAACAATGATCAGAAAGTGGATGTTGTCTATTGAGGAGATATCTCCCTTATTCGAAAACCTCATTAGTTTTTCCATGATGAAATATAAATGAAAAAATATTTTTAATCCTCAAATATAATAAATTTTTGATGAATTGATACATATATATATTTTATCATATTTTTGATGATTCCATATGATGTATAATGGTTTCATCTTGTTGAATGATTTTTTGGGAAACATCAATTCCAATCATATTCCACTCTCCATATTCTTCCTAGCATGTCAATGTATGAAACCTCGCCAAATAAAAGAACACATAATGTCCCATTTTAATGATTAAATTCAATATTTTGTTATATTGGAACTCCATTATAGGTCTTTATAGACCTCAAAATCCTTAGAAATCAATTTATAATGATATCTGAAATTATCTATAGAGTTCAAATGGTTCTTAAAGAATGAGCATCTATATGAGGGTGATAGGATGTACTAAAACTCATATCTATATTCAATTTTTAGAAAAGGATTGTCAAAATCATTGAGGTAATCCTATGGTCTTAGAAAGATATAATCGATAGAGGAACACTCTACTATCATGACACTTCCATTATGTATATATTCTGGAGTTTTTCAAGTGTGAAGTATTTATTGTTAGTAATGTAATACATAATCTTTGAAAGATGATAAACTTCTATCTAAATAGTTTTATTTGAATTATATTGTCTGGAGATCTCTTTGATGAATTCGTTGCTAATTTTTTCCAATTTAAAAACTCAAGTAAGAATTGATTTCTTAATACTCATAGACTTATATCATTGAGCCTTTACTTATTGGAATACCAATAATAGAGATACAAATTCATTATTTTGTGACTCAATTTTATCCATGAAAGCATTTCAAGTAAAATATATACATATATATATATTACTGATTTTTTGTTTAATATAGATGGATTAGTTATGCGGATCATCTAGGAGAACCGTATTTAGATTTGGTCTTAATGGGATACAACACTGGCATGAAAACCCTCTAACCCTATCTTTAGATATTTTGAACACTAAATTACTCAATATATTTTTCTTTACACCTATTAATTTATTAGGACCTCTATAAACTTCTACAAATGTGATGATTGAGTAGTAATTTAATCAAGGTAAGTTGAAATTCCTTTTATGATTCTTATATTAATCATTTTCTGGTGCATGAAGATTGTATCCCTTTAAATCCATATCATTGATTTTTTGGATGACCACTTATACATTGAGGATATTCCTCTTTGGTTATCTATTATACTAGTGTAATGATAAATCATAATCCATTATCATATATATCCTCTATTTTGGCAGATATTTTGTTCCAATTATTGATAATTTTTTATCCATAAATATGTCAAGTTCCTCCCTATATATATAAGAGTAAAAAATTATTAATTCTAATATCACTGTAGATAAATTCAGATCATTGGTTGTGTAGTTTTATTCAACTATGATTAATTTTAATTATTCATATAATACCACATTATCATATTTCATGAGTATAAAACACAATACCTTTCTATATATATCACTATAAATCAAAAAACAATACCCACTTCTGGTTAATGATAGTGTAGATTTAATGATAAAACATATCATTATTTTGTTAATGAATTCCTCAAATTTTTTAGACATGAAGAAAATAACTTGCATTTAATTTATCTTGATTAGTGGGATTTAATATCTTGAAATGTTTTTAAAAATGGTTGAAAAAGCACAATTATAACACAGAAAGAATCGATTATAATCATGGAAGTTGTTATGGGTCATCCTTGAATTTCTTCTATTCATGAAGGATCCACAAATATTTTTTTGGTAACATTCCCTGATAATATTTCTTTCTCAATAAAAAACCCAAATTTACTATACATCAAAAATAACACTTCCCTTTTATCTTCATTAGTAAATAATTTATATTCTATTAGTAATCCTTATTTAATTTGGATAATGTAAAAATATTGTGTAAATATACAATCACAAATTTCATGATGTAACACCTAAATATTCTATTAAACAATCTTATAAATCTAGATAGAGATTTGTAATTCTAAATAGAATCACCATGAACTATAGTGATCATAAATACTATAAAATGTAGTGTTTTGAATCTCAAAATTGATCACAACTACATGATAATATATCAATTGAAGATCATCCTTGAAGAAGTATTGGTCTCTACATCGTAATTAAAATAAGATATCAATCTATAGGGGATGATACATTTTCTTTATCATTATCATGTTAAGATAACAAAAATTAAGGAAGATGAGCATTGGACCATAATTATTCTTGATGTATTGGACTGTACAACCCCATGTTGAAGCACATGATCAAATAAACCTTTTTTCTATATTTTCTTGTTGTTTATTATTGTATATATCATTTTTGAAAATGTCAATTAATTATAAATTCTAGGATATTATAAAATCACTAGGTGTAAGATTGATTGAAAACCCAACCTCTCTATCAAGAGGAATACAAAAAAATTCATCAGGTAACACATCAATGTATTCTGTTTGAAGGGGCTTGAATTTATATGATGATATTATCTCAATCTAAAGCTATTGAAAAATATTCATCATCTTATGTCAAAAATATACATTCGTGAGATAAATGTGGCAAAGGATATTAATTACCATCCTCAAACTTGTATATAATTTAAGGAAAATATTAAATAGGATTGTTTATTTCATTTAATTATAAATTTTTATTTTCATTATATAGATAAATACAATCACCACTCGTAATTTCATAATATTATAATAATGTGTGTACTAAATGTTTGTTTGGAAAATTCTGCACTAAAATATTAATAGAGGAAATGTTTTTTACATTGGTTGTAATAACTTAACTATTTCCAATTTTCATAAATAGGTCTTACTACATGTTTTTTATAGTTATTGAATAGTTATACTAAGCGTTCATGATATAAATTAAATCATGTAATTATAATGAATATTATTTTTTGTCATCCTTGATTGAATAAATAATATAGTTGTGAGTAGATCATTTTCCAAATATACGGCTATATTTTTTTCCTACATAATATCACACATGATATGTATTACATGTATATTGGTATCATATGTTATCATCAATGACCCTATTCATAGTTGATTGATTAAAATATAGTCCAAATTTCTTTTCATTTAATCATTATAATGTAAGAAGTCTATTGACTAGAGAATTAATTTTTTATATCACATTTCTTGTTTTAGTGTTGTCTAGATGGTTACCTTTCACCCTTTACTAATATTACATACTTTATACTTAATTAAATATCATGTATTCTTCTTTCCACTAATTTTATCTGTGGGATGTTGTAATTTCATTCCCATATGATATTTCTCCACAGACTACAAAGATTAAAATAATTTAACCACTTCCTATCACCTAATCTAATATATATTTGAGATTCAATTATCTAAATTTTGACATTTAGGTAACATCAAAAAATTTATTCATAGATATCAAATTAACTAATCTTAGAACCATTATATAAGATCTACTATATGATGATAAATAAATGACATTCAGTACATTCAGGGTCAATGATAATGTCTATGTTTTATTGTGATTTTTTTGTGTGGTTCGACCCATATGCCAAAATAAATGATTTTTCAATTTTCATGAGTCCATGGATAACCTTCTTGTGAATAATTTATATGTTGTTACAAAAAGATTTATCTAAATTATTTTTCTAGGTATATTTGTACTCTATTTATTCTATCTCAAACTCGAGAAATGTAATTTTGATCAACATCCACCATTGATTAACTTATCTTACCACATGATAAATAACTCCCATGAACTTATATTTCTGATACCATTGGATTATGAGGAATATCTTTTCAACTGACATAATACAATCTACAATTACTAAAGGATCAGATGATACAGAGAAATCTATATTCTTTTCCTAAATAATGTCCGCATATGAAACATTGTCCTTCCCAAGGGAGTGTGGGTCCTCTTCTTAATTAATGTTTCTATTAAAATACTATTTTAATTGTTAATTATTATAATTATTTTCATAGTTCATCCTCATATTATTTTGTAAATTTTTTTGGGTAGAGTTAACATTTTCCCTAACAATGGTTTTTGACTCAGTTACTCTAATTTCTTTCCTTGAAATTGAATAAATGTAAATTTATGGGTGACTCTATACTATTGATAACATAGTAGTTGAATTGAAAAAAATGTATGGGATAATACATATATGATATATATTCTTTAATATATATGTATTTATAGGATTCAATAAATGTTAAACACTGTGTCATTCCTAAAATAACATTTTATGGGAATTTTTTACTTTCATATTGGTTTAATAATTGATTTTTAATTTATTGAGGTATATCTTGGGGGATTATAAAACTGGGATTCTTGAAAACAGAATTTTTATTACACTAGGTGATATGGAATTAATTACCACTCTACCATTTTCATATCATTACCACTTGTACCATATAAAATGTTTTCTTGAAAACAAATTACTCTATAATTTAACAAATATTTTGGTTGTTACACTATGATTGGACTTATCCTAAAAAAATTCTCTATTTTTTTAAAATCCCAATTCTTCAAATTATCTATTAATTCCCCTAATACAAACTTTGATAAAACATATTATTTATATACCTTAATTAATGATTTATTATAGAAATTTTCACATAATCCAATCCAAGAAGAACATGAAGACTAAAATCTTTGGGATATCAGGTATTAAGTAATATAACATATATCATGGGTACTAAAATATTATTTAAAAACATTAATTCATTCCACTATATTCCTTAATTATTTTAATACATCCTAGGATAACCAAGGGTGTTACGTATGAAAGGATAAAACTATGAATCCTAGTTTTATAATAATTATGTTATAACTTACTTCATTTAGTACAAGTGAATTAAAATCATATTATTGTGATATATGATTGATCTATGTCATAAATATTTTCTTTTAATCATGATAAAATATTAAAACATCAACTAAAAATTGATATTTGAAAAAAAATATAAGACATTAAATCATAAACATAATCCTAGGTTGAGATATCAATGAATAGTGTTAAAAGGAAAATATATCATGTGTTATAAATGGTATCTAATGAGAAAAAATCATTACCAAATTCATTAGATAGCTTTATAATTCATGTTATACCTCTTATTCCCTTTTATTATACATTCATTTTTTTGAATAATGGATCACACAACACAAGCACATATTTTTTAACTTTTAACCCCATGATTAATGATTATTGTTTATATAATATGAAAGTGGAATCTATTATAAGTGGTATTTTTTAAAACATATTACAATATGATCAGTTGTAAATTAAAATTTATAATATAGTAAATGTGCTTGAATAATGTGTAGGAAGAAATGATTCCTTACATTGGCATAGTAATTGGTAAATTAAAGGTTACAACATGAAGAGATAAATGATCTATAATTATAAGAACATAAATTTTACAGTATTGGTATATTTATGAACACATGACAACATAACCAATTGATATTAAAAATACAATATAAAAAATAATTTTTAAATTCAGAAATTGGAGAGATATCTCTTACCATGAGAGGGGATATTTTAATGCATGGTATGTTACATTTAAGAGCCTAGGGAAACCATGAGAGGGATTTAAAGAGGGAAATGGTTTGTAAATTAATGATTAATGGATTTTGAGAAAAGATGAGTGGGGGTTTTTAGGTATTTATATAAAATGAAAGGTTAATTCATTATTAATTACTAAACATAGAGTATAGAGTCAATAAGATGAAATAAAAAAACCACAATCATTCTAGTGATTGTTTTCCATGATTTCTTCCAATGTGGAGTGGAATTAGATATTTTATTTTTATAAGAACATACCACATGAAAATAATATTATTCATACTATGGAAGTGATTCACATTCATAAAGAATTGATTTTAGAACTATAAATTAAAATATATATTTTAAACGATTCAATAAGAGTTTTTTAAGTTAATCAAATAACTTAAAACATGTAAATGTATAGGGAATATATTTATTTGTTCATATTTTTCCTTTAAATTAGTTTTCAATCCAATTTTAGACTTTTACTATATCATAATATTTAAATTATAATTGTAACATATATATTTTTTACCAATGAATTCAATTGTCTCGTAAAATTATCGAAAAATCACCCCTGAATAAAATTAAAGTGTTCATTAAAAAATAATATTTATTATATAAATATTGTATTTTAAATATGGGAATTTATACTTTTAAATTAAAATTTTCATTAATTGAAAAATAATAATATTTATGAGAACAAAAAATTTATGACTCTTATAAAGATTACATTTCATCATCATTATATAATGTTAGAATTTCAATATGAATAATTATTATTTACGTTTAAATTTATATGAAAATTAATTTTGGATAAAGTATTGAATTTATTAAAATGATAGTTTTAATAAAATCCAATGATTCTACAAATAATCATTTTTGGTTTCATTTTATAAAAATAAAATTTTCAAAAACTCAAATATATTTTCAGATATAACTTTATAAGGAAAAGAAATATATATTAGCATTATTTTATTCAATAAGATAATAGGTAATTTCATACTAGATCATTCAGGATACCTAACCCTTTTTACAATATTTTATCCTAGTAATTCCAACTCCCATATAATCAATAAAATACATGCTTTATATGGCATGCCCCTGCAGGTCTAAGCCATCAATTCTTTTAATTTTTCAATTATTCATTATTAAACAATTAATATATAATAATATTAATAGTTAATATAAAAAATATATAATATTACTGGATATGGTGGATAATTGTATTTCTAACAATAAAGGCTATAATAGTAAAGACAACTAAAGTATTCCTTGTGTTTTCTATAACTACATTACATAATAATGAATTGATTCATTAAGAATGATAATTTCCTTTATAAAATTTCACACTGTTAAAATGAAATATCACTAGGTAAGGGACCCAAGGTGGACTGAACATAATGTTCCACTCTAAACTATTGTAAAAATATATTGATACATATAAAGATTTAATTCAAAGGGGTAACACCGTAAATTAATATCATGATTACTAGTATAATAATTTTTCAATTAAATAATTTTGAATGTAATAAATTATTTCCAAACAATTTTTTGTACATAAAAGTAATTTGGAAAATTAAGATATAAGTAATATTTTATTCTCTATGAATTAAATTATTAAATTATATCCATTCATTATACTTATTTTTTCTATAAATTAATCTCTCTTGCATCAATATTTATTATATATGAAGTAAATTGGTGTGATTTCATGATTGCAATAACAGAATATAATTATTAATACCCCTTTGCTCTATTTATAAATGCAATCATACTTCATATAAACACATCATGAAATATGTATAATATATTAATGGTTTTATTTCTTAATTTTCTATGTATATAATTGGATAGAGGTAATAAATTGTTAATATTACATTAAAAAGATTAGCATGACATAGATTTAATTTTTATCCAATATTTATTAAAAAAGAAATTAGAGTGAGATTATATATATGTCCTATAAAAAATCTTCATACACTCAGTTTTAATATAAATATATTTTTTTTTTGGTTGGAGATGAAGATTTTTGTGCAACATCATTCTCTTTAATTCGTCATCTTCAGTTATTAATTATGTTTATTATAAACAATTAAATATTTTGTCTAATATATTTTTAAATGAATATTATTATGAATAATATTAAAATAATTTTTTTCCTAAAAAATATTAATTAAATCAAATTTTTATATTCAACAAAATCACATTAATAAATAAAATTTGTTTTTGTAATTTATGTAATTAAAAATATTTTTATATCATTAATTTTTACTCGATAAAATCACATCTAACTTAGACATGTAATTTTTTATAAACACTTATTTTTTTAATCATTATTGATAATAAAATAAAATTCTCATATTCATTAAATTACCTTAAATAAAAAAATCAACATAAAATTAATTTTATGCAATTGTTTTTATATTTTCATTTTGTGATATATAAAAATTAACATTAAATAATTTTCAATATATATTATGTATAATATGTTTTCAATATTATGTTATATGTTTTTTGAATTATAGATTTATAAATCATGAATTTAGGAATAAAAATATTAATTGATGATTCGTGGATTTTGGAGACCCAATTCCATATAATTTACATTATTTATTTTGTGATTCGGAATCATATCCATGTATTAATTTTTTAGTTATGCCATAATGATTTTATAATATTAAATGTGATATTATTTTTGTAAAAGGTAATAACTGTTGTTCTTTGATGGAGATAATTCTACTTCATTAAGGATGTTTAGTAATTGGTTATGTAATTTAGAAGTGTGAACTAATGCAATCAATAATAATAGAAAATGAAATTACATCACATTACACGGACATATGGAGTGGTCAGAAACTCTCAATATATTGTTAAAAAAATTGAATTTTATGATGGAATTCACAGTTAATTCAATGATCGTAATATTGTTAGTGATAATATAAAACCAATACATTAAATCATCATTTCTTCTAATAAATAATTTGGAATAAAATTAATCATGAATTTCTCTAAAATAAGACTCGTCACACATAAATGTGTGTTCATGAATATCATATTGATGAGGGATATTTTTTCAAAATATAAGCATCTTGATGTTGATATATATTAGTTTTTTCAATTGTATTATATTGTCAAAAACACACCCTCATAAATATGATCCATTTAAATTATCTAATAAAATGAACAATGATAAATGGTAAAATATTGAATTAATATACAAGTGTATTCAGTAAGTGGAAACTTATGTCATATAAATTTGATCACCCAATATGGAAACTATGAAACATAAACAAAAGGATCATAGATGTCAATCCAATTAGCAATATAAATATAAATTTTCACCCAAAAATAATATTTAGATGGAAGTAATCTATTTCTTCATGAAATTCAAAGGATGTGAAAATACATTTTATCTGAAATATTATAAATTCCATGATGTGAAAACCATTGTAGCCTCATTAATAAATTATGAATAATATATAGTGGATAAATTTTTTAAATCCATGTCGATTGAATACTTTTCACATATCTATTTTTTTAATATGTTTTTGGGTAAGATAATCCAAAGAAAACATATGGTTAGTATGCTTGGAATCTCTTTAAGACCCAAGATATCATCACATTAGGATCGAATGTGAATATTAATTCTAGTTTTATGTATTAAATTTAAATTTCTTTTGAGAAATAAATTTTATATTCCATATTTTCTTAAAACATGATTTATGATTATAAACCAGTACTATTGGGTTTTAAACTCAATTTTTATAAAACATTTCATTGGATAATATATGGAAATGGAATAATTTGATATGGTACGTTAAACAATTGTCTTTTCAAATTGTAAAATTGACAACGTTAACTTGAATGTCCATACTGGTACTAAAAAATTTTTATAAATGAAAAATATTCTATTTAATCAAATAATAAATTTTATTGACATATAAAAAAGGATTCCAATATTATTTCAAGATGAGGTATATAACATCGTTGGTATCACTTATTTTGAATCCTATTTTTTAATTCAGCGGAATGTAAATGAATAAATAAATGAAATGTTATAAAAGTGTTGGTCTACTAATGATTATTTAACACGCCCCATTTGAATTATGTTTTATGATATCAACCCAATTTATATGTTTCTAAACTAAATTTTTGTTTGTGTTCATTAGGTACTTATCTTTTTTATTTTTATTTATCTATAATTATAAATTTTTTATTTTTAGATGAAATTTTCTTATTTCTATAAATAAACCTATGTAAATAAATATTTTCATTAATTTTTGGAAACATCGATCAATCAGTTATGATAATAGTATAAATTTATGTAATTTCCTCTGTGGATCAACTTCGTAAAAACAAAATATGTTTATGATTTGTATATGTGAGAACATATATATTTTGATGAAATAGTTACGTCAATAAGTGGATCACTCAAATACATGATTCGGTCATCTATGATAAATTCAAATAATATAGTGAAATCTCTTTGTGATTTATTAATTTGGGGATATAACTAATGAGAAGAATTTATTCCTAGATAAATTTTCATATGTGAATTCGAATCCGTTGAATATAGAAAAATAGTGATCCCGAATCTGGTATATTGGTTTGAAACCTGCATATTTATTTCCATTTTTGTATTTTCTCTAGAGATTAATTTTTTTCAAAAGTATATTAAATAGTGGGAAATTTTTTTTGTAAAATATATTTTCCAATGGGTTTTAATTACTATGTTAATAATATAGTGATGAGTGATTTATTATCATGTCATATTTTAACGATATTGTATATAAGATGACATCTACATTTTTAATTCAAAATCTATAAATTATGGGATATAAACATTTCCAAAAAATTAATATATGGTATATTATTAGATTGAAATAAGTTAATATAATCCATATAACATACAAGAATAGAAGTTTTTCTCAAACTCTCAACTATCTCTCTTAAATAACTCATAATAATGCATCTTTATTTTTTGAAAAATTAACAATATGATTCATTTTTGTATAGTTGTGATTTCAAGAAATCCCATTTTTAACAAAAATATCCTTGACCTATTTTTCAATCATACTTTCTCTCATATTGAAATATTCTCTTATATTAGTTAAAGCATTAAATTATAATGACATTACTCTATTCTCAGTAATTCTTCTCTATTTTGGGAAGTGATCACTCAATTTTAATGACTATTAATATTTGGTGTTTTATAAAAACCTAGAATAAATGGTTATATATTCTCATTTTTACCAATTAATGACTAAATTTTATCAGTTCATATATCCCTTGAAAAATTACTAGTACTATATGAAATCACATTTCTCTAGGAGTTGTGTGCCAGTTGAGTGGAATATAAGATTTGAGCTCCATGAACACCACTAAATTTCTTATTTTCTATCCATTTTTATTTATATAACCATTTTCCTAATTTTATTTTATATGAATTTATCATAATATAATATTCATCCTATGTTAGTGGTCTTATTCCGTAAATGTTTGAATGACGCATGTTATCCTCCTTCCCAATTGATAGGTTGTGTAGTTATTCTCAATAAAATAATTATTATCAAAGGTTGGGAATCACAAATTAATTATTATAACATGTTAAAATATAAATGTTATTCATAATACTATATAATGGCTGAAAAAAATATTGCATGAATATGTTTAGTGTTCCGTAATTCAATTGAGAAAACTATGGACATTAGATGGATAAAATGATTATTTACAAGAAATATCATAGTATCAAAGTTAATATAAATACTACTAAACCCTATTAAATTTTTATGAATAAACATATAAAATTGTATGCTAATATAGAAGCTTGATTTAATTTATATTCTATTCCAATAAATGTTATCATACATTCACTAGGACCAAATGAGTTCAATCAAGATTCACATTATAAAAGAAATTTTGATATGTGGACTAATATATTAGTAATACCTGAAGTTACTGATAATTTTACATATATGAGATATAAAATTAATATTTTTATGTTTAATATATTTATCATAATTTTTATAGAATATATAACTTAGATTAATGGATTGTTACAATAAATTGTGAATAATATCCCCACTCTATGAGAAAAAATTACTTAACAAGATTAACCTCTGAAACATATCAATGTTCTATTATATATGTGGAGGGGTATTTCAGTTACCATTAAGAAATATATTATTTTGAAATATTTCATTATTATAAATATCTGTGGAACTCTTCTTTTGTAGCAGGATAGAGTAGAAGAATATAGTGATATAAAAATTATTAATGGAGGGTTATTATTCACTTGAATCTCTATCATAAAAAGACAAAAATAAGTGTAAAGGATTTAAAATTACTGACACAACAAATAAAGATAAATAAAATCATTCTAGATGATATATTGATTTAAACATTTTTCAAGAAAGATCAAAATTGTTTACAATAATATATGAGGGTTAAATTAATACATCAATGTGTATAGGATGAATTGTGGAATAATAATTGATGTATGATTCTCAAATGTAAAAAAAATAGGTAGATCAAGAGAGAATAACCTCAACACTAACACAACTAGAATTTTGAGTAAAATTATTTCATGAAGTATTTATATAATAGTAAAAATAATAATGTAACTAAGTACACATTGAGGGATTTTGAGTAATATAGTTACAAAAAACCCATGAATTAGAAGATTAAATTTGTAAACAAAGGCAGATATATTATTTATATCACACTCGAATAAGGTACATTAGTTTTATTATTTTATACATTTTTATAATAATACATATTAGTAATCTTATTTAGAATTAATAAATGAATATTATTGCATATTAGAAGCCAAACCAGAATCCATGGAAAATAATAATAAATCCACTAAAAATTATTATAATGATGACATTATGGAAAAAGATAATCTAAATAATCAATTTTACGATATAGACGTCATGATGGAATATTATATTTCTTATTTTATTTAAAATTTTGAAAAATTAACTACATATATAGATAAGTAAAAAACATAAGAGATTCTACATGTATTCCCCCTAAAGGATAAAATTGCCTAAATCAAACCATTGGTAATAATAAATCCAAACAATATAATCATGTAATAAGGAGTATAATTGAAAGATCCAAACAATATAATAATTATTTTATGTATATTCAAGAAGAAAAACAAGTATAAGGTTATTTGGAAATCAGGGTGAACCTAGATACTATTATATTATTTTAATTTTATGAAACAGTAAATTTTTTGGTGTTAAGAAACAATGTCATTCAAGTATTCTTCCAAATTTTAGTACGGGAATTTATATTAAAAAAGTAATTTTTTTTCAAAATTCATTGGTCTATAACAAATTATAATTGAGTAAAATATGGGTACCAAAACTACATTTATATTTATTTTTTAGGTAAAAGATATAAGACAACTAATGAAATGTGGGATATGGATAGTGGACCATCAAGTAATATAAATGTATATTTTTAAAATATCAATTCATAATTCTATACTGATGGAGGAAATGTCACATTTGAAAAAAAATGAATAAGGGAAAGTTATCAAAGAAGGAGCAGTTATAAATTCATTCCATGTCATCATCAATAAATTTTATTATGTGGAATGACAAAAAAACATGTTAATTATTTCTCATCATTATGATAAAGGTTATGCAGTATATTTTTATAATAATTCATTTGTTATTTTCCAAGATAAAACCCTTACGACTAAAGTACCTATAACTAAAAATGTAGATACATTATATCACAATTAATTATGTAGAAAAAAACTAAACTATCTAAATGGTTAAAAAAATTTAATCTTGGATTTGTGAAATAATTCTTGTACAATATAATTTCTATTCTATTAATTTTTGTGACAAATTTAATTTCATATTTTCATCAACATAAACATTTTATAGAGACAACAAGTGATGTATTCCAAATGGGAAAGAAAATTGTGCATCCTTTAAAACTGTTAAATTGGTTTCAACATATAGGTCTCTAGATACTTTACACAAGTATTTTTTTCTATCGAGAACAGAAAACCTTAGAGGGGGATTTTTAATTTATATATTTAGTAATTATTAATCTATATTTAATTAGGATCTATTTTTAAATGTGACATTTATATATCATTAATGTTTTTATGGTTTCTATACATTATTTTAAAAGGTAATTGATGAAAAATATATTTCCTCCAGTAGTGACCATTAGGAGAATTTGAAAATCATAACATTAATTACTATATTTCAAAACATGGTACCAGACATACATTTTCATCCACTAGGACACATCAAATGAATGGTGTTGCTTAAATATGAATATGACCTTGAACAAATCTTCTAGGAATATTTTATTGTAATGTAACCTTTCAAATCACATTCGGTATTAAGCACTAAATATGTCATGTAATGTCATAAACATAGTTTTAATTTGGTCTATTTGAAAGAAAAAACATTATGAAGTATGGAATAATTTAATGTTAATATTTGGATACATTTTTATGTTTAGATCAAAATTATATATTATAAACATAGAAGATAATAATATATAAATGGATAAATATGATAACGAATAAATCCGTCCTTATTATTCTACTACATCCAATGCCTATAATATTTTCAACCAATGGTAAAAAAAATTAATGAATCATATCATGTGAAATTAAATGAAAATGATCCTTTGAATAAAATAATATCTTATTAAGTTGATTTGATAGAATATTATGAAGACTATAGATCTAAAAAATTAAAATGAGAAGCTTTTATTTTGAAATTAGTTTTGGTGAACCAGATCCTAAAAGGTTGGATGCTATGGAACATTATGTTGGGCTTCTTAGAAATCAAATAACCTTAAAAAATATTCCCTTTATGCCATTTATAGTAATAATATAAGATTATCAAATAACTATAAGGACTATATGAAACAATATATATATATATATATTCCTTTTATATCTCAATATGAACCAAAAAATATAGAAGAATCATTTTTAAATGTTAGTTGGGTCCTAAAAATGAATGAAAAGATAAACCAGTTCAAGAGGAACAAGGTATAAGAACACGTTGATATACCATAGGAATGTCCTGTTAGAGAATGAAAATGTGTATTTAAAAACATTGAGTAAGAACACGGTGTGATCACACAGAATAAAGATTGATTATTAATTAATGTGTACAACCAAAATAAAGGTTTAGATTATGATGAAAAATTTTCACACTCGACTAGACATCACTCCATTAGTATTCTACAATCTATATAAATCACATATGAATATTATATTACATCAGAAAGGTGAATACTATACATTTTTACATATCTTCATATCTAGTATGAATAAGTTAAAAGTTTCACTAATATTGAAAAGTTTTGTATTCAAAAATCATTTTTTAATATTTTTAATATTATTTATTTCGATAAACAAGATCCTATAGTATAGTATAATCATTGTTTTATTTAATATTGTTCATTAGACGTTTTATAGTAATGGAATATCTTACACATTTTATTAGAACATCAACATTAGACATTTTTTAATTTCAAATATATATTGATTATGTTATTTTTTATTCCATAAATAAATGATAATGTAATGAAATATAGAAAATAATATATATAAAATTATAATGATTTTTCATTTAAAATTATTTTTTGTATCATGGAATTATCAAAAAAAATTAGGAATTTTCTATAAAAAATAAAATATATATTCGATATAAATAACATTTTTTGAATAAAAAACTAAAAAACAAAAAAAATTGATTTCTAATGAAAAATTATATTGGGATGGAGCTAGGTAACTAGTAGATAATAATTTATACAGTGTAATAATTTATATTCTACTTTAGTTAATTTATTGTAGAACATGAATTATTTTTATGGACTTCTAAAGTGGGAGATCCCAAGATAACCAAAGGAACCCCTCATAAAAGCAACCAAAATAATTTTCATATATTTAAAGGGAATGTGTTATATTTTATTATATTACCTCGAATGATATAATTTTAATTTCAATGTATATTTATTTGTCAATTTTGACAGTTGTTGACTAGATATAAAGGCCACCTCATAAACCTTCCATTTTCTTGGTAAATTCATAGTATCATGGTCTACTATGAAATATCACTTCTATATTATAGACCACTAATGTAGAATATATACCTATGGGTAGTTTTATTTAATCATTTTTTCGGTGAAACAATGCTTGTTGGAAGTGGAATTTATTTAAAATCAACTGCCAATCAATTTTTATAACAATAGTGCTGTTAATATTTCTAAAAAACTAATAATTATCTCATGAAAAAAAGAAAATATATCTAATGTATAATTTACCTTTACATTATTCTCAAATGGGATACATCCCTATTTAATTTATCTCTATAATATCCTGTTATCATATATTTTTATTGAACCCCTTATAATAGAATATTTTTATTTTTTAGAAAATTAATTGGAATTTTTTTGTTTAAATTATTTTAATTTCATTCTACATATTTTTATCGTAACTCTGATTCTATTTTATTATTTAATATATATTTAATTATAATTTAAATGGATTATAAAATTAATTCCTTATTTAATTGTTTTTTTATTAATTTCCATTTATTTTTTAATTTTATGCTAGAATCAACCCTAAAACCAAAACAGTTAGTTTATCACATCTAGAAATTGGATACATATCATAATCATATATAACCTCCATTTATATCCATTAAATTAACTAACACCCTTGATAAATAAATACAAATCATCTCCATACATAAATAAATCTTCATTAATCCTCCCACCAACCATTCTGTAATAGAAAAATCTATGTGAGAAGATGATGTTAGTTTTGGATTATTGAACAAACAAATATATGTAGTTCCCACAAAGAGTGTTAGGTGTGAATATTATCGATACGAATTGTCTACAAATTAATGAGATTCTGTATAAGAAATACAGTCTTTTACATGTATTCAAATGATTTTTTTGTGAGTGGAAATATTGTTTCAATTTTTATGAGGATCTTAATGAGTTTCTATTATATGTTTAATATTAGTTCAGTTATGAAGAGGATGTTTTATCATCGAATGTTAATGGAAAATATCCTCTAGACTATGTAGTGGAAATAGATGAAGTTCAAAATTTAACTAATGTTAATTAATTTAATTTTACATACAATTTAGTGGGAATTAATATATTTCATCACACTAAAGTGTTCATGTTTTTATTTGGATTATATACTTTTGAGAATATGGATGTGAACATTTATAATATAGAATACAGTGTTCTGTATAATTTTATCTAGACTAGGATTGAAATAGTAAATCTATGATAGAGATGATGTGGTTTCAGAACATGTACCTAATTCATGCCATTATCAATAATATGATAGTGAATTTTCATTGATATATTATATGATTTATACATCACTACAACCAATGGAAATTAATATTGAAGTATTACCCATATTGATATCATATATCCTTAATATTGAAGAAGATGTAATTCGACATCAATAAAAGATTATAAATGATGTTTTATAAAATTAGCACTCCCTCTGAAATTTCCCTAAAAAGTATAGGAATAGTTAGGATAGAACCTCCTGTTTGATATGGAGTGTTTGATTGGAAGTTGCATCATATGTTGTCATAAAACATTCTACATCAACTCTGGGAGAGAGTTCCACTACCTCACCACATAGTAGTGAATCATTTATATAGAGGGAACATTATAGGGAGGATAATGAGTCAATAGTCTTCAAAAATAAACACATAAATAAAAGTAGTGGGAATTAGTATGGAATAATATTCTAAATGATAAGATATTTTTTCTTTTGTTATTGATGAACAAGTATAACCTATTATTCCTATAGTTGAGACAACAAATAATGATCATGAATATTGTCTAGTTACTTATATTAAAATAGTTATAGATACTAATTAAAGCTTGAAACCTGAGTCTATAAACCATGTAGTTATATAATCCAACCTATATCATGTGAAGATAATAGTGGATTTGGTGACATAATTTTGGAATTTTTTTTCATTCCCATAATCTAATTCGGGTTTCATCAAATAATTTTTTCATTGACAATGCTCTATACAAGAGAAAATGTTATGAAATTTTATGTGTAGAGAAACATATAAAATCCTTTTCCTTTAAAATTATTATGGAGTTTGATAATATCAATTTAGAATATGTTGATTTGACGATGGAGATGATATCATATAATGATGTGGTTAGAAAATTCATTTCAAATTCAATATCTAGGGATTATTTTTTAAAGCTAAGTGAGAAAATGGATTCCAAAATAGATATGATAAAAAATCTACAAACATTTCTTCATGTGAAAACTATTCCATCCTGTGTGATTTCTCATGAGTTTAAAGTTATTTGAGCTCAAATGAATGGAATTAGTAATTTTTTATAATGATATACCAAATGTAAATGAGATGTTAATACTTATTTTCTCTCAATGGTTAAATATTTATAATCCTCCAATGTTTTAATTATATATGTATTACAAAGATCATAATGAGATTAAATTTCTCATGTCAAAAATATTGATAAAATTTTTCCCTCGTAATGGAGTATTCAGATGCTAGTTCAAATTCCTTATGTGGTTCCAAATGAGGTAAGCACCTATTAACAATTCTTCAGTGGATCCAAACTACAAGAATCAGTTCAACCAACTATTTTCAAATTTTTCTTTATTTTCTTCTCAGATCCAATATTTTCATTGTGGATTTTTCACCCCTATTCACATCAATGAATCCAAAAAGGATCTAATATTTGGGTTATAATATATAATATAATCTATTAGAAAATATATTATTGTGATTAAAATGTCTTTGAATAATATGTCATCTTATAATCATACCACTATTATTAATAATATAAAATAATCCTTTTGTTTTTAAAATAAAATGAGAAATATGATTTCTTGTACTATAGGTTTACTCAATAGAAACCATCATTGGATTTTAGATATTACGGTGGATAATTTGGTAAACAATGTTTATACTCTTATATACTCTTTATACGATGATTCGAGTTCCATATAGTCAATATAATATCTAAAATTTATTTCTAGTTATAATTTAAGGGGTTTAGTTTTCAATAGATGCCATAGACTTGTCCCTATAGTGAATCTGACAAATAGTTCTCAAGATTCACCAATAATAGTTAATGATTCCAGTCCTCCAGTGCCTTATAGTAGGGCCATGATTTCTATCACAAAGTCAGTAGTAATTTAAATGTTTTGTCATGTAATAAAAGAGTACCTCAGATAATTATACCTAAACTAATATTTTTATAGAGAATAAGTTTTAGATTGAATGTATTAGTAGAATATATTTAGGGAAATATAAATTCTAAAACTCAAGATATTTAATTTAGTCCTCAACCTAATATTATTATGTAATAATAAATGTATATATTCTCTTTCAACCATATTGAAATTTTTAATGGTATTGTAAAAATTGTTTTATCATAAATTTCATAAAAATACATTCTAGCGTGATTTTTTCAGACATATTTAAGTTAAAACATCATCAAAATAATTGATATATATGTATATATATATAAATTCATAGTATTCTCTCAGATATAGAAGATAATTTAAACCCACACTACAAAATAACTTTATAGGATTCATGTACAGAGTGTATGAGGTGTTTTTTCTAGAACTCATTTATAAGAAATAACAATCTATGGTTTATGGTTCACTTACTACTGAAAACTCTAACATAGAAGAAACATCTTCTGAAATCACAAATAAAATGGTCTATGTACCAACTGGATTTGATAACTTCAATATATATTTTAGGAACCTTCAATGAGATACCGACATGACTTCTTAGAGACCCATAGAATGATAAGATTTTTTGGATACATAGAATGTTGTTTCGGAGATAACAGAATTAGTGCTTCCTCCTATTTTTTACCCACAATCTACCTCAAAATCGAATCCATACTTCATGATGCCTCCATAGAAACCTCCTTCAAAATTTTACCTCATAAAACATCTACATTATAATGAATATTTTTTTTTTCATTAGTCATTATTTATTTAGAAGTTCTATTGAATAATGAAATTCATAGTTTTCTATTTCTTTTTTTCAGAGATATCATTAATTTCATGATTTATTTCCTTATTTATTTTCATGAATTTTTTATTTTCTACAAAATTTTAATTTTAGTCCTCCCATATTACACATTAAATTAATTTATTGTCTCATAACATAACATATATTTTTGTTTTACATTAATTGGGGATGTATCCATATTCCATTCCTTTTTAGTGTCACAAAAATGTGGATAATTCAATATTAGTTGGGGAGAAAAATGATAATCATATAATTTTCAAAATTATTAAAATATATAGTTAATTATTAAATATATAATGCCATTTGAAATTTATTTTTTATTATTTAATTTATTTTGAGGTCATCAGAATGGGGTAAATTGTTCAACTACTAATGTTACACTAACATATCACAAGTACTTTCTGTTTACTTTTTTCAGAAAACATTTATATGTTTATGATGATTCTAATTTTGGGATTTTTCATTTAATTTTTATCTTATTTATGTATTTTCTTTTATAATTCTATAATCTAGATGTTCTAGCTGAAATTTCCCTTTGCCTAGAAAATGGACTACACAAGGAATTTGGCTACATGTATATTTAGCTATATTATGAATGTAGTTATGTGAATATGATATGTAATGTATTCAGTGATGTTATTTGTCTATGAAATATTATCATATACATGAAAATAACATACATCATTGAATCATCAACATGAGAAAAATATATACTTTGAAGAAATAATTCCATGAATATTCATCTTTTTTAATTTTTTCAACAATACTAATATTGGATATGATAAAAACATTATTACATGGTTTGGATATGATTTTAAATTAAAAATGTAACAATTTTCTATGTGGATCAATTTTGCTACATGAATTTGAATTTGTAAATTTTTTTTTGGGGGGAATCTAGAATCAGCTCTCTCTTTCTTGAAACTATATATTTATTACTATTTGTGTACACTAAGTAGAAATAAATTATATCAAATGTGAATATAATGTTTTACTATATATTTATGGTGAAATATATTTTCAAAACGGTTTCATGTACCAAAAGATGAAAATAATATATAATAATGTACTTCCTTGAATTTCTATTGAGGTAAATTAAATAAATGACTTTTGAAATATAATTATAAATGATTACATTTAAGGGATATGATCATGTTTAATAATAATAGAATCCATTCATGTGTATTCAATTTTAATAAATTAAAAAAATACATTTAAGAAACAAAAATAGATTATGTGATGGGACTGTAAACATTCTCCCTCAATGAAAACTTATTGTTTTTCCCTCTGATAATAAAATAATGAATAATAGGGTTCATGTTTTTTATAGTTGTTCTTTATTGGAAAACATTAATATATTTTATAATTCTCCCTATGATCTATTCTTTAATATTATTATCACTCTTAGTGAATTCTTCTCTTTTGTATGTTTCACCTTTCACTTATTCAATTATTTAGGTAATCTCACACTTTATTCCATATTTATGGAAGTGGCATATCATTTTACTTAGTGGATAATTAGAGTGTTATTTAAATCATTAATGAATCCAGTACTAATTTTTTTTTATACCATGTAGTGGATTTGTGGACGTCTTCATACATTCACCATGGAATAGAATAATTCTAATGAGAATAACCAAGATGTAGGATTTGATCATTAGTGGAGTATACTAGATATTTTTTTCCTAAACCACGATAAACCAACCATGTTCACTCTATTCATTATTTAATTTATTTTTCCATTGATTCAATTTAATTAGAAAATATTAGTAATTTTTATCCTGTCGGAGAGGGAGTTTTTACTCCATTAATTTTTCATGATGTCAACTCAAACCCTATATTGATTAAATGTAATTGTTTTCAATGAAATTTAAATAGAATATCTTCCATATTAAAATAAATACATACAGATAAATTTTTGTATGTCATGAAATTATATGACCATTAATTCTTTATTTCTTTTATTGACATCTATTCATGATATATATATCTAAAATATAATTATATTAAAAAATAAATAACATGAATCCTATAATGCTTGTAAGGAAAAAGTAGTAAAGTGATGTGGTATATAATATAACATCAATAGGCTATCTTAAGGTACCTAATATTGTAGATTTTAATTTAATTATAGATAATTTACTAGAACATTTTTATGATTTATTCTTGAAAATAAAATAGTTTCAAAACACACTAAGATATGTTAAATAGACCAAAATGGCCATGGTCAATTAAAAAGATTGCATTAATGTACATGGTATGAAGTATTCATTGAAAAAATATTTTAATTAAATTAATATGTAATGATGAACATAAATCTGAATCATAATATAAAAATTAGGAACTAAGAATCATTGTTTCCATCAGTCATTTTAAATTTTTTAATGTTTGGAATATGGGTTTTTGATATATTATTATTCGGCACTATCCTTAAAATTTCCATGCTTATAATTCATAAGAATTTATATTGAATTCATTTATCATCGGTGGATAATTAATTGGTTGTGAGAAAAGGTATAATGGATACAATTTTTATTTTTCGTCCTTGAAAACATTAATTATGGAATAAATAAATGAACAATATATGAAAATTGAACGGATTAGATGGAGAAATCTCATTAAATATTTTTGATAAAGATCTTTCTAAATATAAAACCTCTTTTTCAGGTGATATATTAAAAAAATTTATGAAAACACCATTTTATGAGTTATGTTTGAAATATTATCATTAAAAAATTACTTACAAACATACATCAAAAAATGGTTTAGGAATCACGATCCCTTTATCAACTATTCAATCTACTGAAATTAATAAAAAGACAGCGAAATATATTGATGATCCACAAAGTTCAGATGGTCATAAATTTATAATGTTGAAATATTGTATCTACCTAAATATGAGTAAAATATCACTATTTAAAATGTTGTTGAAATAATTTCTTAACCTATCAGTTATAAACAAACAAAAATGTGGTAATATGCTCTAATTTAGGATATAAATTCCATGAAATTTATAATGTTTGTTTCCATGTTGAGATTAGAATTGGAAGACATTATATTGGATGAAAAAGTTTTTTATTACATTTATAAAAAATCATTGAGAAACATTGAGATATATAATTCCAAACTAGTTGACAAAGGGTTTACTCAAAAGGAAGATATAGATAATACTATTTCATTTTCACCAATATCTAAAATAGATTTCGTATGGATTATATTAGAAATAATAACCTATTTTGACATGGAATTACCAAAAACTGACGTAATAACTATATTTCTGAATGATAATATAGAAGAGGTTGTTTAAGTGAAACAAATTGAAGGAATCCTTTCTAGTAAAATTGAAAATTTACTTCCAATTTTCAAAAGGACTATCAATAGTTTAATATAATCATCCCTATAGTCTAATTTTTTATTACATGATGTTATTATATCTATATATTTTAATGAAAACAATATTGATCTTTGTATATAGAATATGTTATATTTGAGTTAAATATATTTTCTACCTTTATACAAAGAATATATTTTATATGCCACTAATGGTAAGGGTTTTATAAATAAAGTTAAATATATTCTCTCAAAAAAATTAACATTAATGATATGGTTTATGAATAAAATTTAATTATATTATATATTCATGGATATAGGATTAGTAGTATCATGGGTTTGTATCTAAAAACCTATATTAATAAAATATACTGATTTCTTATGAAATAGTAAACATTTAATATAAAATGCACTACAAAGGCAAGAAATTTATTTTGATCCAATGCCCAATAATAATGTTGAATGAGCTAAAATTAAATCCATCGTAGAAGTTTTCATAGATGGAATTTTAATGAATCGCCATGTCATCACAAGGAATAAAATTTAATTTATGTGGGAATGTTATTGTGATATAAATGTGATCCATGTATAGACCAAATTAAGTTCATAAAAATTTATTTAATGACGTAAGGAGAAGAAAAAATATTTTTTATAATAAAGGAATCATCATTTAGGATATAATGGGTACATGGATATAGACAACATTTGTTATGTTGATTTATACAAGTCATCATAGATATTTTTAGGTCATATTTTGTAGTTTAGGTATCTACACATGAAATCACATTATCTGACGTGTATAATAAAAAATAAAATGTGTTGAATTTTATAGATGAAAATTATAAAATTTTCATGATAATACAAATGTATTTGTCATTATTTTTACTTGTGTTTATCTAAATCATTTATATATTTTCAATATTTTTGTCAGAAGAAGAAATTAGAATTTTATTATTTAATATTACAATAAATAGTTTCAATTTAAACCCATACCAAATTAGAGTAAAAATTTTGTGGTAGTAAAAATATTTTCTAGATAGAATTCTCTATTTAATAGTGATTTAATATTATATTATCTGATATGAAAAAATCACCCTAAAAACACTGCTAAATTTTTTAAAACTGCTATAAATAAAATGTTATCTAAAATTTTTATAAAACTACTAATATGTTTTGAAAGAAACCATAAAATGTTTCTTGAAATTAAATAGCGCAATGGATTATAGCAATAGTCATGAATCAATTTTGTGTTTTTTAGTCCACCATTATCATCCAATTTTCTTATAATTAATTTATTAAATATAAATAGAAAATATAAATAATGAATTTTGAAACACTAGCTAACCACTAAATTTCCTAAACTAGAATATTCGAACACTATAAGCTATATGGTCCTAGAAATGTGAACGATATTGACATGATTATGGGTGAGTGTACAATGTAGTTAATATAGTTATCATATAGAACAATCATTTCAATGTTCACGAATCATTCTATTTTAATAGTGAAAGAAACATAAAATCATGATAATATGGCTTATCATAATATAAATTAAGACATCCCATATCACCATATATAATCTCACTAAAAAATTGTATAAAATATAATAAATGGAAATATTTGGATTATTTAAATTCGTGCCCTCCTAGAACCTTATCCATGTTGAACATTTCACCATCATTGAAGATTAAATCCCTAAAAGAAAACTACTACACAAAATATTAATAGAATATTATTTTTATCATAGAATACTATGTTTTTGTATGAGAAAGACGTATCCCTTGAGTAATGTGGGAATGGAATTAGTCATATGATATAACATAGATATTGGATTTCTTCTAGAATCCAATATAACATGGATGATTGATTAAACATAATGAACTCAAATTTTTTTATGCACACCAAACCAATAATACAATATAAATCTAACACTAATTTAATATGATTGTAAAATAATACACTCACTGTAACACCCCACCCCTACCCCGTTGGTTTGAAGAGGTGGTGAGGGTTACATGGACATAAGTGACACTCTGAAGGCACCAATGGCTATAAATAAATGTGGAGTCTTCGAGAACAAACTGGGGAACGAATTTCCCTTATGAAAAATAACCAACCAAACCCTCCACTAACATCCACTATTTGAATCATGTCTATAAAACATTCAAACATGTATTCCAAAAAGATAACCATGTAGATCTAAATTACAACCCAAAACCAATAAAATCAAATATGATATCAGAGTACTACGTGGATGACCAATCAGGAGACCCAAAATAAACAAAGAAAAACTCCACGACTCCACAAAAATCTCCATGAATCATGGACCACCACATCTCCCATGAATCACCAAGAACCACTAGCAATCTGATGTCGTACCTTTACCTATTTCTTAGAATATGACATCTGCAAAAGCAGCAATGTGCCAATGGAGGGGGTGAGTACTAATACATAACTGTATTTCCCCAAATGACTTCCTTCGACAAGCCATTAGGATGAAACCGTTGGCACATTTATAGAAAACAGTTTATAAAAAACATTAAATAGTTCAACAATTTCCAATATACCAATCACACCATTATAAAGCCTCTACCCAATCCATGAAAACCAAGGGTATGCCAAACAAACATTACATAATCCAATTCACCATTTCACATTTTGAAAACAAATTACATTTATGCAAATCAACACACAATCATGGAAACTATAACGTGGGACTTTGGCTCATCCCATACACCCCATTTCTAGCTAGCGGTGCTTCTCGACCACTATCTGATATTGTGGTTCTTCTGACCACTATCCATCACCTTGTATATTGATACATCTCACCCACTTTCATACACCTTTTCAATAATCCATAACCAAACATAACAATCCAAGGATACACCAATATTAAATTACTCATTTCCATCACATGTCAACCCACTTCTATAAATCACCCATTTATTAAAATCACTCATTTATCATTTTCCATTTCAAAACCCTGATTAAATAAAAGAACTTCTTTATTGAAGTCCATTTTCATAAGCCATTTACATAATCCAATCTATGCAAAAAAATTAAATTCTACACATTAAATTTTAACAAGAAGAACTTTCCACCATAAAAACCCTTTTTCCAAAAAGAATCCACAAAACATGCCCAAAAGGGATTTCCATCCAATTTTGCACCTCAAAACGAAAATTTTTTTCAAGAAATACAATTTAACTGTAACCAAGATTCATGTTCTAAAAATTTGGAGTTGACAGAGAATCCACCTACCTTTAGGGTTCCGATGAAATCAAACCACAAGCTACCACACCTCCTCAAATCCGACGAATTCACAACCGAAATAACTCTATATCACCATCCATAACATCCAAAATTCATAAAATAAAAACCCAAGGAATCCACAACCCTATATCTACAAATAAATGGTGTAGATATAGAAAAATGAGTGAGAGAGAGAAAATTATATTTAGTGGAAACATAAAGAAACCATGCGGAGAGACATACCTGGGTGAAAACAACATCAAACCACCTTGAAAAAACTTTTATTTGGTTCCAAAATGTGTGGGAGAGTCTCTCCAAACCTTGAGAACCGAAAATCCTAAGTGACTCTTAAGTGGGAGAAAATTGGCTATGAAATAGGTCAAGCCCGAAGGATCCCAAATTTTAAAACCCTTCCTTTAAATGATCACATGGTTAATCTGCACAGTTTGACAAACCGTGAACTAAACGTGTGTACACCAATGTCTCTAGAGGAGGTTTCAACACGGTTTCCTCGCACAGTTTGGAAATCCATGCAAAGGCCATGCAGAGCATACTTCCTCCCCCTACACAATTTTTTTGAGAACCCGCACGCTCTCCCCTAACAGTGCTAAAACCGTGTTCCCTATGAAAAGCATCCAAACATATTTAAAACCATTCCAAACTCTCCCAACCACTTATCAACTAATCCCATTCACTTTAAACACCTAAAATGATATAAAAAGGCTACATACATCAAACAGGGGGTGGTACATTCTTCCCACCATTGGACTTTCTATCCTTGGAATGTAGTGAACCAACCCTTTTCCGAAAGATCTTGGGCCATTGCTCGACAATATTATTCTCCCACTCTCACGTCTCCTCTTGGATAATTACATGCTTCCACAAAACCCGAACAAGACTGATTATTTTACCCCGTAAGACATTCTCTTTCCTATCCACAACCCACATTGGCATGTGCTCCAACGAAGTAGCCGGCTCTAGCTCAACATTTTCCAATCGAATAACATGGCCTGGATCCAGCGAATACTTTTTCAATAGTGACACATGAAACACATTGCACATAGCACTAATCCTTGGTGGAAAATCCAAATGATAAGACACCTCACCAACCCACTCATGAATCTCAAAATTTCCAATATACATTAGAGATTACTTTCCCAGCTTCAAAACCGACAATGTCCCAACCTATTAGAGATGTTCAAGAAAACATGATCACTTACCTCGAATGACAACAACCTTCTACAATGATCTATATATGATTTCTGATGACTCTAATCCATCTACATTCTCTTCTTGATTGACACGATCTTCCCCATAGTCTCTTAGACAAGGCTCGGTTCAAACATCAAGGACTCACCTGTTTCCACCCAGCATAGTGGATAATGACATGACCTCCCATACAACGCTTCAAAGGGAGCCATATTTATTGATGTTGGTAACTGTTATTGTCTGAGAACTCAACCAACAATAAGGGATCCTCCCACTAGCGACAAACATCCATGAAAAAATCCTGCAACATTTCCTCTAATGTTTGTATTGTCCCCTTGGATTAACCATCCGTCTGAGGGTGATACACTGTACTCATGGTAAACATAGTTCAATGGGTATTCTCTAAGTATTTCCAGAAACTAGATTTAAACCTCAAATCTCTATTGGATATTATCAAAATAGGAAGAACATGCCTCTTTATAACCTCATAGATATAGATTTTGGATAGATCCTCCACTGTATGAGATTCAATAAATAGATTGAAATAGGCCGACTTCATTAGTTGATCCACTATCACCCAAATAGAATCATGGTTTCTGACCATTATTGAGAGACCTATGAAAAAATCCATCACTATTTTCTCCCACATCCAAATAGGGATTGGTTGAGAGAGCAACATTCCCGCTGGCCTCTGGTGCTCTTCCTTGACCTACTGGGAAGTCAAGCATCTCGAAAAAAACATAGCCACTCTTCTTTTCAAACCAGCCCACCAGAAATATGCTTTCAACTCTTTATTCATTTTCTTAATTCCTGGATGAACAACCCACCAGGAATGATGATATTCCATGAGAAGATCCTAATGAAAAGCAACTGGTAACCATTCAATTTTGAAATCACAAAACTGAATCTTCTTTTAGTTTTCATCCTTCAATAGTCTCCCAACCATTGAGTTTCGTCCTCATGGTCACAGACTCAGAATCAGATATATGTGCCTCATTAACCAGGATAACCAAGTCATTAACCAACAAAACTGAAATGAAGATAGTTCTATCAACCTGGTTCTCACATTCCGACCACATGTCAGCTATAAGAGACATCAATTTCCACTGGTCTGATCCTTGTTTCACCACCATAGCACATTATTTTCTACATAATTCATCCACATCTGAATTTCCCATACTCGTTGTTAAAATCAAGTCAAAATCAACATCTGGAGATATTCCAACCATCTCCAATTCCTCATGTTTAAATCCCATTATGAGAAAATGTGTTTCAAGTCTTAATTATCTGTATATACAATGAATTTCGCAATGAAGGGATAATGACGCCACATGTTCAAAGAGTGGACCACTAATGTCAATTCCAAATCATGAGTTAGGTAGTATTTCTCATTCACCCTCATTTGTTGTGATCCATACGCAACCACATGATTCCCTTTCATGAGAACACACACCCACCCTGATCACGATGCATCACAATACACCTCGTACCCTTTTCCTGGTTCTGGGAAAATCATGATTGGTGCTGATGTAAGGAGACCCTATAGCACTTTGAAACTCTGCTAACACTGTTAATTTCAATGGAATGGAACATGATTTCTTGTTAAATCTATCATCGGTGAATCGAAACGTGAAAAATCACGAAGAAAATGCCAATAATTCCCACCTAGATGGATGAAACTCCTTAACTAATACTAATTATTTGGTAGTTTCTATGAGATAACAGCCTATATCTTCTCTGGATCCCCTGAAACACCCCTTTCAGAAATTACATGGCCACGAAAACTGACTTCTTGTATACAAAATTCACACTTTGACAATTTTTCATACAACCGATGATCCCTCAGGATCCCCAACACTATCTCCAAGTATTGTTCAAGCTACACCCTTTTCTTTGAATAAACTAGAATATCATCTACAAACACCACCAAAAATGAATAATGATATCTCTGAAATATCTGATTCATCAATGCCATGAACACCGCTGGCACATTAGATAGACCAAAGGGAATAACCACATATTCATAATGGCCATATCTACTTCTGAATTCTGTTTTAGGAATATCATATTTCCTCACCCACAATTGATTATATCTGATCCTCAGGTTGATCATGGAGAACCACTGGGATCCACTGAACAGGTCAAAAAATCATAAATTCTTGGATGTGGATATATGTTCTTTATCATAATTTTTTTAAGTCTAAGATAATCAAAAATGAACCTCAATGTTCCATCCGCCTTTTTCACAAACAACACTGGTGTTGCCCATAGAGATGCGCTAGGGCAGAGAAACCCTTTGTTTTCTAACTCTTTCAACAGGACATTCAATTCATGCAATTCAGTAGGTCCTATTCGGGAAGACGGATGTGAGATAGGAATGGTCCCCAGAAAAAGATCAATCGCAAATTCCACTTCTATTACGGTAGGTAACCTATATAATTCATTGGAAAAAACAACCATGAACTGATCCAGCACTGCCAAAAGAACACTTTACTCAACACCCTATACACATTCCAACGACAACACTGCCAACAGATAGGATAATGTGCCCACAGCTGGTGCCAACAAACACGATGCACCATAACATTCATGCCTCTCTCCTCTAATGATACTTCTAACACCATCATGTGTCATAAAAACCCTTGTTATCGCTTTACAGTTGATGTGGTCCTTAAACTCCACCTGCCAATCCATTCCCAGAATTACTTCATACCCATCCATGTCAATCACTAAAAAATTCCACATTAACTCAACCTTTCCCATAGAGATACAAAATTATATACACTAGATGGCTCAACACTGCCTTCATCCAAGTGGAGTTTGAAGATTGAATACCAAAGTAATCATTTCTACCATCAATCCCAGCAACTCATCCACACATGCAACAGTATAATTGTGTGAAGCACTTGTAACAAACAACACATTCATCAAGGTAGAATTTAAAATAATAGTACCTTGCTCTGTGGATGGTCCAGAAAGATCATCCACCAAAACATGGACCGTTCCGAACAATGACTTGGTTGCCACACTCTTCTATTTATTTCCTTTCTGAGGAGTTGTGGTGTTCTGATAATCACCATGACTCACTTTTCTCTGCTGAAGAGGGGTATACTGTTTTCCCCATCCTGTCGAAGAATATAACGTCTGCGATCCCAAAGGACTGTCACGTGCACAAAACCATGGAGCATTCTTACAATAGCACAAAAAATGGCCATTGTGAATGAAATTTGGAAATAATTGAGGTTGTGCCATACAATCCTGCTAGACGTGTGCTGTAGACCCACACAGTAAACATCCTGGTTTGCTCTAGAGTTTGAGAGGATGATTTACAGGATCATGTCATAGGATTATGTGTCATACTCTCACCATGTGAATATGTGTCCCCCCTCCACTTGAACCCAACATTAGAGTTCCCACTATTCTTCATGGGTACCACCATGATTCCTCCTCCCGAAGCTCCCAACAGATCCTTCTCAGCCACTGTTGCTCTATTCACCATCTCAGTGTAATCACTAATACACAAAAATACTATTTTTAATGGATCTTTTTCCTTAAAATTGCTTCTAAGATCCTTTCCTTCAACGAAATGATACCCTCAAAATCAGGTGAAACCCACAATATGCTCATAAACATTACTGCATACTCCTTCACAGACATATACTCTTTCTTCAGACTAGAGAAATAAGTTGTGCATAGAATTCTGAATGTATGTTGGTATATTTTTCTATTAAAAATTTTCTCAAAGCCTTAACATATGATAACCTGGTCTGTCCATGCATGGACTACAAACTCCATCAACTGAAGAGAAATATACTCTCTCTTATACATTGCTATATTTACATTCAGCTCTACTGGCATCCCCCAGAATTTGAAAATTTTGTTCATTCTGGAAAGTCATGTGTCTGCCCTTTCCAGGTCTGAATCACCCCTAAAGACGAGTGGATTATACTTTTTAAACTGATTCGCATAATCAGAATTCATTTTCTCTTCCGCTCTATTCACACTTCCGACATCATGGAACACATGCACTAAGATCTTGACTAACTGCTGGTTCACCTGGGGCTTAGGTGAAACCATGCTCTCATCAGCCACTTCTGGTTGTTCTCTACGACGCCTACGTGGTGCCATTTCTATAAACAGAAAACAAACACCCATTATCCTCACATCTGTAGACATAAATATTTCCATTTTCAAATACCATTCCACAACTTTATCATAATGAGGCCCTAAACCATTCCATATTTTCCATGTTTCCCAATTTTTGAAAACAAAATCATTTTCAAAATTTAATATTATTCATATTACAATCTCACATAATTGAAAACACATTTCTCAATTCATCCAATAAATCATTATTCCCAATGAAATATGAATCCTAGAGGGATGCCGTTGCTACCATATATTCCATGAACATCTCATTTTCTACACCCACGATAATGAGAAATCCAATGCTTATAAGTGTCTCCAAAATACTAATGTACCCAACTCCCTGGTAATGTGATGTTCAACATAAAAGCGATAGATTCGTCCTTTTATGTTATAAATCCCAGTTCCGACATTCCTAGACCGTCCTAGAATCCAAAATCAAGGAATATACCTCAATCAAAGTCAACTAAAAATCCATGAATCAACTCCAAAGGATCGAACATGCTGAAACCACTTGTAAAAACCCACCTCTATCTCATTGGCTTGAGGAAGCAGTGAGGGTTACATCGCCATAAGAGATATTCCCAAGGAGCCAAAGGCTGGCAATAAATGACGAGGATTCGAGAAAAATTGGGGAACAATTTTCCCTTTAGAAAAAGAACCAACCAAACTATTCACTAACAAAAACTATATAATGCATGTCAATAAAACATTCAAGCATGTATTCCAAAAAGACAACTACCTTGATCCAAAAATACATCCCAAAACCAATACAATCAAACACGATTTCAGATTACTATGTAGAAGACCAAACATGAGGACCAAAATAAACCAAGACACACTCCAGGACTCAACCCTGAGATCTATACTCCAAGAACCACCCCATCTCCCAAGCATCGCCATGAACCACTAACAATGAGATGCCTTACATTTACCTATATCTCAGAATATGACATTTATAAATGATTTAATGTGCCAAAGCAGGGGACGAGTAATAATATTCAGTACTATTTCCAAAAATTAATTCCATACACACACCACTAGGATGAATACATTAGCATATTTATATAAAACTGATTATATAAATCATTAAACAGTTCAAAAATTACCAATAAGACAAACACACCTTTACAAGGACCTTACCCAATCAATGAATACCATGGGTAAGCCAAAAAAACTATGCCATAAGCCAATTCACCAATTCAAATTTTCACAAAAAAAAATTATCTCTACAAATCAACACACAATCAAGGCAACCATAATTTTGGAACTTCTGCCCATCCTGTTCACCCCATTTCCAGCTATCGGTGCTTCCTGACCACTATCTGATATGGTGGTTCTTTTGACCACTATACATCACGTTTTATAGTGAGACTTATCACCCACTTTCACACAACATTTCAAAAATCCATAACCAACCAAACACACCAAGGCCACAACAATATTCAATTACTCATTTCTATGAAATGTCAATCCACTTCAATAAATCACCCATTAATTGAAATCACTCATTTGTCATTTTCCATGTCAAACCACCGATTCAATAAAACAACTTCTTTATTGAAATCTATTTTTATAAGTCATTTTCTTAACCCATTCCAAGAAACTATTTTTAAAATCTACATTTTAATATTTAACAACATGAACATTCAACTACGAAACCCCCTTTTCCCAAAAGAAACCACAAACATCCCCAAAGGTATTTCCATCCAATTCCGCTACTCAAAAACACAATTAATTTCAAGAAAAACAAATTAATTTTAACCAAACTTCATTTTCTAACAATGTGGAGTTTATAGAGAATCCATTTATCTTTACGGTTCAAACGAAATAAACCCACAAGCTATCACACCTCCTCATATCTTACGAACGCACCACCGAAATCACTCTATATCCCCTTCCCTAACATGCACAAGTATTAAAATCAACACCCAAGGCAACCAAAACCACTGATCTACAAAAAATGGGTATATATATAGTACAACGACAGAGGTTGAGAGATGTAGATCTAGAAGAAAACACAATGACACTAAGAGGAGAGACTTAACTATGAGAAACCACCATCGAACCACCATGAATACCCATTTATTTGATTCAAAAATGTGTGGGAGAGACCATCCAACCCTTGATAACCAAGATTCCAAAGTGAGGCTTGAGTAGGAGATGATTGAGAGTCAAATAGGTCAAGCTCGATGGAGCCAAAATTTAAAAAAGATTCCTTTAAGTGGTCGGAGGGTTAGTCTGCAAGGTTTGAAAAACCATGCGCTAACCGTGTGAATGCCACTGTCTTGAGAGGAGGGGTATTCATAGTTTCCTCGCATGTAATGGAAAACCATGCACCGGCCATGTGAAGAATACTCCCTCCCCCAGCACGGTTTCCTAGAGAACACACACAGTTTACCCTAACCGTGCTCAAACTGTGCTTCCAATGAAAAGCCACCAATCATATTCAAAACCATTCCAAACTCTCCCAACCACTTCTCAACTCGCCCCATGATCTTTTAACAAATAATAATGCATAAAAAATATACATACTACAAAATGGGGGTTCTACACTCACAGTCTCAATAAATCAGTGTCTTTACTATAACTACCATCATATGTACCCATAAAAATTCTACTAAGTGAATAAATTCATTCAAATGAATCATCATACAAACTTGATTAAACTAATTTTATCATAAACACATCTAAAAATCTTTTACATATATGGAATCATGTCATTTCATCGACTTATCAATCAATAATTTCATTCTTATTAATTAACATATCCTATAATATAATATTCATTTGTTTCACCTAAATATATCATATTACCATCCATGTATTTTGATGTCAATGAAAAATCAACCTTATCAAAGTTAACTAATCCATTCATCCTCTAAGAAATAATGCATATGATTATATAATATGGAATATAATATCAAATAAACCTATATAAGTCCTTAATTACCCCTCCCCCTTCAACTAGAAGAAATAAAACCATAATAATAACAACCATCAAATTATTTAAAATCTCATTATATAATTCCATCATAACGAAATTTCACTTAATGTACATATTATATGGATAATCAATGTCAACCCTACATCCAATGGAATAACATTATTTTTTAAATATAAATAATATTGAAATGATAAGAATACAAAGATTCCTATCACAAATTCATCATTGAAAATATATAGATATATATTCATTATTCCCAATACCGATGGATCTAGCATAAACATTTATTCATTTAATCTAGTAAAAATAGAATCCATGATAACCACATGTAATGGTACATCTAATTTGAAATTAAATTCCATAATAAGATCCTAAATAAAAGGGAAATAGGTAATTGTTATATTAACATCATTGGAAATGGATATGGTGATCTTGTACCATTAATATAAAGATTGATTTAATCAATACATAGAGAAATTAAATATTATATTATAATGAACATTCAAAATATCTCCAAAAGAAGAATATATATTTTAAAATAATTCATGGAGTTTTTTATGAATAAAATATGGGTTTAATATGGTTCTATAAGTCAAAAAAATATAATGTCATGTTGATATTTTTTATAAACTATTTTGTGTAATAATTTAAATGAATAAGAATTCATCCTTGGTAAGAATATATCATAGCTGAATTGTTTTTGGATAGAATTTACCAAACCTGGCATTTATTATTTCCAAAAATTTCATAAATGAATATCATACCAAATCATGCACTTAACTATTAACCATAACTTTTACTATTAAAAAATATCTCATAATATCGATTAACTACATATATTTTCTGAAATCTTTTAACCCAAGTGGAGAAAACTATTCTTAAGGAATAATTTCATTCAAAATCACATTGTGGATAACAATTTCTCCATCATACAATTTAAAATATTTAACATCAGAAAAACAATTAAAATTCATAGGAAATAATGGAAATATTAAAACAACTATAATAAATGACTGTAATAAATTTGAACTGTAATAATCATTCATAGAATCAATAATATTAAATAAATATGTGTAACAATAAAATTTTTAAATCAACTTAATAAAATCTTTTGAATAGATTTTCATCCATAACAATATTAATATTAATATAATAATATAAAAATCAATAATTACCATAAATTAATTTTTTAAAAAACATTACATAAAATAATGAGGAAAAACATTTAAAATAAACTTATATGTAAATTATTCTCTTATACCTATTGTTCCCAAGGGAAATCCATAAATCCGATGTGTTTTTATATAAATATATCACATTGTATTAATCATCTATGAAATGGTATCTCTAGTCAATAATGGATCTCCACAAGATTCTCAATGAATATTTCAACTAATAAAATATCACGATCACCCAAATATATCAAATGATAATCAAAATGAAGGTGTATAAAAATTTGTTCCACATGAATAATTTTGTGAATTTGATGCAATTGTGTGGGGATTTGACTGATAAGATATTTCAATAATTCACTATAATACCTAGAATGGTCAAATAATCACTGTTAAAATATAATAAACTTAACTGAATTAATTTTTTAATTATGAGGAGACAAAATTATGAACATGTGATAATAATCAGTAAATGGTCTCTTTCATTAGTTTAAATATGAATTTTGAGGAATTTGTGTCATATTCATCTTCTCTATGGTAATTTCCAAGGATTTTATAATATATATCACTAAATATAATCTTAAAATCACTAATTCATAAAGATCAATTGAATACAAATAAAATATAAAGGGTATTCTATTAATCCTTCAACTACATCCATTCCATTGATTGATATATATATATATTATTATAAGATTGTCAATAAATAGTAAATTATTGTCCCATTATCAAATAATGTCTATGAGGGATTCCCATGACATTTCATTTATCGTATTGTTTATTATAATTATTTAACCATTATAATATGGATGAATACATACTATGTCAAAATTATTTACTAATAGAATATTATAATACCTTCTAATTTATTTATGTGAACTAATGGTCATAGAGTAAGAATATTTTATAATTGTAAAAATGATTATTTTCAAATGATAATGATTCCTTTTTTGGTAAAAATATTGATAACATAATAAAAAGATAAATCATAAAACATATATGTTAAATAACTCTCATCTTTTGGGAACCCATATAGGAAATTTGTTTCAAATGTCTTACAACATATAAAGTGGAATATTCCAGGGTTTAAATAAATATTCATTAACCAAAATTTTATCTTTAATTTATTGGAATGAAAGGTATTTGGGTAAAAATGTAATAACATATTTCTTTATACTATATCCAAAAAATATCATAAATTAATAATAATCCTCCAAGTACCTGAAAAAAATGATATGGGTGAATTTTGATTCACATAGAATACTACTTCCAAATTTCACTAAGGAACATTTAATATCACATAAATCATTTAATATTCTTCATCCCCTATCCAACCCTTTAGATCGTCATCATTGAATTCTCAATATATTTAAATCTAAAATTCAAGGTATCTCATCTCAAACTTTTTACTGGTCAAAATATAGGTGAATGAACCATAATCTGATTTAAATATCCTTTAACAATTATATCATCCATTTATAAATAAAATTTTATTAGATGGACCCCTGACTTTAATTCATTAAATAATTTCTACGAAATTATTCAATGAGGATTATTTATTTATGAATCATTCTTAAAATTATCATTCGACAAGATACACATAATTTCAAGATCATAATGGAAGAATAATTCTACCCTAGCCCATTAAAAAGGTTTTATATATCTATGTGCGATTATATAATGGATATTGATGTTCATCATGTTGACTATGATGAATTATTCAACTATGAAATGTTTTTATAATATAAAAAAATATTATAGAAGAAAATATCGATTCGTAGGTTGTATAGTTGTTTTCATTATTTCATAACTACCTATATCAATAATATATGATTTCATTATCCTATATAATCATTCATCCCAATCCATTTTGAGACCACTAATAATAAACCTCATGTTTATTATCATCCACAGGTAAATAAATAATAAGAAAATTTTCTTTTAAATACTCAAATGTAAGCTGTTACATCATCCTCCAAACTAATAATGAATCTTCAAGGTAATAATTGTTAATGTATTTTTAATTATATAATTTAATAACAAAAATATTATATACTAACATTTTATACTACAAAAATGATAAATTTATATATTTCCATAAGTTTTTCACATAAAAAACTTCCCTTATCTTTAATGTCACTATAAATATTCCCCATTTGAGAGACAACATGAAATTGAAAATAATCCTATCATGTTGAAACCATGTAATTTGATATCATATCAAACAATTAATATTAGAAAAGAAGTCTCAAATAATTCTTACATCCTTTTGAAGATACTCGGATGAAATTGAATTAACTAATATGTCATTGATTAATACAAAAATACTTTTATTATGATAATGATGAAACACCAAGTCAACCATCCATGTGATCCAATAATTTCCATATATAACTCTATAAGGAATTTCTAGGAACTCAAATTACATATAAGAAAAAATAATTTTTCCAGAATATCCATCCCATTAATGCCCATAAAATGATACCCCAACATGAATATACCTATATAAACACATTTTATATGTTTAGTTGATCAAATAAGTCATAAATACATTGTAAATGATGTTTTTTCTTCATCATCACTTGCATAAAAAATTGTTAATTGAAGAAAACCCTCAGGACTCAATTAATCCATTTAGAAAATAAAATAATATCTCCCCATGGAAGCATTATCATGTGAATAAACCCCATATATAGAAAATTAATAGACTGAACATAAAATTATATAAGGTTTATTGGAATAATATAATAAACCTAATTGAAGATATAATAAACACATGTATGTAATTTTATGCAAAATTTTATCTCATTATATGGATGTTGGTTTGTATCCTTCTCTAATAAAACATCAAAAATATTTGTGCATAACCCGAGGAATCTCAATTAACTGAGCATCTAGATTATATATCATCAAACTAGAAAATATTACATGATATGTTCTATACACCAATCTTCAAAATCACAATGTAAAATCATACATAATCCTTTAATGATATTTAAAATAAACCTATATAGATGAAATTCTACCAATCCCCACAAAGAATACAACAAATACTTTAAAATAATGGAATTTTATAGATGTATATATTGTGTGATCTACACTTAAGACGACTAATAATATGCCATCAGGTAATATCTTATTTCATTATTTTAGGTGGAGAAAATGTTTTTTCATTCATTATTTGTTATTTCATTTTGATTATGAGTTCCTTCCATCCATTTTTTGTTATGGTTTTTATTTATTGGAATTTACCATTTAAAGGAGCTTCCAGATGGTTGAGCGATATTTCTTCATATTGGTTTCATGGAATGGGAGGTGTTTGGGGATTTTATTATTGTCATGATAAACATATATTGATGTAGATGGTATAGGTGGCCAACTAGATAACTAGTGAGGGATACCAAATTGTTGATGGGATACTGGTAGTGTTGGGTTCTTATTATGTAACCTAGTTTCCCACCAATGGAAATTCATTATTTAATTTCATTATAATAAATCCCACTATGTAGACTATGGACGCCACTATCTAACCGATGGCACTTATGGGGATGAGTTCTTTCTGGGTAATATATAACATCTATTTGTTTCATCCCTAGTTTAATTCAAAATCACCAATCTAGAAATTCAATTTTACACCAAAACTCATAGATTCTCTCTATATATAGTTTTTCCTCTCCCAGAAGTTGTTCTCAATGAATCAATATTCTAGTGGAATCATTTTATGTCTTCAATTATGTGTGAAATCCATTTGAACATGTATTCATATTTCCTCTCGTATCTCTCTCTATACATCTTTATGAGTAATGAATCCTCGTGTTTTTGATAGATCTAGATCCACAAATAAATAATCATAAATCTATGTTTCCCCTTTATGTGATAAACCCCTCAACACTGTTGATTGATATCATGAGGGTGTAAATGATCTTGATTTAAGTAAAAGGTTTTGAAAACAAATCTTTGACAAATAAATCATTTGATAATTTTTGAATATTAATTAGTTTATATAATTATTTATAAATCAATAATTTATTCTCTTGAATGTTAATTTAAAATGGAATGGGGTCTGCGATGAAATCACTTATTAACATCACATGAAATTGAAGTTTTAGTTTCATTAAAATTACATTGATTTGAAGTGAATGAGTCAAACAATTCTTTTGATAAAATGGCCAGAAATGTTTTATGATTTTATATAAAAAAATATGAAATGAAATTAATGATTTTTTATGAAATCCATTTGATTATTGGTTTTTTAAATAAAATACATGTATTGAATCCTACATGTGGTTATGATTGAATTGATTTTTTTAAAATACTAAAGCTGATTTAATTGAATGTTAGACCAAAAAAATTATTTACCATGAATAAAATAGATGAATTTTAAGTTAGGTGTGCAAATCGCATTAATTGATTATGAAAATACAATCTAAACTATCTGGAGTCTACCGAGGTTACTTTTTGGGATTCATTCCTATTCCATTTAGTCTTCGAATCTATGGAGTGTGTTCCCACCAAAAACCATATCTCACAGTGATGTGTTATGATCCATGTACTAATCTATCCCCACGCCACATAACCATAGTTCTATGATTGGAAATTATTATATATTACCAAGATTTATCGAACTACATTACTCATATCCATTTTGATATAAATTTATACAAATTCTATTTTAAATAAATATTCTCATAACTTCCTATATATAATGAAATAAACATTTGAAACAATTTTATAATAGATAATAAAATGATTTGAAAAATATATTTTATAATAATTGTTAAACAATTCAAAATCCTTATTTTAAAAAAAATCGTTAAAATTTGATTAATTATTTAATGATTAATTATGAAATTTTTGTGATATCCTATTGAGATATATTAGTAACATATTACCATTGAATATAGGAATTTTTATATTTTAGTATTCAAATTATTAAAAAGTTAAACAACATGTTGAAAGTGGTGGTTGTACATTATTATTCATTTTTTGAAGGGTGGAAGTGAATTGTGGAATGTGTGATCCAATTGTTACATGGGTTTTTGATGATGAATTCTAGATTCTCGTATCTCATGACTTGATTATCATGTGTTTTTTGGCTTCAATCACATCAAATGTTGTATTTTATCTCTTGAGAAGTTTTTTTTGTAAGGCATCGACCCCAAAAACCTAGTTCTGGTGTATTATTTTAGTAAATTGTCTTGATTACATGGAATCAAATCTTGATGGACAAATCAATTTATCATTCATGAAAAATAGATTAAATACATAATCTTTACATTATAATTCAAAACATATAATATAAAAAATATAAATATTTTCAAAAAAATTATTCTCTAATCATATCCCTTTATATCAATCATAAAAAAATTCATTGAATCATGGGAAAATAAAAAGATAAGAAAGAGGTGACCTAAGATGCCCTGTAAAGAAAAAAATATGGCAGAAGATATAATAATAAAACATAAAAATTTAATGAAATGTATAAAACTAAACCACACACCTTTTAAAAATAATATAATTCAAAATATTGAAAGAATAAATCAAATAATTCCATTTAAATAATCACATGGATAATTTACTAGTCGAATAATCACACGTAATAACTATTCTCAGAAAGAGGGAATGGATAATGTCTAACATTTAAAACATATCTCAAATGCTTAGACCAAAAACCATATATAATTGAGTAAGTCATTATCCAAAACCCCATATTATTAGTTTAATTATTCATATAGATGCATCGAGGGGATATAACAGTCCTATCCCAACACCTACAATGTCCATCGAATTCCTCTTATGAATGGGCTAAAATATAAACAATATAAACATTCATATTAAAACTAGCATTCCAACTATTAATAGTAAAACCATATGCTTTGAATGGAATCTGAATAGAACATACATAGTGAATCGTATCATAAACCATTAAATATAATATGATAGATTTAAACACAAGATAACAACCATCATTAATTGTAAGAACCAACAAAGGCTATTGAGATAGATGAAAATAAAAAAATAAAATCATTAATAATCATTGAGACAAAATCCATTTTTACATGAAATCGTTTAATAGACATGAAAATATAATGGAAACATGTTTAATTAAATGAATGTTGTATTATCTTAAAATAATCTTCGCTTATTCTCTATAAGTTAAAAAAAATTCCATTCTTGTTTTGTCGAACAGGTCAAAAAAATACCACATTTATAATACGATTGAATGATTAATTTAAAACATTTTATAAAATGTTAAACATTGTTAAAAATGAATTTAGGTAGTTTATATAAATAGTATTAATTGTTTTTATAATTTTTTTTAAACATGGACATGGGTGATAAATATGTCACAATAAAAACTTTCATATAAATAATCTCTGATAAAATTGTGATTGACAAATTAACACACATAATGGACTTTACTTTAGTTCGGCAGGAGTTAAACTTTTATATAATGGTTAAATCTAGTTATTAAATTATATTTGGACCATATCAATATTTATGATATCATATATGATCCAATTATGTTTTTTTGGTTAAAAATCATCCAGTATTACCATTGTGTCGGTTGTTAACCGCTTCGTTTTCCAATGCATGATTTTTATGTAATGTTACTTTTACATATGACATATTTTATTCATATAAAGAATTATATTAATTTTATATATATAATATTTACTCATCATATTAATTATATAATCAGTATATAATTCTTGACAAGGATAATGATTCTCATCATGTCGTGAAGATGGTAGGACATACGTACACATTAGTGAAGATATCATTTCTTTAATGGATAAATGGCATGGAATTGTATGGTATATTAATTATACATAATTATAATGAAACAATATTTATTTACATCCATTTTGTTCTGATTTTTTCCAATAAAAATAATTTATTGACAAAAAATGGTTTACACCATGATGTGGAGATGGTTTGACATATGTACGCACGCATGGTGATATTGTCTTTCCTATGATAGATAAAAAGATTAATATGGATAAAACATAATAATAATATCATATTATAATATATATAATACAAGATTCAATAATATATTATCGAAATAACATTTTAAGATAAATTTTAAGTAGAAAATAACATTGAAAGAGTTGATAAAATGATTACCTCTTCTTTGGGTATCTCATTTTACTTTTCAGAAAAGGACTCCATAGTTTGGATTTCATCCAAATATATGACCTCTAGGATAATGTTAGGAAACATTGGAGGATATGTGAGAACATTATGGATGATCCAGATATATTTATAGTTCTGGATAGAACATAATGTGAGGTGGCCTCTTAAAAAATAGGGGAGGGGCGCTTAAGAAAACATTCATAATATTTAATTAATATAAATTTATTTTAAACTCCCGCAGGATCCAAAGAGAGTTATTTAGAAGCTAATATTATAATCTTTATAACTTATCCAATAAAATAAAATTTCTACAAGAATTTATTTTATTTTAATCCAATTCATTTAAATTTTTTCTAATTTAATATATTTATTTTTTTTGTATTTATAATATTCTAAAAAAGTATGCTATTAATTAATTATATATATTCTGTCAAATATAAATAAATTGAAACATTATGAAATTTAATACCTTTTAATTTAATTTTTTTTAATTTTGATATATTTTTACGATTATTAAACAATTTAGTAAATTAGTATTTTTTTGAAAATCAACATTGTTAATTTTGACACTATTCATTACATTCACATGAAATAAAATCCAAACAAAAATATAACATTGAATAAAAAACTTTTATGCAATCCAAAAAATTAATATTAACCTATAAAATTCATGGATCACCTCGATTATTTTAAATTATTTTTATTTAAATATTTTTAAAATCATTTATTTGATATTTATATTAATAAAATTATTCCTTCTTTACTATTGTGTCATTATATATGGTAATTATTATTATCTAAAAATTATATATAAATTACAATTATGTATAAATGTATTTTATATTACCATAATATTTATATTATATATTTTATCTCTAGGTAATCCCTATATTAAAATTATCATAAATTTGTGAACTGAGAGTCTGAAATTTTGCCACAGTTTATCGTATTAACACTATATATGTTATATTTACTGAAAAATCTCCATTAATTGATTAAAAATATATCATTATGATATTTCTGAAATTATCATTTTTAGTTGGATGAAATAAATATTTTTTTAAATTATATAATATTTAATAAAATATTATTTATTTTAATGTATTATTTTTGTCTATTTTGAAACAATTGAAAATTTTCATTTTTAAAAATAATAATCCAAAAATATAATTTAAAACCAATATTTAAAATATGAAAAAATATGTATATTTTATCTATGAAATTCATTAATGTTGTTTTTATGTCATATTATATTTATTTTAATTTTTTATATATCATTTATTTGATCCTTCATGTAATGAAGCAATTACTGCATTATCATTATGTCATCACTATTTTATTATTTATTTCCTAAAAATTAAAAAGAAATTACATTGATTTTGGGTATAATTTTTTGCTTTTTGATAACTTTTTTTAGTTTAGGTGATTCCCTATATAACCACACATTAAAAATAAATTACATGTTAAAACCAAAGTGCAACAAAAATGACATTTCATTGAATATTTTATCATAAATTCATTAAAGTCATCCAATTAGATCCTTGTGTTACTAAATTCATCCCAAGGATTATATAGGTCCTAATAAACTCATTGAATAATATTAAGACTAATTTTAGGGTAATTTTTATTATTTTAATAATATAATACATACCTTTAATTACCATATTTACTATTAAGCATGGTAATAAAATTAATTACTATTGTAACTATTCATAATGTCCCAAAAAGGGGCATGATTGCATAATTTGGGCCTCCTAATTCCAAACATTCAATAAATTATTCAAATTCAATACACATAATTGGAATAAATAAATAAAAAAAATTAAAATCATGGATAGAATAAGAAAATGGGTGTTTTTTATGTAAAACATTTAAAAGTTCACATAGTTCTTATATCCAATTATAATCATAAATTGATTTCAATTACATAAATTGAATTAAATTATAAAAAAAATAAACAAATTATACATTAAAACCATTTAAAATGATAACTTTTCAATATGAATAAATTTTATAAAAATGATGTTTTCAAATAAAATGCAGTATTTTTAACTATACCTTAAATTATGTATTCTAAAAAGAAAAATGTAATAAATTCAAAAAAATTAAATTTTTATGACCCGATTCCAAATAAGATGTTTATATTTTCAAATAAAAAATATTAATGTTTCAAAAGATGATTTTAAATTTGAGCCCCATCATAATGAGGGAAAACTGTATTTTCTAGAAATAAAAAGATTATCTAAAAAATTGAATATGTTCTTATATAAGGTCTAGAAAACACATAAGATGATTGTTAAATTTATTTATAATATTTAAAATTTAAAATATCTGGAGTAATATTAATAACAACTATTTAATGGCAAGCTTATATATTATATTAAATAAAAATATTTTATTAATATATTGTTGTTTTGTAAAACTAGGCCATGCGTGTAACGCAAGCACACTCTTTGTTGGGTGTAAAATAATCATAACATGGTGTTTCATAAAATAATAGAAATATATAAAAGTCTATTTATTCATAATTGAAAATATTAGTCTCTAGGTGATTCAATTTTTATTTTAATCATTTGTCTTTTTTTATCAATTTATTATAATTTTTGAGTTATTCTTATTGGAAAATTATTCCATATTATTTTTTGATGTCCGGAAGCTAGTAACTGATCCTTTGATATCTGGAATGAACAACAGTTCATGTGATAATATATTGATGTAACATTTATGTAGGACATCTCAGTTAGTTTGTGAATACATTGTATCAAATGGTACATGACCTTTCCTGAGATCGGTATAATGTTTTGGATGTCTCAGTCGATGAGATATAGGATTTACCAAACCTAAGTGGTAGGTTAATAGTGAATTATTTACTATATACCATCATAATGATCCTTAATACATTTTTAGATATTGGGAAAAAGTGTCTTGGAAGAGATGTTTGATCATGATCAAGAACATCTCCATTTAATTTATTAGATATTTCAGTTTTCTAGCTGAATTATGATTGATAAAATTGATTATCTAAATCCACTTGAATATTATTTCCCCTATTATCAACTTCTTTTCTGGTAGTATAGTAAATAATAGAAGATTATTGAACATACATCCAGAGTGAGTTGTTAAGGAATTTCAAAAATTAGACCCTCTACATGATCTAAATTTTATAGATGTTTTTCTTTGTTCGTTATTTTCTCAGGGACATTTAGTTTCACCAATTCCCATTTAGGCTGTAGAGATTTTAACTCATAGTTAGAATATAAAATATCCTTCCATTGAGATTCTTCTTATAAAACTAACACATTTCCTGGGTAATAATAATTGTATGGGGTTAGAGTATTTGATTTTGATGTTTAATAAACTCTACGATTTTCTAGAGATTATAGATTTATTTTTAATGAAATGTGTAATATTCGAACATGAAAGGCCTCACATAATCCTGTAGTATTCAATAGTTCATTTAGAGAATCCTGTAGGATTTTATTGGAAGGAAATAAAGGATCTTTTCAAAGAAAAATCTATCCAAAATGATTTTGTTGGATAGTAAATGTATATCATTTATCATAACTAAGAATGTCATACAATGACCCAGTATGACAGGTTATTCTTAATGAATGTTCACATCACACCTGGGTTTGTATCGAATGGGACGAAGACTGTTTAAGTATTTGTGATTAATTTTCAAAAAAATAATTCATCTCATGTTTTCATGATAAATCCCAACTCATTTAATTTTTATTTCAATAGACAATTAATGGTGGAATATGAATTGGATGATAATTGGTGTTTGATTTTAGTTTCTCCTACTCCTAGTAGCATCATGATAGTTCCTTTTAAAGAAATGATGATGTTGGTTGAGTCTCATTTTGGAAACCATAGTAGTTATTCTCGATATAATAAATCATATAAAAATTATACAATATTTAGTAATTTTCAACTAACATGATTCTATTTTACAAATTATGTCACTCAAAGTGATCTCTCTTGTAGGAACCAAGTATTTGTATCTCCTATTAAAACTTTTTCAAATTTTATAGATTTTTTCATGTTTTTACCACTCTACATGGTGTTAAATTCATCAAATTACTCATTTTATTTTTTTTCATAGTTAGAGGATTACGGAAAATGGGATTTTGGCCACAAGTGTATGGAATAATGATTCGTCATAGAGTGGATGAGTCTTTGAGGTATGTCGATATGAGACATACAACAGTGAAAGGTACCATTACCATTGAATCATATTTAGTGTATGATTTACAAGATAATGGTTCTTCCCGTTATCATTATATCTACTAATAATATGAATGTATTCAATATTTTTATAGAGGGCATGCCTTAAAGAGATTTATACAATCTTTTGAATATTAGATAGAATGTTCTTTTATGCCCCTCTTTCAATTTTTCAATATATAATGTGATTTTTTGGGACCTATTGGTTACAAATAAAAAGCCTCTAAATTTCATTCTTAGGATGGATTGTCTTATTTCTTAGAAATCTCATTTGAACTATTATCTTCTGTAGGAATCCTTTAATAGCATTGATCGTATGTGTCATATATTTCATAGAGAATGCTCCATAAGGTTGACATGATCCTGGACAACTCGTATGTGGTTTGTGAAATGATATCTATGTTTTCCTCTGATCTATAGATGGAATCATTGAGTGGTGATATGCCTCCAGCAATGAATGAGATTCTTAGTCATTTTACATATAAATTTTCAGGTTTTATATTTGTGAAGGATGTAAAATATTCAATTGACTTGGTACCATGTACATAACCAATTTATATTTCATTATACATTAAAGCCCCTACTGTACGACAAAAGAAAAAGACTAAATTGGTTAAAATGATATCCAAATAATTTTTTTACCTGTTTTTTTTCATTCAGAAAGAGATTTTATTTTTTAAGAAGGATGGTAGATACCTATAATTTTTTATGTAATATATAACGAATAATTGATTTTCATTCATGGTTTTATTACATATTTTTAGTCTTGATATGACCATTTTATGATTTATTATCCTAATATTCCTAACATTCTTTTTTGGAGTTGGTATGGCCCTATGATTACCTTTTTATGCATTTTGTTATGAAAAATTGTTTTGTAGTATTTATTCCATTGATTAAAATGATTCTCTATTAGTACCACAATTATATTATAGTGTTATTTGAAGAAGAAATCTTGGAATCGTCAATAACCATGGATTAACATTTCCATCACTTGTAATAAGTTATATATATCATGAAAAATCGATATCAGTGTACAAATTATTTTAATTTTAATTTATGGAATCATGTGTTAATTTTCGTTGGACAAGTTGTTTCTAAATTTGTTATTTTTTTTCTTGATATGATATAAATTGTTTTGAGGAGGGAGGAATCATAGAATTTTTATTTATAATCAAATATTCTTATTCTTGGAAGTGTGTAATGGGTAATTAATGATGTATTTATCAAATTTCACGTTTTTATTTACCAATCACTCTCATGATAGAGGGAAATTTGTCAGGGACATCAAACTATAAGATTATTTTGATTATCTAATGATCCATTTAAATTCAACACTAGTATTGACACTTCTAATGGTTTGGCAGGGCTATGATGACTTCTATGATGCATTATGTTTGGGTTTTGGTTTCATCCTCATGTAGGGAGATCAAGTGGTATTTTTTGTTCCCAATTAGAATTAGCCTCATGATATGTAATATAATTTACATGATCATTAAATCAATTCCATGATGCATACACTGATGCATTGGTGGTATTATCTTTTCATCAAATGGTTCACCATATACTCTAATCATTAATTTGTAGTTATATATTCTTAGAAAAGGTTTTGAATCTTAGATTAATAAAATCAGTGGGGTACCTATATCCCATTAACATTGAAATTTCCTACTCCAAAGTAATTGTAATTGAATTTATGATTCTCTAGTCTGGGAATGTCTATCCAAGTTCATGAAAGAAAGAATTAAAGAGTGAAATTTGAAGGATATATTTTCTCCGATAAATATACAATCTTAGAGGAATAGAGTGATGTTTTTAGTAAATTTTCTATTGTATATCATATTGAGATTAATATATAGGTATCATAGACCTATAATGAGTTTTATGGGGTTATATATTATTTATTTCTCAATGATATCATCATAGGATTGTCTCTATCTTTTGAGACTCCCATATGCTTCAAAATTGTTATGTCATTATTGTTCCTAAGAGGAAGGATATGGTGGGGAATTTGAATAATTCTCCATGGAATGTAAAAACTAGCACCATACACAATTTATGAAATGAAAAAACATTTATTTTTCTCTAATGAAAAGGTAAATTTATGATATTTGTTCTCTTTTTATTACATGTTTGTAAATTATTGTTGAGAATTACAATATTTCTGGCCAAATCATCCATTTTTTGAAGTCGTTCTGGATGTGGGATGAGATATATATGGAATTTATTATTGTTTTTTCAAGTACATTTTGACTAAATAATAATATATGAGTGGTGACTGTCCGAATAACCAAATCCACCCACTTAATTCAAATTCATGATACCATCAATGTTGAGGATTTTTCGAATCTCTATATTTTTGATATCATAAAATTTCAAGTAGTTTTTTTATTCCATTGTATTTTAAAGAGATCCTTAGTTTAATTATAATTTATTGTGAGGACACTAGGAGGTTTTGGGGTCCTCGCAAAATGTTGAGCATGATGTAACATACTAAGAGTGATGTCCTGATGGAATAGACTATATTGATTTTTGAGGGATTTCAATGATATTTTGTCTATGATTATTGGGGTTCTTGAGATTGTAGCATGAAACTGGTTTTTTTTCAACATTAATATCTACAATTATACCATAAATACTTCACCCTTTGAGTCTATATATTGTCTATTAGGTAATTATCAACATTTTTGATCAGATATTTGTGTGTCCTCGCTTGTTGGAAAATATTTTGTCCAACAGATGATGATAGTGATTTTTTAGACATAAAATAACGTAAATTATGTAGATACAACAGAAGTATAAGTTTCATTGTCATACATTATCTTTGGAGTGGCTCGGAGGATACTTGATTTTTTTGAGTGTTTCAGCAAGGATAGGTCACTGATGTCTTGGAAAATAAGAAACATGTAATCTAATATATGTGACACTATTAGAGACCTTATAGAAGATTGGGAAAGTTTCTTACTGCTTGGATATTAACCCTCAAATGACATCATCTATATACATTTTTGATGTGTCAATGCCCAAAAATTTTCTCTTTAACCCATCTAACGTATTTAGTATCGATGTCCTTAAAAAGGATATAGATTTATCCCTGGCTAAGCACCTAATTTTTATTTTTATTTATGATAAATTCCCTTATTGTCAATTATATCCCATTGGATCAGGTTCATTGCACACATGGTTATTAATTCCATGAGACATGGGAGGATGAGGTTTTTATAAAATACTTTTGGCCTCACATCATTAAGATGGAGACTTAAAAATAGAAATTATAGGTGAGGAAACAATATTATTTAATGTATATTATAACATTTTGTTCCCTACAATCAGGCAGTGACACAGTTTTTTACATTGATATTTTTTTATGTTGATTTTGGATTGTTATAGTCGCTTCTTAGTTATAATTGTTATATTTTAGTTTTTCAATAATTAATTATTTTAGAGGTGTGTGAGATATAATTTTACTCTATGATTTATTGTTGATTGGCTATAATGGATTTTATAATAGGAGTGAGAGGGATCATATAGATAAATAACATACATATGGCCCAAAGAATCACCAATGATGGATGTTGTCCAACTCAAGGGAGTCTAGAAGTTGTGTATTATGATGGGAACCCCACCAACCAACATTAGGAATCCCATCGGCCTATCAATATGACTTCTAGAATTAATTTCTATATAATGAATGTCAAATGGTCACTAAGGGAGGCCACCAGATATTCATTGAGGATGATAATGACATGATTAAAGATGCTAATAGCATCGATTTTGATTTTTCTAATCCCTAATTTAATTATAAATCACCAATATCGAATTCAATGTGACCCTAAACAAATTTTAGGATCCGTAGATTCAAATTTTCTTCTTCCAATCCTAATTATTAATCAATCATAGTGTCGATCAATGTATTATATCTTTTTAGTTATGTTTAATCATAATTTGAACATGGATTCTCCATTTCTCCTTTCTCTCCATCTTCGAGACTAGGGCCTCCTCATTTCCTTGATGATTGTAGAAAATTACTTAATGGATTCTGTTTCAAGGTCTCTCCTTTGATCATTCTTTCCCTATATCTCTTTTGGTGGTTTCCATGTGGGTGATATTGGCCTTCATTTTGGTAGGTGATTTTTTAGGAAATATCCATCAATCTAATCCATTGATTATTTTCCAATTTTGGTTTTCATTAATTTATATCTAAATATTAAATTTATTCACATGAACAATGAATAGAAATAGAATGAGTTTCATGATGAAATCCCATGACAATATCATTTAAATTGTAGATGTTAATTTCAATAAAAAGTTCATGATTTTATATGAATTAGTTGATTTATGATTCTAATGATATAAAATGCAATGAAATCTTTTTATTTTTAAAATGAATTATTTTTTGATGAATACCATATTATGTTTCTTTTTTAAATAAAATTCAACTTTCTAAAACATTAACATAGGGTTGATTGATGTGATTTTTTGAAATAACTCATATTGATTGAATTAATTGATTAAAATATAAATGTTTTATTCAAAAAAATCTCATGACATATAGTGTAGTTAGTTGGGGGAAACATAGAGAGTGAATATCCTAATGATAGTAAAACTATATTGAGTGATGGGAGTTTGTACATTTTTCAATATCTGAAATTACCCTTTGATGGGGATCAAAGAGTGTTTGTGAACATGGATTCATATATCAATATTACCATTGGGGATCCTTATGCTAATAAAACTATATGTCACATAACCATCTCTCTCTGATTTAGAATGATTATGCATGATAAAAATTTGTTGAAATGATTTTCTCAAGTAAGTTTTTATAGAAATTATTATTCATGTATGTTTTCATTAATATTCATATAACAGCCTATCAAGATTGAAATTCAATATTAATCATTTTTTATAGTACCAATGAAATTTTTGAACAAATGAATTTTTTATAATCTATGAAATTTTTTTCATTCAATATTTTATTAAAAATTTAGTAATCTTTTATTTATATATAAAATATTCCTAATGAAATGTTTACTAATATCCTAATCGGAATTATTTATCACACACAACCTTTTTTATCAATTGTTTTTAGAATTTCTTATCCTAGGTCAAGGAAATGGGAATGTACAACTCATATGTGGTTGGTTTACATTATTAGTGAGACCATTAGAGTTTCTAGTGTCCAGTTGAGAGTGTGATCCAAATTTTATGTTAGTTGTGGATGAGGACTTATTGATGCTATTATCTAATGTCTTGATTGTCATTCTATTTTTGATTCTGTTATATTTATATTATGGTATTTTATATGTTGAGAAGTTATTTCCATAATAATTATTTATCATTTTATATCAACTATTTTTTAATTATAAATTGTATTTATAGTGAATTCCTTCCACTTTCTTGTTTTGATGTCGAAGATCTTGTTAGGAGGTCACATATATTTGGAATACCTTTCACGACATGTTATAATAGATTTAGGTAAAATTTTGGGATTTTATCTTATACAGTCGATGAAATGACACTTATTCACACTCACATCCTACAGTAATTACTCTTTTATAACCTCTTGAAAGAGTAGATTAATCTAATGGTCAATGAAGTACTTCCACCATAATTTGAAACACCTGAACTAACATAGGACTAAAATAATTTGGTCTCTCAGGGGTGGTTACTGAATCACATGAAACTCCCCATGTATAAATCATATATTATGGAATAATTTATTATAGTACCTCTTCCCCGCACTACTCTATGTCTTTGTGTTCATAGAATAGTCCTCAGATAAACTCCTCTTATTCCACCTTATAATAACATTCTTAATGATCATTACTATTTCATATAAGGGTTTCATCATGAAGGTGAATATTATAAAGGAGACATTAAAACTAATTTGATTCATTGTCAATCACACAATCAATGACCAAAATACAATCCTTGTAAAAAGGGAATAAATACCACAAACTTCTATAACCACCACAGAGACAAAATATAATGTTTAAATTCATAAAAATTAATATGAACTGATAGCTTCTGAAAAATGAAATGAGGCAGAATATTTAACATTATGAATATATTGAGAACTAGACTTCCAATAAAAGTGATCGATCCTATCAATACTCTCATTGTTGGATTCTCATTAATCACTTCACATGTAATCCTAATCGATCTATGATAATATTTTCTAAATAACTTCATTATCCATCATAATTTATGACATGGTATCTGATTAAAGGGGATAACTCATAGTAAATCATTGAGGGTAATGTTCATTATATTTTGGACTCCCATTGCTTCATTCCTTTTTTAAATTCAAGTGAGTTGAAGTGTATATTAATAAACCTAATGTCAGAATAATCTATGATAGAACATACCTTGTTTATGGTCATTAAATAATTTTGTTACTCATCCCTGATTGTCAACAATTTAAATTTATGTACAAGGTGACATAAAAATTGATTCCATTAGGCTTCAAATAAATATTGATCATTACAGAAAGGAATCCACTACTACATATCCACTCCACATCATAAAATAATTACTAATAGAATTAAATATTCAACTTCTGTATCAATAAATGTGAAGTAAATATCTATATTCTCTTACCGATTATTTATTTCATGATTAGTAATAGATTATTCATACTTAATTAATTATTTCATTGGAAATATTATAATTTCAATCTAAAAAAATAAATGTTTCTCAAAGATACCCTATAGAAGATCATCTAACGTTCTTATTGCAATAATTATACCGGATTTATATGAGCTTGTCCTAAAATTTTCTAATATATATTTTAATAAAAAGAATTCTTAATCTCGGTGATATAAAAATTAACATATTTACCATACCTAACCTTTAATAAATTATAAATTTATTTCAACATGTGAAATAATCATTACTAAATTCTACGTGATGCATAAATTTGATACCTATAAAAATAATATGCATTCAAAAATAATTACATATTAATCCTCCATATATGATAAAATTCCAACCATACAATCTGGAAAAATGCTCATTTTTGATGGGTCAGTAGCCCATTGAAAAATTAACTGTCGAAAGGATTTATTTGTGATGGGACTATTGGCCCAGCACAAGTAATAGTTTTTTTGGTCTGGAGGTAAGGACCCGTCGAAATGGTTTGGCATGAAATGTGCACCAATACTTGACTAAGGGTATTTGCGATGGGTTTCTATTGCAAACACAAATACCCAGTAGCAGTTTTTAGTATTTCCGACAGAATCAGTATCTTATCTCAAATACTCTATCGGTTGGGAAGCACTTGGGATGGGACCTATCACAAATAAACTTTTAATGGCTCAATGTAATTAATGTGGGTAGATGTTATTTGCGATGGGGACCACTATAAATATTCCATTCACCAATAATCTAACCTATATATACCCCAATCTATTTTTTATCTAATTTTACTCTTTTCTCAACATCTTTCACTATCCCTTCTAGAAAATTTCCTTCTTAATATTTTCCAAATATTAAACATTTATATCAAAGAACAATTTTCAACTTTGATACTCCGAAATATTTAGTGTCAAGGTAATTATCTAATTTTTTATTGTTTACTTAAATTATTTTATTTTTAATTATTTTATAAATTTTGTAAATTAGAGGTAATATAATAAAATTTGAATTAGATATTTTTTTATTCGGTATTTATTTTTATTAAAATAATATTTACTAATTAAAGAGTAATAAATTAAAATAATTGGAAATAATTTGTTATAAGATATAATAATTAGTTATAAATTGTAATAATTCATAAAAATTGTAATAATTAGTTATAAATTATAATAATTAATAATAAATATTAATAAATAACAATAATTAAAAATTCATAGGGCAGATTAGGATTAATTAGTAATAATTAAGAATTATTTGTAATATAATGTAATAAATTGCAATAAATTTTAATAAATCTTAATAAATTGAAAAATTAGTTGTAATTAGTTATAATTACTAAAATTTAATAATAATAAGTAATAATAAGTAATAATTAGTAATAATCATTAATAATTAGTAATAATGAGGAATAATTACTAACAATTAGAAATAATTTGTATTAATATGTATTTGTAGAAATAATTAGGATTATATATTAATAATTTTCAATAAATAGTAATAAATTGTAATATTTAGTAATAACTTGTAATAATATCCAATAATTAGTAAATATTATTAATATTTACCAACAATTACTAATAAACTGTAATAATTAATAATTATGGGTAATAATTATTAACAATTGGGATTAACTAGTAATAAGTATCTATAAGTTATAATTATTAAAAAACTATAGTAATTATTTCAAATTAGTAATAATTATTAATGATTAGGATTAAATAGTAATAATTAATATCAATTAGTAATAATTAGTAATATTTAATTATAATTAGAAATAATTAGTAAAAATTAAGATTAATTAAGAAAATTTGTAATAATTAGAAAAAATTCATTATAATTATTAATAATTGTCAATGATTATCAGTATTTTGTAATAAATTGTTACAATTAGTAATAATTTGTTACAAATGTAACAATAAGTAAAAATTATTAAAAACTAATTATAATTAGGATTAATTATAAATAATTTGAATAATTTAGCACTAATAACTATTAATTAGTAATAATTAGTAATAATGAGTAATAACTAGATTTAATTATCAATAGTTAGTAATAATTAGTAATAATTTGTGATAATTAGTAATAATTAGTAATAAATAGTGATAATTATGATTAATTATCAATAATTAGTAACAACTGGTATTAATTATAATTAGTCGTCTATAATTTGTAATAATTAGTAATAATATTTATTTATTATCAATAATTAGTATATTTAGAATGATATTGAAATAATTATAACTAATTAGAAATAATTAGTAATAATTAAGATTGATTAAGATTAATTTGTAATAAATATGATTAATTGGTACTAATTATAATTAATTTGTAATAAATTACACTAATTAGTAATAGCTCTGATTATTTTCTAATAATTAGGTTTAATTAGTAATAATTAGTAATAATTATTATTAATTATCAATAATTAATAATAATTAGTATTCATGTTCAACAAGTAGTAATTATTATGATTAATTAATAATAAGTAGGATTATTTAGTAATATTTAGTATCTATTTGTAATAATTTTAATTATTAGTAATTAATAGAAATAAAAAATCATAATTTGGATTAATTAGATATAATTAGGATTAAATATAATTAATTATAAAAAATATTAATAATTAGGATTAATTAGAAATAATTATTAAAAATTAGTATGAAATAGAAATAATTTGTAATGATTAGGAATAATTAGAAATAAACTGAAATAATTAGTAAAACATCTATTAATTAAAAATGATTAGTAATAATTACGATTAGTTAGATATAATTATTAATAATTTGTAATAATTTGTAATAAATCATAATTAATTAATTTCCATTGATAAACTTGAATAATATCTAGCGGATCTTCAACATTCCTTTTGATCGAAGCTTTAGCTTCTTACAACATTTTCCATCTGAAATTAGTATGAAAAAAATTCTCAAACATACATCGGGGCACATTTTTCATGGTGATTTATGTTAGAGAAAGTTGCAAGGTGGTGAGCGATTAGACAAGAGAGTCTATTTTGACTGATGAAAAATCCCATTGCAACTTTCTGCGACTGAATTCACTATAAAATGCCATCTCTGACATAAGAATATTTATTTTCTTATGCACGAGCTTGGAGAGAAGCACGACTAGGCCTAATTGTTATACATTCTCGTGAATAAGAAAATTTATATTTGTACATAGAAGTATACTTTTCATAGTTCTTTTAGTAATTAATAGTTTCATAGGGATCTGTAATCAGGAAAAAGAGTTTCCACCGAATTGTTGGATGTTTTGGTGCCTGTAATTAACAACAATTTGAACAAAATACATAAAATTAATAATAATGAGTTGTAATTAATAAAAAATTTAATAAATGTGTGTAGATTAGTATAAATTTTTAGAAAAAATAATTAAATTGTTTTCAATTTCACGGATAGAGTTTATCGTATATCTATTTATAAAAAATAAATAATTACTACCTATTTTATTTTTTAAATTATGCCATGTGGAATTTGACAAAATTCTTTATTATATGATTGTAATAGGATAAATCATTACATGAATAGAAACATTTCTAGTTTAAATCTTTTATATTATGATGATGTCGAAGATTTCTGATCATATTCCTCATCGAATCCAAAATTTTCTTCATAATGGGAATTTAAGTGTCCTTATAAAAATCGATATATGAGGATGTGTGACACATTTAACAACATGGGAGGTCATTTATTTCATTTTTGGTTTTCAACCATGATTATGTTGTTTTTTACCAACATGGGTAACACATTTCCAAAGAATATATTAATAATTATGTTATAGTTCCATCCCAATTTCAAAATTTAGTTCAGGATGTGGATGGTCCATATATTTATCAATTTAAAACTCAAGATGATATTGAATAACTTATGAGTTGGAACCATATAATTTATATGGGTTGATGACGTCTTTTGAGAATTCCTTATATCCTAGTTAGTATAAAAGAATATTTTATGCAGTTTCTAAATATGTGGCTATTAAATCAGATAAAGGAATTTCAAATAGTTTTTTTTGATCAGATACTCTCTCTGATAAAATTACTTCTACCTGAAGGAAATGTGTTTCTTGTAATGCTCTATGAGAGAAAGAGTTTGGTTCATAATATGGCTCTTCATTGTCATAAGATTCATTCCCGTTCAAATCATTTCATATTATATTATTCTGAAAATGAGTCGTTGTATTTTTGTCCTGCATATAGAAAATCATGGTATAAAGAATCTCAAAAAAGAATGTCTGGATTTCTTCTTGAAAAAAATTTGAGATATTTCCCACTCACACTAAGATTGCTGCATTTATTTATGTCTCAAAACACATCATCTTTGATGTCATGGCAGAAAAATAAGATTTAATATTTTAATAGATTAAATTATCATCCTGATGGTGATTCATGGAATCATTTTGACCAAATGTATCTGTATTTTATTTAAAATAATATAATATGAGATTGAATCTTTCCACTAATGGTGTTTATCCAAGTGGATCTTAACGATTTCAATATTCACGTTGAACATTCATATAACTCTGTATAATTACCTCCATGGATTAGATGAAGGATCTTTATATCTTTTTGACTTTACGAATTCTACGTAATCTGAAAAAATATCAACATTTATTTTAAAACATTGATTGATGTGCTTAATTTACTGGGGAGTAATGATGTCTGTATATATTATATTTGTGGGAAAAACATCCTACTAAAATCCATATAGATGGGGACAATTAGTGACTTTCTAGCATAGGAAATATTATATCGATAGAGTAAACATGGTCAAAAATCATGTTGGTATTGTGTGAGAGACAACAGAGTGATTTTGATTATCAATGAATGAAAACCTTTTTTCTCGACTAATATCACAGATTTCTTCCAATCGATCATCTTATTTTAAGATACAAATATCATTAAAAAATGGAATTTTTGAAAAAGATGGGTGTTCAACAATGATCTCACATAAAATGTTAAAATTAATTGTCTCTTTATTTCCTCCCATCACATTTGGGCCATCCATAAAACAAAAAAAAATTAATGTGCTTGGAAAATAGCACAATTTGATTAAATTGATCATTTTTGTGGATTTGGTATATTTTTATTGTTTGTGGGTTTGTCACATGATGAATGTGATAAATATTGAGAAGAACTATTTTGAAAATTAATTTCATAATATTATTGATACCCCATCTCTGACCAAATATAATGTAAATCAATGATTAGATCTATCTCAAATTTACAACCAACCAGAACATGTACTATTTGAATATATCATATCCCCGAAGATTATGAAGGAAAAAGTAGCATATACAATATCCAAAAAGTTCGATTTATTATTTTTTCAGTTGATTTTAGATTTTAGACTTCTAGATAAATATGCTTCCAATTTGGGAATGTGTGTAAAAAAAAGATATATTATAGGATTGTAATGCCATGAATATCTTGTTTTAATGGAAATAATTATCCCAATTTCATTATGTGGATTTTTAAATCCTACGACTTGGGATCTGATAACAGACTTATCATATATTTTTCGAGACATTTGTGTGCTCAAAATAGACTACGTTGTTGTCAGAAAACTACTAGAAGTTGTCATTTTAATATTATATAAATTGGAAGAAATCTTCCAACTATGTATTTATCTCAACGATACATTTGAAATTACATTTTCCATATGAAGAAAAATTTAGAGGTCTAGTAGAATTCTAATGGATGTACACATTGTTTTTAACAACCCCAAATTCTATGAATGAAAATTCTTCTTCATCTAAATAAATGTATTCTTTTGAAAAATTATTATATAAAATATTCACATCCTTGGTTTTACATTCTTGAATTTTAAAATACCATTAGTAATTGTGTTGGTTTCTAATATAAGCTATGAATAGTGATAACATGATTAGTAAAAATATAGAGATTTATCTAATCCAATTTACTCTAAAAAGGAAGTGATTATCTCATCTAGTAGAGTTGATCCATACTGTAATGGCCCAGATCTCCCCAGTCCATTACATTGTGAAAATGTGGTATTGGAAGGGTTCCGGGAGGTCAAGGTGACTTATCCCCCAGTCGCGCCCTACCGGTAGCTCGGTCTACCAATAGTCGTAGCCTACCGGTAGCTCGGTCTACCGGTAGCCGCCGCCTACCGGTACCTCGGTCTACCGATAGCCGCAGCCTACCGGTGGCTTGGCCTACCAGTAGCTGGATCTACCAGTAGCCGCAGTGTACCGGTATCTCCGTCTACCAGTAGCCGCAGTCTAGCAGTAGCTCGGCTAACACTTTGCCAAATTTCTAGTTCTGTGAACAGTGTTTCCAGTTTTATGAACAGCTTCGGTAGGTGAACAATATTTCTATTGGTGACCTTCTATCAGTAGACTTGAATAACGTTCTATCGGTGAGGATCTAACGATAGACATGTGTTTCTATCGGTAAGGTTCTATCGATGACCTTTTCTTTCCTTTTCCAATTTTTTTGAGTTCTGTGAACAGTGTTTCCAGAATCCTAAGAGCTACTGATTCCTTCCTTTGCCAAATTTCACGTTGGAACAGTGTTTCCAGAATCCTAAGAGCTACCGATTCCTTCCTTTGCCAAATTTCACGTTTGAATAGTGTTTCTAGAATCCTCAGAGCTACCGATTATTTCCTTTGCCAAATTTCAGATTTGAATAGTGTTTCCAGAATCCTAAGAGCTACTGATTCTTTGCTTTTCCAAATTTTGAGTATGTGAATAATGTTTCCAGCTTCCAACAGTTTCGCCCCTTTGACATTTTCTGTGACGTAAAATACATTTTAAAACCTTATTTTAAGGACTTTAAGGCCGATTCAAAGGCCATAAATCCTATATTAATTATTCCTAAGGCTGAGATGTTTTTACTTGGTCAAACCGCGTGGGTTAATGCGATCCGTTTTAATTAGAGAATAAATCAGATCTTAATCCATCGCCTCTCTAAATATTTAAAAGGAACGAGATATCATTCTTCGTTGTTCTTCCTCTTTATTCTCATCTACGAGACGCTAGAACCTTGCAATCATTCCCGTAGGAGTTTCATAATCAAACGTTACTCGGATCAGTTCCTCTCTATTTGATGCAACCAAGCTGTGTCGATCATTCTTCCATATAAGGTATTTTTTATCATCATTCCTTCTGGGATAACCTTCTCTTGTTCTCCATTCTATATTATCATGTAATCTCCATGGTTCTAATGGGGTTTGGTTGGTTGGTACTTACTGTGGCATCCTTGGGTGGATGCCGTTGTCACGAGAGAAGGATTATGGCCCATTGTGTGGATAAAGGACGTCAAGAACTCTTCGAGGTAGGGGATTCATGGCTTCTCTAATTGTGTATGTGCAATCGTAGAATTGGTTGATCGTATGTTGTTGCTTTATACCATGATAACGGTTTGCCTCATGTTTTCTAGATAGAGTGATATCTATGTTTTCTTTGATTTGTTGTTTGTTCATGATAGAAATTGATAATGAAAGTAATGCTGGAATTAATTGGCTAGAGATAAAGAGGCATGTAAATTAATATGGTTATGGCTGTTGTTGTACTTATTTTAATTTGAGGACAATCAAATTAGGGAAGTAAGCATGGTTATTTAATTTGTGAATTCTTACTGATTAGGTCTCCTGTAATTAGATCCTACAAATAACTAATCTTCTAGTTCAATATGGATTAAAGAATATATTGTGTGAGAATTTCTAAAAGGGTTTTGAGTTACCCTCTTATTTGTTAATGGGTCAATAGCCATGGTTTTATTGTTGTTTTCCTACTTCTTGTGCTGTGATGTGATCCTGGATGGGTGTTGTGATTTGTGGAGGCCTGGAGGCCTAGTGGTTGTGGTAGCGGATGACGCCTAGAGTGGCGAGATGCGTCAATTTATGCATGTGGGTGTCGGGGAGGACACCGGGGGTGATGGAATGGGATGGATGTGGTTGTTGGATTCTTGTGGGTTATTTGAATGTTTATCAGTTTTGTTTTTCCCCACTACTCAAGGCAGCTGGTCTTGCTTTCCCTTCTTCCGAAGGAGGTGAAGACGCGTGGGGTATGCCACATGATTTTCATGTCTAGCCTCTCGAGGGAGAATGGTTATGTGCTGTTTCTTTAGGCGGAAAAGACTCGACGAGTAGTATATCTACTCACCGTGTTGAGCCTCCTTTGTGTTTAGTAGCATAGGAGGCTTTTCTAGAATGCCTGGGAATGTGGGAAAGTAACACTATAATGAATGTTTGATTTAATGGTGGTAATACACAGGGATGGAGATGCTGGAATTTAAAGGAGATGTAAATCTAAAAAGGAGCAGTTGATTTTGAATGTGATTCCATTTCAGTTTAATTTGGGATTGTTCATGTTTAATTAATGTTTAATGAATTAATTAACGTACAGTGGAATTGATAAAATGATAATGGAGTAATCTAATAAAGTTCTTCAAATGTTGTGTGCTTACAGGATACCTAGTCTTAGAAGTAACAGCCTGGAGTCTGAGAGACATTAGCTGCGGTTGTATATATAAGACTAGGTAATGCCCATGGTGTGGATGTGAGTTATATATATTCTATACTTTTTGGGTTTCTATACACTACTCCACCCTGTCGGTAAGGGCAACTGACACTCCGATGATTCTAAGCACTGGGGGGTGTTTTCCCCAACATTATGATGAGAGGTTGAATGGTTGACTACCCACTTTGACCCCGCTCTCTTCTCTTGGTAGATCTTTGCACTGTTAGGAAAAGTGGTTAGTTTTACCCATATATGTGTGTAGAGGGCTGTAATTTCTTGTGGTTATTTCACACACATATATTCTGGATATAGTATCCTATGGACTACAATAGGTGTTACGTGTATAGGCTGTGATGGCTTGAGGGTCCCTACTCAGTGTATGAGCTATAATGGCTTAAGGTATAATACCCGATGTATGATACACGTTATGCGGGCTGTGGTGGCTCCCAGAACTTACCTGGTTACTTTTGGTTGTGGGGATGGTGTGGTGCTTCGCCCAGGTGTCTGCGGGCAAGCCTTTGGAGAGAGATGCACATGACGTATGTCGTTGGGGAAAAGCGGAAAACCATTGGGGAAGTAGTAGTGGGGTACCCTTGATATTATTTACTATATTCTATATTCTTGTATTCGTTACTTGGTGAGAGTGGCCATGGTGAGGTTGGGCACTTAGTATACCTATTTAGGTAATGAGTTAGTTTCACTTGTTGTTCACTGGGCTTTAGCATGATTTCTTTACTTTTGCACGAGAGGCTTGGGGAGGATCCTACTGAGTATACTATTATACTCACCCTATGTCTATATAAACTGTTTTTCAGGTCACTTGGAGCAGTTTGGAGATCAAGATGGTTACTACTAGCTTGGGGTTGGAGGAGGAGTTGTTCGGGCTTGTGGCCACTGCCATTTTACTTTCTTTTGGGTACTTTAAGTTTCCCATTTCAGTTGTTGTACTTTTTCATGACATTTCATATATGTACTTGGTTTCCTTTTATATTTCAGTTCTATGTTGGAGTTGATTGGAGTCTATTCTATCTCTCTCTTATGCATGTGTTCTCTTAGAGGGTAATGCCTCCCATTTGTATGTTTATTATACCCTCGGTGCTAGTCGCCAACCCGGGGCCTACTGGAGGTGGGACTCGGGGGTCATTAGCTCTCTTCTCACATTGCCAGCCCAGGAGGGGTACACCTTGTGGGGAGGGGGGCGGGTCGTGACAGATTGGTATCAAATGTCTGGTTGAGGGATAGGATGGAGTTTTGAGTTAGGCACAAGTGAAGATGCATGGGGTGGTAGGGCAACAATGTCATTCATGTTTAGCAAGTGGGGTAAACACTGGAGATCGGCAAAGACATAGGCATTTAGAGTCCCCTATGATATGTTACACGGACCTTTAATTTTACGATGGATACTAAACAAAGAGATACTGGTTGCAGGGTAGAGACATAGGAAAGGATCATGCATCATTATTCTTTGCGCCTGTGATTGAATGGGTAGAACTTGGGACAGGTAACCTAAAATTAATAAAACAAAACAATTAATTAATTAATGTTGAGTCTTCTATATTCCAATCTTAGGGGCTCTAAAAATTGTTATTTTATAGGTATGCCTCCAGGCCGACGTCCTTGTCAGGTTTAGGAAGAAGATGCTCTGCAGGTTGTTCCAGCAGATCGCCGCCGAGTAGAGGTTGACGACGATGACACTTGGAGGAAGACACTCTGAGAGTTTCAGCGCCAGAGTCTACAGAATTACGACGGATCCGTTTCAGATGCAGTCATAGAAGACTGGTTGGAGGAGATCGAGATAGGAATCAGCTCGATTCTTGCTCGGAAGGAAAACTGGGTGTCCTTTGTTGTGACGATACTGCATGGAGCAGCGAGGCAGTGGTGGTTCTTGTTCCTCGGTGATCGTGAGGAGTCAGCGATCTCATGGGAGGAGTTTCGAGACAGGTTTAGAGTCGAGTTTCTTTCTTCGACTGCGAAGTCATCCAGTCTCCAGGAGCTTCTTACCCTTCGACAGGGGAGCTCCAGTGTTCGAGAGTTTGGAATCCATTTTAGGAACCTTCTACAATATGCTTCATCCCTATTACCAGATGATGAGGCCAGGGAGAGGCATTTCGAGGAGGCTTTTCATCCAAAGATCCAGCGCCAGGTCACCCCATTTATGCTGAAGACTTATCTTGAGGTGCTGGTGAGGGTAGAGGTTGTTGAGATGACTTTGGCCAGGACAGGATCGTCACGAGAGGGGAATCGTCCTGATTCCTCATGAAGCAGAGCTGTGGTCCGGGGTTCCCGGTTTTCAAGACAGAAGAGTTTCCACTCACCTGGGGGTAGGTCCTAGCCCTTCCCATCTCGTTTCTCCGGAGGCAGCAACTGTCAAGCCTATTCCAAGGGATCAGACACCTGTTTTTCTTGTGGTGGTCGTGGTCATCAGCAGCGGGAGTGCCCGACTTTTCAGAGAAGTCATCTTTCACCGGGTACTCCACTCCAGGTTCCTCCGTTGAGGCAGTTCCAGCCGAGGAAACAGTAGCAGGTTGCACCAGTTTTAGATCACCAGTGGGTAGATGGAGCAGGCATAGGACATCCCCATCACGCTCCCTGTCCTCAGAGAGTAGAGCGCGGCCATGGTGGTGGTCGACATCAGGGTCAGAGAGGCTGTGGGGTAGGTCATGGTCAGCTCCATGCCCTAGCGTTGCCATCCCCAGGTGAACCAGATGTCGTTCGAGGTACCCTTTGCTTGTTTTCTACCTTGGTGTATGCCTTGCTTGATTCAGGAGAAACACACTCCTTCATATCACCTACCATTGTCCATTCTTTGGGACTTGAGGTAGAGAGGCTTCCAGTTCCCTTGGCGTTGACTACGCCAGTTGGAGGTCGAGCTAACTTGTTTGAAGTATGTAGAGACTGTGAGCTAGTGTTGGGGCAACACCACTCTTGGGGAGATTTCCTATGTTTACGAATACAACCATATGATGTCATACTCGGCATGGATTGGTTGTATTCGGTGCAGGATATTGTGGATTGCTACAGGAAGAAGGTCGTTTTCCTTGATGCAGATGGAGAGAAACTGGTGGTTTTTGGTGAGAGAGATCCTCGGATGAGTCATAGATGAGTTTCATCCTTATCATCCCTGATGGATGGGATGATGCTGAGTTCTTCAGAGGTTCAATAGTTGGCGTTTCCTAGGGTCATAGAGGAGTACCCTGACGTCTTTCCAGGAGAGGTTGTATACTTAACCCCTCGAAGAGAGATTGAGTTTGGGATCGAGCTATAGTCAGGAGCGTCTCCTATCTCTATATCTCCATATAGGATGGACACTTCTGATTAACGAGAGATATGTATTAAGCTTGATGGTTTGTTACAGTGTGGTTTTGTTCGGCCAAGTGTGTCACCTTGGGGTGCACCAGTTTTGTTTGTGAAAAAGGCTGATGGCAGTTTGCGGTTGTGCGTCGATTATCGTCGATTGAAAAAAGTGACAATAAAGAACTGCTATCCTCTCCTGCGGATTGATGACTTATTTGATCAACTAAAGGGTGCAAGTTGGTTCTCAAAGATCGACTTTCGGTCAGGATATCACCAAGTGCGTGTAAAGGATGAGGATATCCCAAAGACTCCTTTCTATTGTTGTCATGGTCATTATGAGTATGTTGTAATGCCATTCGGCGTGAAGAATGCTCCAGCTATTTTCATGGGGTTGATGAATGCTGTGTTCCGTGAATTCCTGGACAAATTAGTTGTGGTTTTCATCGATGACATCCTTGTGTACTCCACATCCGAAGAAGAGCATACAGAGCATATACTAGCCGTTTTGGGAGTTCTTCACCAACATCAGTTGTTTGGGAAGTTGTCAAAGTGTGAGTTCTGGGCTCTAGAAGTTCGTTTCATGTGGAATGTTGTGACCCAACAGGGAGTAGTTGTGGATCCGTCGAAGATAGAAGTAGTGGTGTCTTGGGAAGCCCCCAAGACCGTGTCAGAGGTGCGAAGTTTCCTTGGTCTTGCAGGCTATTATAGGAGGTTTGTAGCCAATTTCTCCCGAGTTGCGACTCCTCTGACAGCTTTGACTAGGAAGGATCAAGCGTTCATATGGACTGATCAGTGTGAGGCAGCTTTCGAGTATCTAAAGGAGAAGTTGGTAAGTGCTCCATTCCTTTGTCTTCCAGTGGATGGAGTCCATTTTAATGTTTTCTGTGATGCTTCACATCTGGGGATAGGTTGTGTTCTCATGTAGCAGAGGTCAGTTGTTTCTTATGGGTCTCGGCAGTTGCATCCCAATGAATGAAACTATGCCACCCATGATCTTGAGTAGGCAGCTGTGGTGTTTTCTCTAAAGTTTTGGAGGCATTACTTCATTGGTGAGCACTTTTTGGTTTTCACCGATCATAAGATTTTAAGGTATGTTTTCTCCCAACGTGACTTGAACTTGAGGCAGCGTCGGTGGATGGAGTTCTTGTAGGAATACGACTTTGAAATATCGTATACACCTGGAAAAGAGAATGTTGTAGCTAGCGCACTATGCCGAATGACATGTAATGATGTTGTGCGTGAATCTGGTGATTCCTGGAGAGTGATGGGAGAGTTATCAGCTTTGCATCTTGATATGGGAGAAGTTGGGGGTAGAGGTTGTCTTTTACAGATGACGGTGCAGTCATCGCTGATGCAGAAGGTGGAAGAGTCTCAGTTTGGTGATCTAGAGGAGGAAGTTTGGAGAGACAGAGTTGTTTTTTGTGAGGACCCTGATGGATGGTCAGAGGATGAAGAACACCGAGTGTTTTATCAGGGAAAGATTTTTGTTCCCTTGGCGATGTGCGAGACGGTTTTCCGAGAGTTCCATAGTTCACCCTTGTCCGCACATCCTGGTGTGACGAAGATGTACCGATCCTTGAGGATTCTGTTTTGGTGGCCTGGGCTGAAACGTACAGTTGCAGAATGTGTGTCTCGATGTTTAGTCTACCAGATGGTGAAGGCCAAACACCGTGTTCCGGGTGGTCTTCTCCATCAATTATAGATTCCTTAGTGGAAGTGGGAGGACATCTCAATGGACTTCGTTACAGGTTTACCTCGAGCTCCGGGAGGACATGATGCTATATGGGTGGTAGTGGATCGTTTAACAAAGTCGGCCCATTTCATAGCGATCAAGGAGTCGAGCTCAGTGGAAGTTTTGTCAAGGCAGTATCTAGAGGAGGTGATGATACTTCATGGAGTACCTAGGACGATAATTTCGATCGAGATCCTCGTTTTATCTCCATAGTGTGGAGAGGTCTCCAGCATGCTTTTTTCTTTCAACTGTTCCTTAGCACTGCTTTTCATCCTCAAACGGATGGTCAGACAGAGCGAACCATCTAGACTCATGAAGACATGTTGCGCTCTTGTGTTCTTGATTTTGGAGGTTCATGGATGAAGAACTTACCCTTGGTAGATTTCACATACAATAATAGTTTTCACTCTACCATCGGTATGGTTCCGTCTGAAGCCTTGTATGGCCGGCCATGCCGTTTTCTGTTGTGCTGGACTAGGGTCAGAGAGTCAGCAATTCTCGGACCAGAACTAGTGCAGAATACAACAGAGATGGTTCAGGTGATTCGTGAGAGGATGAAGACAACACAAGATAATCAAAAATCATATGCTGATCAAAGAAGGAGACCCTTAGAGTTTTATGTTGGGGATCATTTGTTTCTATAGGTGACTCCCCGTCATGGGCAGCGAAGGTTTGGTCGTGGAAGTAAGATTTCTCCCCAGTTTTTTGGGCCTTTCGAGGTGTTTTATCATGTTGGATCTGTGGCATATCGAGTATCACTTCCCCCTCAGATGAGTCGGATACATGATGTTTTCCATGTATCACAGCTCTGTTGTTACCTTCATGATGAATCTCATGTTATCGATTGTGGAGAGATCGATATTGTTAATGATGCAACCATCGAGGAGCGACCTATGGAGATCCAAGACCACAAGGAGAAGGTGTTGCATGGGCGTTATATCACCTTAGTTCGTGTCTTGTGGAAACACGGAGGCATGGAGGAGAGTACATGGGAGTGTGAGTCACAGATACATGCTCAGTACCCAGAGTTGTTAAATGTTTAACTCTTTTCATGTAATGATTTTCATTCATGGTTAGACATTTCATGTTTTATTTATGAACTTCTTTTGTTCCTTTTGTTTCTTGCTCCCTTTTGAGAGGAATCTCGACGGGTGGTTTTTCGGATCTCGTTTCTTTTTTTCTCTCTTTAAGATGGTTTTGAATTCTCGAGGACGGGAATGTTTTGAGAGGTATCTGATGTAATTGCCCGGATCTCCCCAGTCCATTACTTTGTGAAAATGTGGTGTTGGAAGTGTTTCGGGAGGTCATGGTGACTTATCCCTCAGCCACACCCTACCGGTAGCTCGGTCTACCGGTAGCAGCAGCCTACCGGTAGCTCGGTCTACCGGTAGTCGTGGCCTACCCGTAGCTCGGTCTACCCGTATCCACCGCCTACCAGTACTTCGGTCTACCGCTAGCCGCTGCCTACCGATAGCTCGGTCTACCGGTAGCCACAGCCTACTAGTAGGTCGGTCTATCGGTAGCCGCCACCTACTGGTACCTCGGTCTACCGGTAGCCGCAGCCTACCGGTGGCTCGGCCTACTAGTAGCTGGGTCTACCAGTAGCCGCGGTGTACCAGTATCTCGGTCCATCGGTAGCTGCAGTGAAGTAGTAGCTCGGCTAACACTTTTCCAAATTTCAAGTTCCGTGAACAGTGTTTCTAGTTTTATGAACAGTATCGGTAGGTGAGCAGTATCTATATCGGTGACCTTCTATCGGTAGACTTGTATAATTTTTTATCGGTGAGGATCTAATGGTAGACTTGTGTTTCTATCGGTAAGGTTCTATCAGTGACCTTTTCTTTCCTTTGCCAATTTTTTTGAGTTCCTTGAATAGTGTTTCCAGAATCCTAAGAGCTACCGATTCCTTCCTTTTCCAAATTTCAGGTTTGAACAGTGTTTCCAGAATCCTAAGAGCTACCGATTCCTTCCTTTTCCAAATTTCAGGTTTGAACAGTGTTTCCAGAATCCTAAGAGCTATCGATTCTTTCCATTGACAAATTTTGAGTATGTGAATAGTGTTTCCATCTTCCAAAAGTTTCGCCCCTTTGACGTTTTCTTTGACGTAAAATACATTTTAAAACCTTATTTTAAGGAATTTAAGGTAGATTCAAAGGCCATAAATCCTATATTAATTATTTCTAAGGCCGAGATGTTTTTACTTGGTCAAACCGCGTGGGTTAATGCGATCCGTTTTTAATGGAGAATAAATCAGATCTTAAATTGTCACCTCTCTAAATATTTCAAAGGAATGAGATATCATTCTTCGTTGTTCTTCCTCTTTGTTCTCATCTACGATATTCTAGAACCTTCCAATCATTCCCATAGGAGTTTCACAATCAAACGTTACTCAGATCAGTTCCGCTCTGTTTGATGCAACCAAGCTGTGTCGACCATTCTTCCATATATGGTATGTTTTATCATCGTTCCTTCGGGGATCACCTTCTCTTGTTCTCCCATATATATTAGCATGTAATCTCCATGGTTCTAATAGGGTTTGGTTGGTTGGGACTTACCGTGGCATCCTCGCATGGATGCAGTTGTCGCGAGAGAAGGATTGTGGCTCGTTGTGTGGATAAAGGACGCCAAGAACTCTTCGAGGTCGGGGATTCATGCCTTCTATAATTGTTTATGTGTAGTCGTAGAATTAGCATGATTTAGTCCTTTGGTTCACAATGAAATTGACCTAATTAAATACTTGAACCGGATTAAAATAATTGGTTTATCGTATGTTTTTGCTTTATACCAAGATAACGGTTTGCCTCATGTTTTCTAGATAGAGTGATATCTATGTTTTCTTTGATTTGTTGTTCATTCATGAAAAAAATTGATAATGAAAGTAAAGCTGGAATTAATTGGCTAAAGATAAAGAGGCATGTAAATTAATCTGATTATGGCTGTTGTTTTAGTTATTCTAATTTGAGGATAATCAAATTAGGGAAGTAAACATGGTTATTTAATTCGTGATAGCTTACTAATTAGGTCTCCCGTAATTCGATCCTACGAATAACTAATCTTCTAGTTCAATATGGATTAAAGAACAGATTGTGTGAGAATTTCTAAAAGGGTTCTGAGTTACCCTCTTGTTTGTTAAATGGTCAAGATCCATGGTTGTGATTGTTGTTTTCCTACTGCTTGTGCTGTGATGTGAGCCTAGATGGGTGTTGTGATATGTGGAGGCCTGGAGGCCTTGTGGTTGGGGTAGCGGATGATGCCTAGAGTGGATAGATGCATCAGTTTATGCATGTGGGTGTCGGGGAGGACACCGTGGGTGATGGAATGGGATGGATGTGGTTGTTGGATACTTGTGGGTTCTTTGAATGTTTATCTATTTTGTTTTTCCCCACAGCTCAAGGCAGCTGGTCTTGCTTTCCCTTCTTCCGAAGGAGGCGAAGACGCGCGGGGTATGCCACATGATTTCCGTGTTTAGCCTCTTGAGGGAGAATGGGTCTGTGCTGTTTCTGTAGGTGGAAAAGACTTGATGGGTAGTATATCTACTCACCGTGTTGAGCCTCCTTTGTGTTTAGTAGCATAGGATTCTTTTCTAGAATTCCTGGGAATGTGGGAATGTAACACTATAATGAATTTTTGATTTAATGGTGATAATCCACGGGGATGGAGATGATGAAAATTAAAGGAGATGTGAATCTAAAAAGGAGCAGTTGATTTTGAATGTCATGCCATTTCAGTTTAATGTGGAATTATTCATTGTTAATTAATGTTTAATGAATTAATTAACATACTGTGGAATTGATAAAATGAGAATGGAGTAATATAATAAAGTTCTTCAAATGTTGTGTGCTTACAGGATACCTAGTCTTAGAAGTAACAGCCTAGAGTCTGAGAGACATTAGTTGTGGTTGTATCTATAAGACTAGGTAATTCCCATAGTGTGGATGTGAGTTATATATATTCTGTAATTATTTTGTTTATATATACTACTCCACCCTGTCGGTAAGGGAAACTGACACTCCGGTGATTCTGAGCCCTGGGGGGTGTTTTCCCCAACATTCTGATGGGAGGTTGAATGGCTGAATACCCCCTTTGACCCCTCTCTCTTCTCTTGGTAGATCTTTGCACTGTTAGGCACAGTGGTTAGTTTTACCCATATATGTGTGTAGAGGGCTGTAATGGCTTGTGGTTATTTCACACACATATATTCTGGATATAATATCTTATGGACTACTATAGGTGTAACATGTATAGTCTGTGATGGCTTGAGGATCCCTACTCAGTGTATGGGCTATAATGGCTTATGGTATAATACCCGATGTATGATACATGTTATGCGGGCTGTGGTGGCTCCCGAAACTTACCTGGTTACTTTTGGTTGTGGGGATGGTGTGGTTCTTTTCCCAGGTGTCTGCGGGCAAGCCTTTGGAGAGAGATGCACATGACGTATGTCGTTGGGTCAAAGAAGCAAACCAGTGGGGAAGTAGTAGCGGGGTACCCTTGATATTCTTTACTCTATTCTATATTCTTGTATTCATTACTTAGTGAGAGTGGCCATAGTGAGGTTGGGAACTTAGTATACCTGTTTAGGAAACGAGTTAGTTCCACTTGTTGTTCACTGGGCTTTAGCATGCTTTCTTTACTTTTGCATGAGAGGCTTGGGGAGGATCCTATTGATTATACTGTTATACTCACCCTATGTCTATATAAACTGTTTTTCAGGTCACTTGGAGCAGGTTGGAGATCAAGCTGGTTACTACTATCTTGGGGTTGGAGGAGGAGCTGTTCGGGCTTGTGGCCGCTGCCATTTCACTTTCTTTTGGGTACTTTATGTTTCCTCTTTCAGTTTTAGTACTTTTGCATGAAATTTCATATTTGTACATGGTTTCCTTTTATATTTCAGTTCTATGTTGGAGTTGATTGGATTCTATTCCATCTCTCTCTTCTGCATGTGTTCTCTTATAGGGTAATGCCTCCCATTTGTATGTTTATTATACCCTCGGTGCTAGTCACCAACCCGGGGCCTACTGGAGGCTGGACTCGGGGGTCATTATCTCTCTTCTCACAATGCCGACCCAGTAGGGGTACACTTTGAAGGGAGGGGGGGTCATGACACATACGTTGCCTATTTTTGGATCTTGTAATGGAGGTGGCATCATTGGGATTCTCTCTTGAAAAATCCCAAGATGAGCTTCAACACGGTAATCTTGAATGGAACCACCTATGGGAGAAGTGGAAGGTGATGGAGATTACCAATTGAGCGATGTTATCCAAGACACCCCAAGATTCGGTCACCATAACACACCTTACCATTCGATCTTATTCGTGTGTTATAAGGGGTTATATATCAAGACCACAACACTATGAATATGTGCATTATTTTTTTATATAATAATGAATATATATTCATTTAGTTTTTGGTACGTTGTCTATTTTTTTAAAGAAAAAATAGTATTTTTATTTAATATTCAACTAAGAAATCAATATTGATTAATGATTAAATTATTTAATTTAAATAAATTTAAGTAAAATATTGTTGTTATAATTAAAATAGTTTTTTTAAATAAAAATTATCCAATAATTTTATGAATGCAATTGTAATTTTTATTATGGTTTGAAAGTTGTTTTTGTCAAAACCCATGAATTTCCTATAAATGTCCATTTTTATTTTGAAAAAATTATTTCACATATTTGGAAAATTATTTAGAAAAAATGAATATTATTTTTTGAATAAGGATTTCAATGTTATCCAAAGGTGAATTTTTCATAATTTTATGATATAGTAAATTTTTTTGGGTAAAAATTAAATACCATTTCAATATATAACGTGTTTAAGTACATCATAATGACCCAATAATGATGTAATAAAACAATACAAATGATATGTTCTGACAATATATGTTTTATCCTTACTATAATGTGATTTTATATTTGTTTGAATAGTTTTATGATGCCTTACTAGACCCTCCATTACTTATAAAACATTATATCAATTTAAATTATTTTTGTTGAGAGTGTGACTCACCTCCCATAAGCATCACTATTATTTTATGAATTTTGACCATTAGAATTTTAAAATATTGTATTCCACTAACCATTGTAAAAAACCATTGAAAAAACCATGGTCTGGTTTGTGGTTTTGATAAGTTTTTTGGGAGGTGTCCCAAACCTAAATAATAAAGAATTCTTTTTTCCTATAATATATAAACCCACCCAAAATCCCACTTCATCTTCACTCAAATCCTACGGATTTCATCCAACCTATGACCTCATCTCTATAGAATCCTCCCAAGGAACCCCTTAGTTCCCATGAATCCTCTCTCAAGCCCCTCTAAAGCCTTTGGGATCACACATCCCAGAAAGAGATTCCTTCCATATTCTTTTTATCCATGATTATTAATATTGTTATGCCCTTTTATTTTCAATTATAAATGTTGGTGTATTATTTATCAAAACCCCCATACTTCCCTCATTATGTTTGAATGATTTGATACCCATTTATCTCTCATTAATTCATCTCATTTACACCAGTTACCATGCCGAGATTCTGTATGGAATTTCACTCTCCTCATTTACATTCAATAAATTCTTTTGTATTATGAATATAAATTCCATTACATATGGGTCATGTATCTATATGACCCATTTTACTGTCGATTTAATGTTTACATGATGATACACACCTTTATCTCTCATTAATTTTTTTTTATGAATTCTTATGTCATGTCGTTATGTAGCTGAAATTGCACCGCAATTTTCAAAGCCAAAATCATTATGTGGTGAATACCATTCCCATTTCTCTATCAAGGGTATTCACCATTATGAAAATTTACATGTTGATGTGATATTTGCATGTATAATTCCAAATTCATTAATATTGGAATAAATTATTATTTTTTATGAATCAATGGTATATGATTTTGGGGAACACATATACATGAAATGAAATGTTTAAGAAGGGTGTTCCACGATAACACTCAAATGCATTTTGTAATGATTAGTATTATGGTACATCAAGTGCAATGAGAGTTTAGTCATGCTAATTCTGGTTTATTGGGGTTTCTTCCTTCATATTCAATTAGATTGAGGTTTTACACATGCTCGAAGTGAAATGAGCCTTATCTCATGATAATTCATAGTTTAAGTGTCATTTCCACATTTCCATGTTATGATAATCATGATATATCCTGCCTTTATGTTCATGTTACTCTTGCACTCCATTTATATGTCTGTTTCCTAACATGTATTTTAATTTTCATGTTAACCATTTTTTACTCCCTTAATGGGAATTATAGCTCACGTTTTTCGTATGCATATATTAATGTTATCCCATGAAATGCTATGTATGATGGAATATAGTGGTCATGTAAAATAATTATTTAAAAATGATGTTTTGTGTTTTATGTTATAAGTAGTTAGGTAATGTTTCTACGACCCAAATAACCTAGGCCTCTTGATTTTATATATTTTATCAATTGAATTTTATGTAGTAAATCATGCATTAGTGTGTAATAAAAAGAAAGGGTGTCACAGTTGGTACCAGAGGATATTTTTATTAATTTTTGGGATTAGGATTAGAAAACCATAGTGAAAGGATTAGGGATAAGACTAAATATAATAAAACATCCCTATGTTTTGGTTTGTTTTTATTAAGTGGTTTTTATGAAAATATAACCCTATATCGAAATGTGCAGGTAGAAGCAGATCTGGAACACATGTACCTAGGAGTGAAAGCTCTAACATGGAGCTTCAAGCTTGACCTGAGGAATCCTAGTACACAACAAAGGTCCTTTCTGCACTATTAGTTTTGATAGTCCTTGGGGATATTCTTTATTAAATTCTATATCATAGTATGAACCATTGTTAAGGGAATTAAAAAAAGGACTCTAACAATATATGTTACAATGTAGACTATGGATAACATATATTGAATCCCATGGATTAATAAGTTATGTAAATAAAATTTATTTTTAATTCATCCTTTTATGTATTTGGATTACTCTTTATGTGTTACCACTTACTCTTATTTTTTTCCCTCTAATGGCCGGTAATATGAGATCTTGGACTAACAACTGATGTGAAGATCAATGTGATGTTTGTTCTAATGAGATTCCCAATCCAATGTGAGTGGGAATCACGAAACTTTCCATGATACTCTCTCAATAAAGACATTCATTGAATAGAAACATGAGTCAAGAAGAACATTCACCCCCCAAGAAATATGAAGTCACTATCGATAGCTTAATGAGACAAAGGCCTCCTACGTTTAATGGTTCATCTAATCCCTCAATCGTAGATCATTTGATTAACTCTATTGAAATGATCTTCGCCATCCATAAATGTTACGAAACTGAGAAGGTTCTTCTAGCCGATTATCGTATGGAGGGTGAAGATGATCAACGGTGCACATTGATCAAAAATGTGATTCTTAATGAGGAGATCGAGGCATTTGAATGGAAGGATTTCCAAATTATGTTTCTTCATAAATATTATCCTCACACCCTATGAATAAAGATGGAATAGGACTTCCTTTCCCTCAAGAAAAAAATGATGAATCCGCCTCCAGAATTGTCGTTACCACCGAATGCAAGGTTGACCACTTCTTTGGTTGACTGAAACCTTTCATACGGAAAGCCATGGTTATCCATGACATCAAAAACTATGATGAAATTGTTTGATGTGCCCTCAAGGTAGAAATGGAGATTGGAAAATCTCAGGGGTATCATGGGGATAAGAAGCATATGGTGGACTTCAATTCTGGATGTCTGATGAATAAATCCAATGATGAAATGAAAATCCAAAACCCCATATTCCAATGGTTCAGAAAGTAGATCCCCATAAATTTTTTGAAGGGGACGAGGAAAATCATTAGGTGTGGAAGAGAAGGGATCCTGGGTATTTAATGTCGAAAAAAAAACTCGCGGCTACGATAGAAGAGAGGAACACTCTGATCAAATCTCAATGCATTGTTCATTGCTTCAACTGCAAAGAACCAGGAAAACATTCAAATAAATGTCTATTGCCAAGGGTTTCGGAGGTAACCAACAACCTCTAAGTCAGTAAGATCAAGATTTATTCATCACATCCTACAATGTGAAGCCTTAAAATGAAGTAGTGAAAGGTAAAATATTTTTTTATTCAAGAATATAAAATATACCTTTTTATTCTGGTTCAACACATTCTTTTATCTCCTTAAATTTTAGTATACTAATCCCAACATCACCATAAATAATGGAAGAAAATATGTTGGTGAGTACGAAAAATTGGGAAATCATTGCATGCCATGAATATAACTACTCCCATGTCAAATTATTTGGATTGAATATCCCGAAGAACCTCATCATACTCCCTCTAGTAGAATTTGATGCAATTATCGACATGTATTGACTTTCCTTATATAGATCCAAAATAAAATAACATGAGAGGGAAATCACTATTCATATGGAGAATCTACCACCGATTCTATACAAGTGAAAGGAGGAGGATGAATCTTATTTAGCACCTTCATCTATAGCGTGCATATTACTGCCCTATGAGAACATGTATTTGGCTCAAATGATTGATTCTAAGGAGGCAACCATCCTTGAAGACATGAATATAATGATGTCATTAATTGATATGTTTTCAAAGGAATTTCCTGGTCTTCTTCATAGATGAGATGTTGAATTCTCAATTGACCATATACCTGAACAATTGCCAATATCAATGAATCCATATCGAATGGTTGTTGTGTATCTTGAAGATATTATAAAACAAGTATAAGAGAATCCAGATAAATTATTTATACACTCAAGTGCTTCACCATGGTGTGCGCCATCCCTCTTCATCAAGAAGAAGGATGACTAAATATGCCTCTACATCAATTATCATGAGCTTAACAAAATATTGATAAATAACATTTATCCTCTGCCCGAATTGATTACTTGTTAGATAACCGGTGTGGAGTACAATACTTCTCCAAGTTAGATTTTTGGTTGACATATTATCAATTAAGGGTGGTGAAAGAACATATCCCCCAGAATACTTTTTGTATAAGATACTGGAACTATGAACTCATAGTAAGGCTATATGGACACACCAATGATCTAGAAATCTTCATGGACATGATGAATAGTGTATTTAGAGAAAACCACAACATATTTTTGGTAGTATTTACAGATTATATTCTAATATACTCTAAATCCAAGGAGGATAATGAGTATCATCTATGAACAATACTAGAGACCTTGTGAAAGGAGAGTCTCTTGAAAAGTAAAACAAGTGTGAGTTCTAGTTGAATGTTGTCTCATTCTTGGGTCATATCATCACAATCAATGATATATCATTGGATCCCTCCATGTTATAGGAAATTAAACGGTGGATGAGGCTAACATCATTAATGGACATCTGTAGCTATTTGGGGTTACATGGATATTACCACTGATTTTTGAGAAATTTCTCAAGATTGTAAATCCCTCTTGCCATGTTTACTAGGAAGGGAGTAATGTTTTCTTAGAGTGATGAATGCGAAGATATCTTCATGGAGTTGAAAAGGATTCCTATCACTGCCCATGTGCTCACATTACCCACAAGTGGAGAACTTTTTGTGGAGTTTAGTGATGCTTTGAAGAAGGGCCTTGGTTGTGCATTGATTAAGAATGATAAGGTGATAGCCTACGCCTCAAGAAAGCTAAAAACCATGAGAAATACTATTCCACACATGATTTGGAGTTGGAAGTTGTGATCTTTTAATTGAGAATCTACTTTCATTATCTCTATGGGGAGAGGTGTGAGATATATACTGATCACAAGATCATCAAATGTATATTCAAATAAAATATGCACCAATGAATATGGATAGAGCTTATCAAGGATTATGAATTCTCAATCAATTACAATCCCTGTAGGGAAAAAAGATTGCATATTCTCTAAGTAGAAAAGATCGAGCATCATTATCAATGATGAGAATTGAACGGGATCCAATCTTATTATATTTTAATAGGATAGAAATGGGAATAATTAATGGAGGAAAACCATCAATACTTTCTCAAATTATTTCACAACTATCCATCATGGATGAAATCAAAGATGCTCAAAGAAAGGATGTTGAAATTGTGAAAAGGGTTGTAGCTATCAAATATGGGAACACCATAGATAACGTCGTATGAAAGGATTGAATTGTGATATTAGGGTCATGATTATGTGTACCATATAATCAATATATAAAGGAGGGGCTTCTAAATGACGCGCATAAGTCATCCTTTTCTATTCAGCTATGGAGAAAAAAGATTTATTGAGATATCCGAGAAAAATTTTGGTGGGACATTATGTATTGAGAGATTTTTGAATATATATCAAAGAGCCTGGTATGTTAGAATGTGATGGATGAGAGACAAATTCTTAAAGGGATGATACAACCACTACACATACCAACGTGGAAATTGGAGAACATTATGGTAGACTTTGTCCCTGGAATTCCAAAGACATCTTGAGGAAGAAAATATATATGGGTCATTGAGCGAACTATTCATTCATTGGAAGAGATGTTATCATAATGTTCTATGGACATCAAAGGATGATGGGACAAACATATTTCACTAGTTGAATTGTCCTACAAAAACAGTTTCCACTCGAGTATCTAAATGGAACCATTTAATGGAATTTATGGGAAAAGGTGTAGAACATCGGAATGTTGGGATGAATTCGATGAGATTAAGCTGCCAGGACATGAAATGATCGATGAAATGGTAGAGAAGCTGAAAACCATTTCATAGCATATCAAGGTATCCCAAAGATGACAGAAGGGTTTCGTAGATAACCATCTATAAGACCTTTAATTATATGTTGGAATATTTTATTTCTACACATATCTCCATGGAATAAGGTCTTGATGTTTGTATAGAAATGGGTTTTATGTCCTAGGTACATTGACCCCTTTGATATTTTTATTCATTCCATGATGGTGTCCAATATACTATAAATTCCCCATACAATTGCTAATGTACATGATGTCTTTCATGTATCCCACTTATAGAAGTACATAACAAACCCTTCAGATATACTCTCTTTAGAGGTGGTACATTATATAGGATGATCATTCTGACGAGGAGAAACCAGTGAAGATCTTAGATCATAGAGAAAATGTTCTACAAAATTAGACAATTCCCCCACATCAAGGTGTTATCATGAAACCAACATTTGGAGGAAGCAATGTGGTAATCTGTGGTTGTGTTGAAGCAGGGTTACCCACATATGTTTTAGTGCGGTAAAAAGAAAATTTCTAGTTAAAAATTACATAAGTGGGGAAGAATTTAATGACCCCGTCTTCTACCAATGAAAATTACTATTGATATAATTAAATGTATTATTATGTAAAATGGTTATATAAAATATCCACATACATGGTTTTATGTTTTATATTATAAAATACCTTTAGGAATTGTGACCGCTGCTAATATAGCCATTGAATAGTGATCACATGATTAATATAAATATAGGGCTTTAACAAATACAATTTACTCAGACATGGAAATGACATTCTCATCTAGTAGACTAGATCCATAAGAAGCCCATTTTTAAGAGCTCGGAAAGGAGGTGGTGTCATTGGGCTTTGTTCATGGCCAAGGAAAAGGTGAGCTTCAACACATTAAGCTTGAACATAACCGCCTATGGAAGATGAGGAAGATGGTAGAGATTACCACTCGAGCAATGTTATCCAAGAAACCCAAAGAGGTTATGCTGATGTTATAAGTGGTAATGTAACAAGACCTTATCAATATGAATATGTTCATTATTTTTGTATATAATAATGAATGCATTCATTTTTTTATAGTTACATTGTAAATTTTCTTTAAAATTAAAATAGTATTTGTAGTTAATATTCATCTCATAAATCATTTTTGATTAATTATTAGAATTTTGAATTAAATAATAATTTAATAAAATATTAATATTTTTATTAATTTAAATTTTATCAAATATTAATGATAATATAATCTAATGAATAAAAATAGAAATTTTATTATTTTTTTAAAGAAGTTGTTGTCAAAACTCATTAATTTTCGATAAAAATAAGTTTTTATTTTAAAATCAAATTTCAAATATTTAGAAAATTATTTAGATAAAATAATTATTATTTTTGGAATGATGATGTCAAAATTACCCAATGGATAATTTTTATAATTTTCTGAGATAGTCAAATTTTTTGGAAAAATTTAAAATCCATTTTAATATATAATGTGATTTATAACATCATAATGACCCAATAGTGGACCCTCAATCACTTATAAAACATTTTATCTTTTAAAATTGTATTCCTAGTTAGTTTTACTCACCTCCACAGAAGCTACCATGTTATTTTAAGACATTCGTCCATTGGTCTAATAAAATATTTTTTTTCCACTCCCCTTTGGAAAAACCATATTCTATGACCATGGGCTGTTTTTTGGTTTTGATTAGTTTAATATTAGGTGTCCCAATCCTAAATAATAAATAATTCCATATCCATTCCTATATAAACCCAAACAAACTCCCACTTCCTCTTCACTAAGAGCCTTTGGAGTTCATCCAACTACATACCTCCTCAATCTAAAACCTTCCAATGTGTCCCAAGAACCCATGAATTCTCTCTCATGACCCTGAAAAGGCATTGGGATTACACTTCCAAGTAAGTGATTTCTTACTTCATCATTTTATCTGTGTTTCTTAATATTGTTATTCCCTATTATTTTGAATTATAAATGTTGTGTTATTATTTATCCCTTCCCTTATGCATCCATATTTATGTTTGAATGACAAGATACCCCTTTCCCACTCATTAATTCATCCCATGTACACTCATTACAAAGCATAAATTCTGTAATGAATTTTTCCATCCTCATTTATATTCAATCAATTCATTTTTATTATGAATATAAATTCCATTACTTTTGGGAAATGTATATATTTTACACCACATATGGAAAATTTAATGTTTATATGATCATACAACACTTTACATATAATCAATCAATTTTTACGAAGTCTTATGTCACGCCATTATGCTGCTAAAATTGCACGGAAATTTTCTAAGAGAAAATAATTGTGTAGTGAATACAATTAAAATTTCTATATCAATGGTATTATACATTATTAACATTTACATATTGATGGAAGTGTTTCATGTTTTAATTCCACATCAACTAAACATGGAATAAATTATGTCATTTTATGAATCCATGTGGTATGATCTTGTTGCACATTTATACATGAAATGGAATGTTTAAAAAGGGTGTGCCTGGACATCACTTCATTTATTGGGTAATGATTGGTATCATGATATGTCATGTGAATAGATGGTTTACTCATGATAATTCAAGATAAATTTGGATTTTATCATGCTAATTCAAGTGCAATGTGGTTTTACTCATGATCTGTGTTAAGTGAGCCTTGGCTCATGCTAATTCCATGTTATATTTTGTTCCCACCAATCCATGTTATGATAATAATGTTATATCACGACATTAAGTTCATGTTTCTATTGAACTCCATTGATATTTCTTTTTCCAAAAATGTATTATAATTTTAATGATATACCTTGTTTACTCTATTACTGGGCTTTATGTGTCTCTCTTTTCTTATGAATTTCCTTAGGTTATCCCATGAAATGCTATGTATGAGAGAAATTAGTGGTCATGTAAATGATGTTTAAAATAATTATGTTTTTTGTTTAATGTTATAAGTGGTTATGTAATGTTCATATGCCCCAAAGATACTAAAAATATCAATCTTTTATGTTTTATCAAGTGATTCTTAAGTAATAGATCTTGATTCTGTGTGTAATAAATAGCAGGGTTGTCAAAATTTTGGATATGACTATAGTAATTGAAAAAAAAGTATATAAAAATGGATCAGTTAAAGGATCAAATTTAGAAGCTTATCTTCAAGAGGAAGTTTATTTTTTCTGCTCTCATTACATTCAATATGATTATCATTCAAAATAAAATTTCATGGGCCAAAACGAGGGAGTGTTTTATGACGATATTAGCAATCATTTATCAGTTTTCAGTCACCTCCAACATGGCTTCGGTGGAGTTCACGAATGATGGATTTTAGATGATGAACATCAGAGAGCTTATACATATATTCAGATCAACAATGATGAAATTACGTCATTTTTACTAAGAGTGCTCATATCATTTATTATATTATTTTTATAACAATACATTAATTTTATTTTATGTTTTCGTTATATGATAATCATATTTTGATACCGTTCCCACAAATAATAGTAGCTTCTGTTGAAGAATGTTGTCAAATAGAATTCTTATTGTTTTAAAAAAGTGGTAAGACAAATAATTTTTCATTTAACATAGAAATAAATAAAATACTTATTATAGTGATTATTGATTTACTCATTTTCATGTAACTCAACATATAGATAAAATTCATAATTGATAGTTTGTTTTTAGTTTCCTTCTGTTGGAAATGGTTAAATATTATCCGGATTATGTGGTGAAAAAATTTAGATTTCATACGCATGCATATGGGGAATTAAAAAAATAATGAATAGTTGTGTTTTATTTTAAATCACATCATTGAGGAAGTGAAGATGACTTTTATGGAATTTTGGAAGAAATAATTGAACTTTGTTATCTGGGAAACAATTACATAATGATGTCTAAATTTTAGTGGTTGGATAGTGATAAAATCTTGCATGTACATCTGATCAATGAAATCAGTGATATTAAATATACAACTATTCTATCAGTAAACGAACCATTTATATTTTCTTATCATGTACATCAACATTATTATTAAAACTATTGTGCTACATCAAGGAAGTTCGGTTACTAGTATAAAATAGTAAAACTTAAATCTTGAGATAATTAGTTTACTAAAAGTAAATTTGGTTCCACTAAAGTGCATGGAATTGAAATTTTTCATGTGACTGCTCTAAATCCAACATTTACATGAAGAGGCATGATTATCATTTATGAAACCACATAGTTAAGGGTATAAGGTGATATTGTTGTTCAGAATTATACAACTAAATATTAAAAGAAATGTGATGATGGAACTAAAACTAATATAGAAATTGATGATGCTGAGTATGATGAATCCTTTGGCATAGACAACTATGAATATGATAATGAAGATGGAAATTGACATAGTTAAATGTTGTTATAATCATATATAGTGACAATATATATTAAATAGTTGTCTTCAAATTGTTTGTATCAATAATCATTTCATGTTTCAGAGGGATGAGGATCTGTGTCATTTGATACAGAAGGTAGATCTACCTTTGGATGAGTAGGAAGTCAGATCATCTGACCCTCAGACTGATGGTGGTTCAGTGGGAACTCAAAGGGTGCATGTCCTTACCAAAATGATTATTCCCAACACAATCCCATTAGATGTGTATATATATTTGGTCTGATATTTTCACGCAGATGTTTATTTACCTAGGTATTTTAGATAGTTTTCATTAATTTTTTTATATTTTAATTTTTTGATTAAATTTTTTATTTCATTATGAATATAGATGTTGGACAGGAGTGTACTATATTGAACTATTATTTTTCTAAGGTATGAGGTACATGGGATAAGATTCCTATTGATGTTCAGCAGTTCATGTTCGAGCATTGGCTGGTACATAATTAAATAATATTTATTTTTAAATTAATTTAGTTAATAACAGTATATAATAAATTATTTTTAGTGATTATGGTATCCCATTGATGACAGCATGCTTAAGGCTATCTGGAAGGCACGGTAGGGAGCTATGTGTCCACATTGCACTCAGTGTATGGATATTTTGAAAAGGAGAGCAACAAAGAAAGAAATAGTGAAGGAGTTTGATGAGAAATGTTGCATACACCGAACTGATTATATTTAATCTATGGTTTGGGAAAGGTTATGTACATTGTTGTTGAGTATGATGTTTTAGAGTATATCATCAGTAAGTCCAAAATATTAGGCGAGACAGGAGGTAACACATTCAGCGTGTTTTCATACATTCAATAAACATTGGGAGCATATAATAAGTCCATTTTTTTAAATATTTAATATATCATCAAATGAAAATAGTATATTTTATATTCATATATGTAGTTTCATAGGATGATAATATAGTGTACGATGACTAAAAAAAGATGTATAATGATCCAGCCACTAGAGAAATTAGAGGTGCTTTGCTACATGTTATTCTGGTCAGTGTAAGTTCTTTTTTAGTTTTAAATTTTACTCATGATAATATTTTATATATTTTAATCTTAAATTGAAATTATTGGTGTCATATATGGCTGCGACATCTCAGAAACTTGTTTACAGTCAGATAGAGACTAAAGGTCAAACAAGTGCTCCCATATTTTTTGAGGCTGCATGTGTGGAGGTGACGTAGTATGCATTTGATACATGATGAGTTGTAGGTATTGGCTCTTTATTGACCCATATTGGTAATTATGGAAACACTATGATGTTGGAATTTATCTTGAGAGGAGCTTGTAGGCACTCATAATCATCTCATGTGCAATAGCAGGATCATCTACGAGCTCCGAGTGAGCTTTTTGAGACTCTGCGTAGGGAACAGTAAGAGATAAGTTAGTGGCAGCATCAACAAAATGAAGTATTCATGTGACAGTAGTAGTAGTAGCGTCAGGAGATGCAGGAAGAGATGTGTCGATAGAGGCAGTAGCAACAACATGAGAAGATGGATTAAATGCGACGTCTAACTTGCAGTTTTGGGATGGAGTTCCCTCTTCCATCTCTTTCATCTCCTCCAGACGACCATCCCCCTTATTGGAATATTATTATTTTATAATGAAATATTTGAAGGTATTTTTTTGTGATATTAAATATTTAATGTTTTAAGTTTTGTTCTTTATATTGTCCCAAATATTGCATCTTCTTCTTATTTATTTAAATTTTTATTATATTTGTTATTTTATTAATTAATAATTTTTTATATTTTTTCCACTACTACATTTATTAATTATATTATTAATAATTTTATTATTATTTAATTAATAATAATAAAATTATTATATTATTTTAGAATTAATTTTATTTTATGTATATTATTAAAATTATTTTATTTATATTATTATTATATTAGTATTATTTAATAAATATTTATATTATATTAATATTAATATTATGATTTCATTTATATTAATATTATCTAATTACTAATATTATTTTATATTAATTTTATAAAAAATTTCAACTATTTACGACCATCTATCACAAAAGGGTTTATTTTTTATATTTATAGAAGTATTTGTGTCGCATCAACGTTAAAAATAGGAATATATTTGCAACAGTTGTCTGGACAATCACATTAGAGTTTTTCAAAAATTCACCAATTTTTTTCCGACATTTCTACTCCTCGCTGCAATGAATATCTTTTTGCAACGGTTCGTCTTGAAAAATTAATATTTTCGATAACATTTTCTACAACTGGTCATTTAGGACGGGACCCCATCGCTATAATCAATTTTTCTTTTAGTGAGATAATTACAATGCCTTTTATATGTACAAGAAGAATTAAATATCATACGTTATGAAAAATTTCAAATAATATTGTTTCCATACAAAAGAAATTCGATCCTCACCCATGACATACCAAAAATTCATTTTAAATCTCCCTCATATGTGGTTATATAATTAATTGAACCTACCCAGACTCTTCATATGTCAATATTATGATTTGTAGTCACCCATAAAACCGACCACTAATAGAGAATGATGTTTCTTCAATCCCCAAGGGTATAAATACACCATATGGGGGTATTATCCTTTTAAATAAAAACAAAAAATATTAAAATAAATAAAATAAATCAAAAATTCCATGGAAATATATATATATATATATTATTAGATAGAATAAAAATTTCACATCTACAACAAAATAAAATATTTCATGTATAAAATAACTCTTTGAAAAAAATATCATCATACATGATATAAAAAATTAAATATAATTATGGAATCCTTTAATGCCAACTTAACTCAACATATCACTAAATATTAAATTCCCTCAAATCCTCCAACACATATATTAAAATTTATAAATAATATATTAATGAAGTGTAAAATTCATATCATACTCAACATGTTACACCAATAAAACTATCTTTTCACTATAAATGAAGCATTCAATTTATCTTACGAATAGAATAAGAAATATGGTATTGTAAACTATCCCATTTTATTTTATGGCTATTCTAGGTCATCATATAAAATTAATTCTTATATAAATTTATTTAATATAATTCATTTCATAATGAATCAAATTAAAATAGTAGGGCCTCTTTAAATTTCTTCTCACCATCTTTGTACCCACTATGGAATTTTATATCCTTATGTGTACAGTATATACAGAAATATAAGATAAATCATGCATCTACAAATAGAAATATATATCACATTTTTAAGGGGAAATAGTGTTTAGATATCCTATAAAATTTAGATATTTGGGTTCACATAGGATCCAATACAACATCGATTTTGGAATGTTCATGAACCAATTCCAATCATCATTGTTTGTAGAATTAGTAATACATCAATTGCCCATGACTGATGTAATATAATATAAAACTGAATACTTTGAATCAAATACCTCATGTCTCAACTCATCACATCCATCAATTCTATCTATCATGAATTTTAAAAACGAAGACATATATTATTTCAATAATCATGCCAAATAAAGGGAATTAATTATATCATATGCATATATTAATTTCATGTCATACAAGGAATCTATTAATATCATCAACATCTTTTTATAATTTTTTTATCATGAATGCTTACCAGAATACCTCATCCACTCATTTACATCAAATCAACATATTTTCTTCAAAATATTTAGAAAAAATTCAAATAAAAATCTATAGTATACATAATTTAAACATCTTATTAATAATTCCATATATCATAATCATCATCAAAATGGAATATATGGTCATCATATCGTATTTCTCAACTAACACCCAACATTATAAGATGTAAAATAATAATTATTGTAATAATAATAATAATATTTTCATGGAAACTAAATATATAATTCAATCAATATGATATCAATAATTATTTAATTTAACCATGAATCTAAATAAGAGTATCAAATAAAACCATCCATTCAAAATAATAAAATAACAATAGATCTAATGTGAAAATAATATTGAAATAAATAAAAACAGTCATATCTAAAATATGACAAAAATAATATATTGATATATATTTTATAATACAAATTATTATGGATCAATATTATAATATTATGTGGTTACTCTCTTATAAATATTATACAAGTCAATCGTATCTCAAGAATGATCCAATTCCAAATATATTTTCATTATTTTTACTTTTAGCGAGAGATTCAGAAAGTGAGACCATGATAATAAATAAATAAAATTCTAAAAAATATATCTATGGATTTTATCCCTTTAATATCAAGTTATATATTCCAAATATGTAATTAATTATGGTTTTTTAATGATTAAGGTCCTTCAGAATCACTCAAAAAATTAATATATTATTTTTATTAATCATTTAAGGGGTTATATGAGAGTAAAAATATGTGATTCATGTAATACAGAATAGTTTTTATGTTATTAATTCCTCTTAATTTGAAGGAATAATTTCATTATTATGGTTTTTTTATGTTTTTTGGAATAGATGGATGATTTTAGTACAAAAATGAAATTCCCATGCATTAAAACAACACAGATCACCTGGTGGGTAAGAACAAGGTACATTATGCAACCCCTAGTGGCTATAGATACACAATCAACATTAATAGATACCCAATGAACCTACAATAAGTTAAATATTGAACATTAAGTTGGTTTTTAAAATATGGGATACAATGTCCTTCCAACTACTTATATTGTCCCCTTAAATGCCTACTTCAATAGATTAACATCCCATTAATCCAACTCAATATTGTTCTTGATTGAAAATTTAAATCCATGAGGAGATATTGAATCATCTTGAATTTGGGTTTCCTCTTATTGGTCGGTGTTTTTTTAGTAAGTTAAGTAAATTTGATAATGTCTTCAGACCTTACATGTTATTTTGTTTCTTGATAGAAGAAAATATAATCCCCAAAGTCATAATTTTATGTCAATTTTATATTATTGAATCCATGGATTTTATTTTTGTAGAAATTTATTTTGGTTTCATCTTTTTGTATTTCTTTAGTAACATCATGGTTTTACTTCTTATATGGGTCATATGTCAATGGTTATGGTTAATGCCAAACTTAATTATAATGGAGAGCTATTATTTTTTTAATATCAACATATTTATATATCGAGATACTATAACAAACTAGACCATATACCATATTACCATAATACATTATTTGGAAGTAACATTGTTTGAATGAAAATTATTAATCCCAAAAGGTTGGAGACTGGAACCTAGAATCATAGAGTATACAAGAGGGTAATAATTATCCACAAAATATCTAAGGAAAATAAATAACATTTAGTATTATCAACACTACATAATGAGAATGTACCTGAAACGAAATAGGTATATTTAAAACCCAATATCGTTCATCATCAATGTACACAGAAGAAATATAAATATCCCAATGGAACTATCACTCAATGAGAAAAGGATCATGAACACCTACCACCTCCAAGATGTGATTCAAATTTTCTCAAACCTGGAATAAGGAAATGTACAAATTCCCAAAGGCTATGGTAGGGGGTGATATAAAACACCCAATATATATTCTCCAAGTATTCCATTGCATGATTCGATAATAAAAATCCAAATCTTACATTAATTTTTTTTAAAAATATTTCATATATTTAAATATGAAAAATTAAAAAAACATGATTTTATTTAAATATTATTGAAATATATTTCAATCGGGTCTTAATTAAACAAGGATAAAAATAGTTTATATTAATCAACTAGATTGGATAAAACAATTTCAAAATCAATGGAATATATCTAAAAACAAGAACTATAAGCATTATAGTCATCTTCCCTATGGTATGAGAGTTTCTATTTAGAGCATCTTCATACACCACATACCTGTAATCAGGGAAATATGTGTACCCATGTCCCATGGACTCAGGACAAATAGGTCTCATCCATATCCTATCAGTGATAATATGTACATTACAATGATTTTGTTAGATTTTTCATCTTCAAATAATTTTGGAGGAATTTCCATTCTAGTGTGCTTATAAAAAATAATTGACAAACTAACTAGCTTCACATGTTATCTATCAATCAATAAAAAAATAGTATCAATTCATTTCAAATCAATCATCCATTAAATTTCAATTTCCCAAAAAAAATTCAATATGCCACTTCAATTTAAAAAAAAATTGTGGGTTTCTTCTAAAATTCATGCATATGTTGTAGAAAATCAATCATAGGTTTTCAAAAGTTCATCTCAAGAAACATTCAAAAATCAATACTCAATATAATTCGTCAGTTGCATCACATCCAAAATACTCCAAAATATTTTATTCCTTTCGAAATGTTGGAATTCCAAATATCTATATAAACATTAAATTACACTTCCAATTCATATCAAATTGGTATTTCCTAAAAAACTAAAATATATTTTCAAAAAAAACATTATAATAAATGATTAATTAAAAAGAAAATATCATGAAACTGCATTTCATTTAATAACAATATCATAATTTATGGCACAGATAATATGATTTTCCGTTGAAGAATTATGGTAGTAGAGGTAAATAGATAAAATATACAATCCAAATTCAGTTCAATAGAGTTTAGATCCACCAACAATATGATGATCTAAAACACTCTGTGGGGTGAAAAAGTGATAACCGTAAAAGACACAAAGTTGGGGATTATCTTATGGGAGAAGGATCAAATGAGATATGACACAATTCGCTCTTCCATGTTATTGGTTTAGTGGATCTAATATGAATTATAGAGAGCCTCCGTGAAATATGATATTTATTTAGGATGTGTTAGGTTTAGGAGGTGGCTTAAAGAGGTGTCCAGGATTTTATTGAAATAATGGAATATAAATTTCTCAGGTGCATGGTTAGCATTGATGGGTTGAAACGTTAAACCCACTATCGGGATTATGTGTTTTACCCTCCATTGGGATGAATTGTTTCCACTCCATGGGTGCATGGTTTTTGAAATCATTCACAAAACATGAAAACCCTCTATACCTAGGGATGTAGAGTTTTCACTAGTAGGGTGAATGGTTTGGGAAAAACATGTGGCAACCTAGAGTATTCTATAAAGCTTCTAAATTTATCCAAATTTCACCTTAATCACACCAAAACAAGACCCAAAAAATGAATAATCAAAAAGCGAGGAAGTGACACTGAAAAACTAGTAACACGTGGATACAATCTCCCCATCATATATACATTCATTTCCTAGAAATACAATCAATATCTTATGTTGTCAATGTGATGAGACCACTGCTCCCTCATCGGTAACTCAGACTACCATGACTCATGATAATAAAATATGTGATACCATATCACTTGAATGAAATGTATCATTCTCTAATGATTTACATTGGACCTTGAATCAACTATCATTATTGTATTCCACCTAACAAATAAATCATCCAAAAGAACCAGATCAATTAAGAAAAACTCATCAGATGAAACAGAAAGATACTTTTGATGTTGAGATACTTGGAACATGTTATGTATCATTGTAAACTATAGAGGATATGCTAAATGGAAATCCACTATGATCACTTACTCAATGACCTCAAAAGTTTCCAAAAAACTGAGGATTAAATCCTAACATTCCTTATAAGACATCAATTACCTATATATGTTGATAATTTTAAGAACACCTATTCAAAAACTAAAAAATAAAATAGTTTATTACAACTATCAAAATATGATTTATACTAGCTCTGTTCTAGCAACATTCCCTGACAAATCAAATTATTTTTCTGTTGTCTCGTGAACTAAGTGCAGTAAAAACAAGAATGTTTTACTGATATAAAAAAAATGAATTTAGATTTAAAAGTATTAGCATTTAAACCCTCAATGGGATGTATTTTTATTGTTCACTAGAAACATTTCTTATATGAAATCTCATCCAATCCCAAATTGTCATCCCAAGAATGACCAATGTAAAAAAATTATGTTTATTTCATATATTATTGAATATGTATCCCTCTCTTTCTATCTATGAATTTGAAAAAGGTATGTCCTAGTCAAAAAAAATGAGATCCTAATGCCTCCAAGATGACTATACCAAAGAAATATGTAAAATGGGGATCCCAATAATAGACTATAGTAGATATCAATATGTGAGAATGAAAAATATATTTCACATAGAAACATATGAGCTCCATTAAATTGGTCATATCATGAATGGTTACAATAAGAGAAGATTTGTTAGTCTTATCAATCACAACCCATATAGAATTATTATTTCTATGGGTATGTTGAAAACTAACGACAATATAGATATAGATATCATCCCTATTTCATGATGTAACTATTAGTGGTTGAGGAAAACTAGATTTTCTATGGTGCTCGGCACTGACCTTTTTGAATGTATAAAAAACGAGTTATAATTAGTAATCTCCTATTTCAAAATTGGCCACATAACACATCACTGCATATCATAGGGAATATTTATGATTATGGGGTGCAGATCCCACGGGTAATTATGGTGATATCACATCATATATTTATTCATTTGGAATTTCATAACAAACCAATTATTGAACCATAGAATACACTCTATAGAGAAGTAACAATCTGTAATATTCTTCCCACCATATACAGATGTTCATGTGCTATGGAAATCATCATACAGTTACTTTTCATGAATAATTTCTCAAGAAGGTGGATTTTCAAAAAAAAACTAGACAAGACATCCTCAAACCCTATCTCTAAACATTATATGTACAAATATGAAAAAATATCCATCATGTTTTACAATATTTATTATTCTTTCGAACCCTAGGTCGAATGTTTCCTAATCAAATAATCAGAAAAGGCATTCCATTTTTCATAGGTTATATGTGTTTTAAAAAATGAAATAACATAGATATTCAATCAAATTCATCTGGAAAATATTAAAAATTACTTGAGAGATAATATAACATACACACATAAGGGTAGAAAACATAGTAAAACGTTTTTACTAAAAGGTAATTCATCAAAATTTTATGTGAATTAAACATAGTTTTATGTTCATGGAAATGGATTTGATAATTGTTCTCATTAGGCCTATGATATTGAGGGCCATAGGGTACCACATAATCACCTAACATAATTACATAGCCCAAAATCGAAATTTATGCATCACAGAGGGCCACAATGCCCTGATCGGACATTGGAAGAGTCAATGAAGGACTAAAGGTAAAATTAATTTTATTCACATTAATATAACAATAAAATTCATCACCCAAAATGATATTTACTCCATTCTGAGTGATATTCATCATCGAAAATTCCTTCATAGAGAAATCCTTTATAAACATCTAGTAATACCCAGATTTACTCAAGAATATAGGAATCAGGATAACATTTCACGATTATTCCCATGCCATAATAGCTTTCACCTTCTCAGTATCAATTGAGATTCCATTTTTTGAGACCATGTTTCCCAATAATATCACATACCAAATTATGAAATCAAATTTTGGTGGCATGCCATAATGTTAGTGATTTCTCAAGAATTCCATAACATTTATCATATGATGCACATGATCCTATATTAACCTAGAGAAATCCATGATTTAACGCAAAAATACCTCCATTGAGGTATAAAGATACTCATGGATTATTTTATTCATCAAATCCATAAAGAATTTGGGTAAAATAGTTTGACCAAATGGAATGAAAAGGTACACATAATGGACATACCTTCATCGAGTAGTAGAATTCAAAATGTTATATTCTTTTATTCTCATCATGTGATAACCAGACTGAAGATCAATATTAAAAAAGCACTCCACCACTTCAAAATTTTCAAACATATCATTAATACATGGAAAACGATGACAATTTGTTGCCATAAATTGGTTGAGTTTCTGTTAATCCACACATACACAAGGTGTTAGTACAATATTCATATAAAAGATAAATTTCACCACCCAATGTGACACAAATGGTAATAATAATACTTTCTATAATATGTTATAAAAGTTACTCTTCAACTAATTCATTTATTTAGATTCTTTATAGTAATATGGTTCAAATTCTACCTATGTTATATAAACTAAATAAATAGAAAAATCTACCTCCCATACCAATGGAAAACTATGCAGCTCATAAGTTAAATAATCTAGAAACTCAATGAAAACTAGAGGGATATCACCACTCAATGATTCCCACAGTTGATAAATAGAAACCACTAATATTACTTTCCATAACTCTGAATAAGAAGGTTTATCTCGACCTAATCCTAGATCCAATTTTCCCTTATGAATAAGGCACACCCGACTAGGGGTTGTAGAGAATACCCATACATGATAGAAGCCAATTCGTGAATTATTAGAAATGAACCAATCCATATTTAAAATTATATCATATTTTTTTCAATTCAAGAACCGAAAAACTTCACGTAAACAGAATATCTGATATAGATAAAACACTAGAAAGAAAATGGAGTCCTTTGTCTCACAAAATTCATAGGGGTGTTGTAATATCCATTACATAAGGTAAAATATCCAGATGAATCATTATAAGGTTCACAGTATAATTTGGAATAAATGATGGAGATGTAATAATACCAAATAATGTAGTCATTGAAGAAAAATATGTAGTGATAGTACCACTAATATTCACTAGAACTGCATCAGATTTATATTGATACTCTTCCACTTCAGGGTGATGATTCATTTTAGTTTAATGATTCTAGAAATTCGTAGAAATTATAAAAAATATTATTTCCCCCAGTATTTTTTACTACTTATGTTCTCATCCAACTACATATGGCTGATAAAATATAATATTTTTTTAATTTTTAATGAACATTCACTGGTGATACAGATCATTGGCGACTCTATGTGATCCAATTTTGAATGCCAAGGGTTATTGCAATAGAAAAAAGTTAATATTAATATAACAAAAACTGTTGGGGTCTAGAATAACCTTTATATCGAAATCTACCTTGAGAATCATAATTATTTATATCAACATTAAAAACTCATACAAAACTACCAATGGGGGTGTGGGGAGAACACCTATAACCCCGACCAACTAGCCAAGTTAGGCTAAAAAATAAACACAGTAACAATTAAATCAATACAACAGGAAATATTTAGTAATAAAACCTAAGAAATAATATCATATCAATGTCACATATTGGTATTTTGATTGATTATCTTACCATTTGTTATAGTCTTAGGTGAAAATTACTAATTCTTGGAAAAGTGATACTAATAATCCATCCTAATCCTATCAGACTACTAGGGCTTCAAAAAATACAAACCATTATCTATCACCATAGACACTAGATAGAACTAGTTATGGAAGGTGACATTAAATTCACTCCACTCAAAACCATCATGATTATTATTCAATACCAAAAAGTCACATAATCTCCTAAATGGTTTCTCTAGATTAAAGAAGGAATATTTCTCCTTCATCAAATCAATGGATTCAAATAACATAAATAAAAAGACCAATCTTACTCAACAAACCCTCAGCCTGATAAGGACCATTAGATCCATTGAACATTACTAGAACCTAGATAAGGAACTCTTAAAAGTTATTTGAGGATTCATCCCTTTGATATTCATACAATAACCTATTCAGTAATGGGTTCATGTGTCTTTCACAGATCTTATACATCATGCACGATAATCCCAATGATAATATAGTCCATGAGAGGATTTTCACCTTATGTCTCATTAGGAACATTGAAATAGATCATGTTCCCACATCTTGTCTGCGGCCTGATCATACTCAACATCAAAATTTGTCATCAAGGAAATCATAAGGATACACAGATCAATAATAATACAAGATAAATATAATAATTAATCCAATTAGGTATGAAATATGATTTTTATTTCAACTATACAAATCAAAAGTATGTCAATGACTATAATAAAATTAAATTATACTATAAGACACCATCCCCTAACCACCCATTGTGGATTAAGCCACATTATTATGAAATATATCTAAGGACTCATTCACAATAACCTCCTATGCCCATTAAATTTTTCCAAATAAATAATTGAAATCAATGAAATTTGTTGAAATTACCATTCAACCCACTTTTTCACGAACCATCCATGATTTCCACATATCGTGATACCGAATATAGTATAGACGTGGCGCGAAGGGATATCATGATCCCCGTGTGTTGGCCTGTATTTCCCTAAATAATTAAATATAACAGAGGGAATAAATTTTCAACAAAATAATAAAATTAAAAGGATGCAATTCAGTATGAAAAAAGTTATAGTAGGAGAATGTAGTTGAAAACAAACAAGTATATTGTAAAATCAAAATATAACATCATCAATGGGAAAAAGAGAATGAAAAATGTCAAAAAGGAACCATCTCCCTAACACCAAAGGATCATGAAGATACTCCTCCATCAAGAAGTACATTCTGTGTTCATTGAATTGGATGATGGAAATCTATAAACTCGAAAAGGAATTGGTACTGTCTGATCTTAAAATACCTTTAGGATCGATCCAATTGTTCCACAACAATACGTAATCATAAACAATTAAAAAATGTATTCAATTTAAATAAAATAGGTTATGGCGTTACAACATCATATTTTAACAAAAATAATGCTTTAATTTGAAAATGATGAAAAATATTTAAATCATTTCCTAAATAAACATTTTATATAAATAATCTAGCACGAATAAAACAGCTTCATGATTAATTGAAAATATTTGAAAATAATCACAATCACCACTGTGTTCATATCCATTATTTTATGATAGTTTCTAATTATAAGACAACCTAAACGTCATATTAGTTATCATTGAAATATGTTTACACACATACCATTTCTTCAAGAAGAATTTGACTTATCAACATCCCATTAGGTATAAGATGAACATAACTAGGTTCTTTTTAGAGTTTCCATTTTTAATAAATTACTTGGAAATTATCATTATCGTATTTTTATTAGAAATAAACAACTAACTAACCCAATTCTCATATTCAAATTTAATCAATAGAAATTGGTAAAATCATTTCATTTGAAATCAATCATAATCAAGAATTATTTTTGCTAATATTAATTTTCAATTTTCTAATTTCGTTTCAACACTAAAATTGGGATTTTAATAAATAAATTTATTTTCACAACTAGACAAATAATATGATTTTATAATTTTGATTCATGCAAATTTATATAATCTATTTAAAATTCAAGTCTCTAATTCCCTCACTTTCAAAATATGCACCAATTTCCAATTCCATTGGTGTTTGGGTTTTTCCCAAATCCATGAATCCTTGAAATCAAATTCAGATTCACATAAATTGGGTTATCATTGTTAATTAGAATGTTAATTTTTTAAAATAAATAAAATCAATGTTTATTTCAAATCAAAAGCTCAATGATACCACCTACCATTAATCATGGAATCATAGCACAAAACACCAGTAATAATATTTGACTAAAAATCCCAATGGAGATCATTAGATCATACATAGATTCATGATTCAGTTCAAAAAAATATATTAGAGTCATCAACAATATGATAATATAACACACTCAAAGGAGGGTATAAGTTGAGATCATGAGAATAAATGGATATGAATATTAACTTATTAGAGAAGGATTCAATGAATTTATACACTATTCCATCCACATAAGAAATGTTTTAGTGGAGAAAATATTTGTTCATCAGAGTCTCCATGACCTATGAAATAAATTTATCTTTAGTTAGAGTCAAATGGTGGCTTAAACATGAGTTCATTAATTTTATTTTTAAAATCAAAATAAAATAATTCATGTTATCATTTTTAGCTGGGAAGGGTGCATAATTAGACAATCCTATGCCCCTCTACTGGGGTGTATGTATTCTACATAGTGGGAACCCATTTTTTTAAAACATTTCTAAACTTTTAAAATCCATAATATCCATGGTTTCATAGTTATCATTATGATGGAACACATTTTGAAAAAATAATGTCCCATCCATTCATACCTCAATGATCCAACAAAAAATTTAAAATTTAACCTAATACACTCGTAAATATGACTCTACCAAAACATTTCCGAATGGAGGGTCAAGCAGTACACAAAATCAATTAAAAAGATGATAAAAATTTCGTCTACCCAGGATATGGTGGGTGATCCATTCTCCTTCTCTCATATTATCATTTTGTTCCAATTTCAGAAATATGAGATAGGTTTAGAGATAATCTAATAATTTTTTCTTCCAAAATACTCATATTAATTTGTCTTATTGACCATAATGTTGATGTTGATTTTACCTCCCTTCATTAGATATTTTTTGTTTTTTCCCTCATTTTTTTGTTTATTTAACAGTTACAATCACATTTAAAAAATTTCTTCATTCAAAGTTATATAATAAATAATCATTTTTTAATGATGCTTTTTTTATAAAGGAATCTTAATAGATTTTATAATAATTGTAAGAATAATGCATGTAATGTTAATTATTCAGGAATTCAAGTTGGATCTTATAGACTAATTTTGTTTTCAAAACCTTTTACTATAATAACGTAATTTTAAATTAACATTATCATTATAACTGGAGGATTTTATTACATAGTATTTTTATTTTTTTCTCTTCAGATTGGCTATGTATTGTATATATGAGAGTTTAATTTTTTTCATGATTAGAATTGAGACACGTCCATGTTACACATGTAGATTCAAGACTATATATGATACATTCCACTTTATGATTAAATAGGGATCATATATAAGAAGGTTACTAATATTTATATGTTTATATTTACATATATTTAAATATACATACATTCCCTACCAATAAGAAAATGAGTGGCCTCTTTGAAAAGCATAATTATATATATGTATTTATAATTCCTCCCAATGATGGGAGAGTTTTCTCCAATATTGGATTATTATTGGTTTAGAAACTAGTATATATATATACATAGTAGTTTAAATATATATATGTGAATAGTATAACTTATAGAGGATGATTTTTACTGATATCCATGACCAAAAGGTTCTTTATTATAGTTAGGTTTTATATATTATTCTTTATCTCAACTCAATGTTTGTTGAAATGATTCCTCCATTACATTTACTATCCTATTATCAAAATATTCCAGATTAGTTATTTATTCCTTATTTATATGATAATATACCATTTATTTGTTTCCAACCTCATTTGAATTATCCCATTGTACACTCTATTTTAAATGTTACTTAATGAGGTTGTGTGGTTGCCTCTATGATGTATAATTATATCACACCCTAAATTTGTTCCCCTAGGAAGCATTTATACGATATTTTAAATTGTCAAACTAATGGAAAAGTTAATTCACATAAGTGATGATGGAAATATAACATTTTTTTTCATTATACATGTAGAATTGAGTTCTGATAGAATTTTTTGTAATTTTTAGTGCATGAAATCTGTTTTGATATAAGGGATATATTTGATAATTTTTACAGAATATTAAATAAATATTAATTTTTTACATTCTATTCATAGGTTAAGGTTGATTGATTAATTATATATATATGTGTGTGGTTTTTCTCTAGTTGAACATTCATCATGGGTGGTATGTATGGTTTTTAATACATTTAATGGAGTTTATTTTTTTATTGATTTATCAGTATTGTGGGTCTTTGTACACATGATTGATTGTACCATAGTTGATAATCATTATAATTGATTATTTTTCTTACAAAACTAAAGCTAATTTCAAAAGTTTAGGGCATTTTTCTAGAAATTGTGAGGTGCAATTGTGATTTTATGGTGAAGACTATTAGTCCTATTCATGTATATGAGATCGGATGAATCAAAATTGGATTACACGACACTGAGGGTATAATTACATTGTAAATAAACAACACATAATTAAATATATTAAAACATGGGATTAACTTCCTTAAAGTTAATATATTTGTATTTTTAGATTATGATATAATCATTAAAAAATACATTACAAGGGGAACAATAAGAAAAGTGTCTATTTTTTCAACACAATCAATTTCTTTTGATTACATTAATGATTTACAAGGTTATTTTTTATCAATTATAGGCATGTCACTATAAAAAATTCTATACCCCCTATATATTCTTATTCTATTTGGAAAAAATTTGAAAATTGGGATAAGAAATAATAAAAATGTAGTTTATTGATGAGAATAGAATCTCATTACTCCATTTGATATTCATTAAAAACCAAATGGATGTTTATTGTTTTACATAATAAAATTTTGATATCAAAATAAGAATTTAAATACTCATGAAATCCCCATTAAATCCCAATGTGTTCTCAAAACATATTGTAGTAAATCATATAGTAAATATCATAGTCATGATATTTTTTATGTAAAATATGTGGACCAATGAACACAAACCATTAACCAATAGAATATTATAAACATTCTTAAATTAATGAGTTCATTTTATATCCTTATCTATTAAAAAATGTAATTTATAACCCATAAAAATAATTGTTTTAATGTATTTAACATATTAAATTATAATTAAAATCACCATTATAATTTAAATTCATATCCTGATAAACCTTAAATTTCTTAGCAGTGACTTATCACTGGTTAACTATATCGCCTTACCCAATGCATTAATCAAATCTATCAGGATCACCCATAATTATATATATTTCAGGACATACATCAATGATATAAAAATTATATTAGCCATAGAATGAATAAAACACATATTTAACACATTATATTCATAAAACTCATTCAAATTTATTTTGATCCCATAAATCGAAATACACTCATTTTCTCATAAAAATATGATGAAATTTCCATTTCCCTATAAATTTATTTAAACTAATAATTTAATAAATATCAAGAAACAAAATTATTTGAAAATAAATAATGAAAAATTTAAAGAAATAATAAAATTCAATATTGGTCAATATTTTGTGAAAAAATTTCTTGTTGTATAAGTTAAAAAAATATTCTTCCATAAATTTTTTAAAAAACATCAAAAGACCCATTATTTAAAATTTAAAGCATTCGTTTGTATACTATTTCAAATAAATTAAAATGTATTTGAAAAATAAATTGAATCATAAATTTAATTATAAATATTAAAATTCATTATACAGTTTAAATGAAAATGTTATATTAGAAACAAAGTTCAAAACATTTAAAACAATATTTTAATGAAAAACAACTTATGACAATAGTAACATTTAAATCAGAGGAACATTGAAGGATGAAACAAGTAAAACATTTTTAGACACCATGAATTTCATTACGTTAATTAAAAGTTTCATCCATATAGAATTATATACAACAAAAAATATGTAATTTAAATGAAATAAGTATCAATGGATGTAAATTTAGATGAGAAGTCTATTACCTTATATACAAAAAGAGAACATAAGATAATTAAATCATTTATAATAAACATATATTAATTATAAAAATAATTTATAACTTCTTTAGGTTTATAACCTTATCATAATCATTTATATTTCATTTATTACTATGTCTTTAATATGTACTAAATTGATTAATTTAATTTTTGGCAAATTTGAGGTTGTTCTGTTAGTAATCCCCAAGACATATCTTCTTGGTAGAATCAGGAAATATCATTAATTATCATATTATATAAAAAAAATTTAATTAGTAATTTTTTAATTGATTATATATTAAATAAAATGATTTAATAGTCCATGAATGGTGAAAATTAGAAATAAATCACATCGCTTTGTGGATGTTGTATTACACATGTTTGCATAAGAGATGTTATATTTTTTTATTGGTGGATGGGTAGGATGGTGAATAATATATTATTTTTCTTTAATCCAAAATATTTCATGAATATAATTTATTCTAAATAAATACATAATAATAATAAACTTTTTGAGGTGGTTATGAAAATAAAAACACTTCACTACATGGAGGTATTAGTCCACATGTACACATGAATAATTTATTTCTTCTCTATTCAATAGGAAAATATGGATATGTTTATTATTCTAAATATATAAGAACATATAATTATAGTGTTGATATTGATGAAATTATATCATCAATCATAAATATGATTTGAATGAGTTTGAATAATAAATAATAATGAATAACATGGTAATGAATTATACATCTTATTTGAAAAACCGCAATTGGATTAATCCTTTAACCTTTATTGGATGGGATTTTATTTACATTGGATCCGTGAGGACATGGGTATGGATGTTATTGAGTGGTTTTTCATAACTTTAATGATCTCGAGTTCATGAAATGTTTCAATAATAGAGGAGATGATATTCCCTATTATAATTCTGTAGAAGACACACTCGGAATTACTTAACTGATTTAAATATATTTCATATATTAATCATGTAAAATGATTCCAAAAGGAAATTAAGTAGAATTAAAATTGGTTATGGTCAATCAATCATTATTAAATAAAATAATGATATTTATCGGTGTAATTTTAGTCATTATATTTTTGTTTAACCCCTTTAGTTAATGTTTTAACATAACTGATGGTAACACATGTTTTAGCATATAATCATCATAAATATTATTATAAGATGAAAAGTGGGCCCAAAATGGTGATGGAATGATATTTTATACCATTTCATATTTTAAATTTCTTCTATTATGAAAATTTTAATTTCTAAATCATTTAATGAAATATTATTTAACAAAAAATATATTTCATTTTGTTTTGGGACTATTCATTTAATTTAAATTTAATGTCATTTATCTAAAAATGATTTTATGATATAAATTATTTGAAAATAAATTATGCATCATTATTGACAATAAAATTTATGTAACACCATATTCCACCTAAAAGCTATTTGATTTGTTGTTTTGAAAAAATTTATTATAATTTTCATACATAATTCATAAGAATAATTCCTATGTTGTCTAAGAGTTTTAGTTAACAATTCAATCACAAAAAAATAAAAAAAATCATCATAAAAGTTATTTTTTTCTAAAATATGATTTTGTATTTGTTCAAAAACATTTTATCCCTATAAAAATATATAGTATAAATTATAATCATGATAGTGGAATTTTTTATTTTTCATTTTAATAAATAAAATAATATAATAATAAAAGGAAAATTTCAACTACACAATCATATTTACTAAATAAGGTGTTAACGGTCAAAATAATATCACCAACTAATCAATAATCTATTATTTTACAACCTTATAACATGGTATTAACATTAATTGACATCTTTTACAATGTAATGTGTTTAAATTTTTTCACCCAGGTTTCCATTCATAATGATCAAAAATGAAATTGAAAAAATAAATAAAAATGAACAACCAAATTTAAAATTTAAAATTTATTTTAAATATAAAATTTGATGAGGAATTAAAATTATATTTAATATAAATTTGAAAACCCCAATCGAAAAAATATTATAAAAAATTGATTTGATAATAATAATATTGAAATTATACCAATATAAAATATAATATTGATTTCTATGTTGTTTTTATATTATTATAATTAAAATATATCTTAATTTATTTTAAAAAAATTTACAAAATTTAAATGTAATTTTAATGCTCTTAATTTTATGAAACACGATGATTGTTTTTTTTAAAATTAATATTTTTTCACTATTCATTAAAAATTCAATCCCTTGAGGAAAATACATAGTATTAATCATATACATAATAGGAAATTATTTTTTAATAAATTATTTCAAATAAATGAAATAATATTTTATAAAGAGCTAAAAATGTATTGTCATATCCTTACATTAAATGAAATAAAAACAATTTTGATCTTATAAAATGAAATTATTTTCATTATTTACCTAAAAAATATAATTCAATCAATGTTTATTCATTAAATTTTATATATACTTGAAATATTTCTTTATAATAATTTACACATAGTTAAAGCACGAATATATATAGAGAAATAATATTTTACACCTAACAACCCATTTTATGAAAAACAACTCATTTACCTCCAAAATATTTTATCATCATCTATAAAATATTTATTATAAAATAAATTCTAAATATATTTCAAAATAAAATTATTCTTATTATTACCCACTAGACCAATGATTATGTCATAATGGGAATAATTCAATAATAATATTTTCATAGTTTATTGTGCTTATGTTAATGTCAGTGTTATATTTAAAACACGATATCAAATATACTATTTAATTAAACTAATTTATAAATTTTTGGTGTGTTACAAATGGATATATGGATTCATATTATGATTCATTACATTATAGTACTGTAGAGTATCTATATGTAACCCAAAATATTCATATCCAACAAGATTATGGTGGAATCATCATCTATCAGTAGCTATCTGAGTTCTTATTATACATTATCATATAGACTATTTTTTGTATGTGACTCGTACATCATGATTAAACATGTCTTTATAGGTACAGATTGGATGAAATAATAATTCATGGTATTAACTATGTTTTATCAGTTAATTTTTGGAATAATATTATTGTTATAACTAATATTATTCATAGTTATAAATAAATAATCTTCCTAATATCTTTTTTATTAATGAGTAACTTTGTTTTACACTTTAAATTGGTTATATTGGAATTAAACACTATTTTATTGTGGCACATAATTATTAATTTCAATATATGGTTTTCAAATTTTCTTTTAAAATATATTTTTAAAGAATAAAATCCTTGATAAATGAATAAGTTTTATTAAGTAGAAAATTTTATAATTATAATAGTAATGTGTATATTTAAATGGTAAATTTCTCATTCATATAAGGGTATTCGAAATGTTTAGTTTTTTAATATGAATTATAATTTGATTTTGAAACTGAATTTTTCCTATGATGTAACTAGTGGGAACTCCATAACTATTAGGCCTCGTAATAATCCTTTTGTAAATGAGTGTATTTCTCACCAACATCAAGCAGTGGTACGGTTTTCACCATGATTAGAAACAACATCTATGGATTTAATTTGAAATTTTTAGTTCCATCATGTGTTAATTTTTTAATGTTATGTTTACCTTAAAGAAACATTCAAGTGGTTTCATAATAATTATTTCATATTTAAGAGTACTGAGACTCTATAATTTTATCATTTCCACCACATAACTCTTATATTGGAGGGAAATTGTTTTCGGTGTTGGGATGTGATTTCTAAGGAAAAAAGTATTAGGAAGTGTAATGGAAGGGTATTTTTAATTTTTTATGCGTAGTTATACCCATATAATCTTTATTGGGGAATATATGAGTTGTTTATGGATACATAATATGGGATTATGTTATTAATAGAATACATAACTATATTCACTCACTAATTTCATTTTTCCATTTAAATGAGTATTGATGTAGCTTCGAAATAATTATTGTTTCAGATTGGAGAGATGGAATCATTTAACACACAAGTAGTGATTTAAACCTCTCAACATTCTATTATGTTTTATGGAACGTAGTTTTTGATGAGAATTTTCCATGGGGGAGTCTTGGAGCTAGTTTTTATCCTATTGGATAAATGATATTATAGGAATGAGGATGTGGAGATAGTTCCAGGTTGGGAAACAAGGTTGGTTTTCTATTACTCTAATTCAAAGGTATTAGAGGTTTAATGATTTTAGTGTGATTATATAGGAAATTATAAATCTAGTTATTCATATTTTCATTGGAAATACCATAAATGTTGAACATATGATCATTTTTAGTTGTTTTCAGGACTAATCCATATGATATATTATGTTTGATCCCCTAATAGATTCATTAATATCATATTAAGACTAGAGTTTATGATAATGTGCGAAACCTAAAATCTTTTATATGATCTATATGGGGATCATTTTACCATTATAATTTAATAAGTAATTGGGACTAATATGAATCAATCCACCCAAAACCTTCTTGGTCTTTAGGTAATCCTTATGTTCCACCCCATTCCCAATACCAATAAGCCAGATGCGGGTGACTAGCACCAAGTACAAAATTACCATAATATGAAGGAATAAACCTATAACAATCTAAAAATAAATTTTACACCAATATAAAATTAAATAAAGAAACCCTAGAAGACATATAAATAATAATTTACCTATATACAATGCGAGTAAGATACATTAATTTTATATACATCCAAATAAATGAAAGAAACATTAAAGGGAAATATATGTGTATAATATGATAATCACTATTTAAAAATATCTCCAAACATGGGAGGAAGCCTCCTCTCTATAGTTTACCATGAGAGACACACCATATTCAATGGTCTCCATCATGAACCGTCATTAATAACTATGCAATAACTTCACTAATTATACTTTTACCATGACATCCAAATCCATTTATAAACTGTGAATCATTTGTAAAGACACAACAATTATGGGCACGAATCCCATATATGGGTGAGTATAAAAACATCATGTAAGACACCATAAAAAATAGAATAATTTTAAATGAATAATTCATCACAAACCAAAGTGTATGGAATAAAATATGTTATCCAAAAATTATTAAATATAATTAAATGACATCAATGTCATGAGAAACAGAGGAAAAGTCCATATATATTCACACTGAGGATGAGTCCTACCACATAATTATTTTGTGATATATAGGGTAGAATATGATGCATAGTACCTATACTCAATGGTTTAAATGTAAGTTATTGACTGGGAGGAAGACACGTGTCTCAAAAATATGATACCATCTTGAAGGAATATATAAAAATATGCATCCTAATTCCCAAAACCATTAATCTATAAGACATTAATAATGTTCATACATCATCTCCATAACATTAAGGTGGGGTAGTGAATCTTCAAGGAATGTTTCGGACAACCATGTATGCACCATTCTCGTATAGAGGATCACACCAATACTTATAGCGGAGTACTAACACCATGGAAGGATGAACTTACTCTAAATTGAATGAGTATCAGTATATGGATATATTGATGGTTTTTGGAATAGTGGAAGTGCATTTCATGGTTTTTCAATAATCAGTTAATGTCAAATATGAAAGATGATTTTCATATTATAGAATATGTGGAAATTACCAATAGAAGTCTTACAAAGAATATTAACATTGAAATTTCAGAAAACCAACATGAGATAATTTAGTTTTAATTTAATAATAAACTTAAATATATCTAAATAATAAATACTTCAGTGTTGGGATCTTTTGTTAATTATTTTGTTGATCATTGGAAATTATTATTGGTGTTCAATAATTATTCATGAAGGATAAATGTGTATATTTCCTATAGATGTCATCCAAACATCCTCCATTAAAAAATGAATAAGGTTTATAGATTTTGAAGAGTTAGAGTGGAAAATCATTTGTCATGTAGAGTTTTTTGGATCACTATGAAAATTCATTCTATCTTGAATAATCATATATTCACATTAATTTTTTAATGAAATTAGTTGGTGGGATAATATCTAGAATATTATTTAGTCTTTAGGGTGAGCATAAGATTTTATAGTGCACAACTATTCACAATATTGATCAATCTTAATAAACATCTACAAAAAAGACATAAATAGGCATTTGTAAATATAATGTCAGTATTAAACTATTATTAAACAATAGATAGTCCATTAAATAATATATTAAACCATTTATATCCACATTCCAAAAATTATGATTATTATTACTCTTTTCATGTATTTCACAAACTAGCACAATGATAAATATTATTTTATCAACATGAATTTTAATATTTATCACATATAACATTATTAGTATTTCCATCCTTTTCAACATTTATTGAATGATTTGATTTATTTTTACCCAAAAATTTTATCATAAAATAATATTCCATTTACATTCTAGTGAATAAATATATATTAAATATTCAATAATAAAATATTTCATTCATGGTTTGGTGAATAAATATTCATTAAATATTAACATAATTTAATAAATAATTGTTTATGGCATAAGTAATTATTCATTACCTTCTGAATAATATTTTTGATCAATAAATCCATTGAAAAAAATATCCCATGTATTTTATAATAATATGTATGGTAGTAGTTAAATTCAAATGGAATTTAATTGAGATCTATGAAAACAGTTATGTGTGTGACCCCCTAGGCTTATGTCTTATTTGAATTGGGAATTATTGTATAAATTACAATATTACAGTCTAGATATGGATTAATCTCCCCATGATAATGATGTTAATGATGTGATATTAGTAACCACATACAAGAGATCATTGTGTTATACATTCTCTTTTTCATAATAACTCATTATTGGGGTTTCACATTATTGTCATCAACCCAAGAATCATATAAGTATTCATTGACTATAAAAAATAATCACATCATTGCACCATGGCCTTGGAACATAATATTATTCTCTATTTTAATCATAGTTATATGATATTAATTTCCATTAATATCAATGTGATAAATACTCCCTTGACATATTCAATAAAATAATTTCATTCCTAGTCCATGCAATTTAATATATTTCCTAAGAATATAAGGCATAATTATTTTGGGAAAATAATATTTTTTCATTATAACATTCATGAATCAATAACAATTTATATGTAAAAGTACAATTACACACACTCAATGATAGAAATATATGATGCCAAAAAAACCTGGAAATTCTAACTAGAGGGAGTAATCTCATATCCTAATATCATGGAGAATACAAAAAGAGAACATAATGAGAAGAAGTATCATTCTCTTATGAGTATATGTTCCTGAAATTTAACATTCTATATTACACATTAAAGATTTTAATCCAAATATAGATCTATTTATAAGAATATTATCCTGTAATATTATGATTTGCACCATTTTGGGGATCTTCCATGACCTTTTCAATGTGACTCATACACTAGTACACTGTTAAATTAATGCCATGAGGAAGAAAAAGTAAATATGTGATATATTAAATATATTAATATTAATATCATGGAGTGTATATATTTAATATATAGTATAATGATTTTTGTTCTTGGGAACCCACTAAAATAGAATCCCACATACACTAGACCAAATTCTAAATCAGTGGTCATTTCTAACATGTTAAATATAATTTATCTGAGTATGTTTCACTAATATGGCCTAGGAAATTTCCATAATTAGAGTTGGTAAATCCACATGTATATGTAGATTATATCCTTATTGTGACATTACTATCTTTGGAAAATATCCCATGTTTTGTTATAATTGATTATCCACCTCATATTATGATGTCACATTTATAAAATTTTAGAAAAGTATACAGTCATAAATTTTCATAATAATTATAAAACTCATTATTTTCATAAAGCCAAAAAAATACAATTTGGATGTTTGATGAGTATAGTTTCATTTTCTGTGAATGTATATGAAGGAATCAAAATCAAGGTATAATGAAGTCCCCTATGATATGTGATTAATTATGGAAGGAGTACGCTAGAAATAGTTTTATATATATTCATGAATATTGATGCTTATGCATAGAGAATTGTTATCAAATAATTTATATTCATTTAGAAAAAAAATGTTCCATTAGTGGTGATGATTCATGGAGAATTTTTATTGATTCATCAAATGTAATTTCATGTCACACTTTGATAAATCATCATGTAACTCTATTTTTTTGGATGATCTTAAATATCCATAACATTTGTTAAGAATTATGTATTGTATGCAACAATGATTTTATGATTAATAATGTATGTGAATTAATTAATGGATTACAAGGTCTCCATGAAAGATGCACATCCATTTTTCTTGATGCTTCGTGATGATGAAATTTAAGAAGATGAGTAAAAATATTTTTTTTGATAATCGGGAAGTATAGGGCTTGAAATTTTTGGTGCCCTATCAAAAATATCGTCAAACCCACTAGAAATCCCTATCCAAGATCTACCATTGCTCTACGGGACCTAATGTTCCACTTTAATAATGGATATGCCCAGACCATCACTATGGGTGGAAGAGAAATATGGAAATTTATCGTGTATAAGAACAAATGGTGGTACAATGTATAGGTCCCACAAAGTACATTCTTTTAAAGGAGAATAATATAATATTTTTAAAAATATTTTATGATGACTATGTTGTGATAAAAGGTGTATTATTGGTGTTGGAACCATATATATGGATCAAGTAGTAATAGTGATGCTTTGGGTTATTAAGAATGCTTCATCAAGGCAGTGATTCAATTTGTGGTATTTAATGTGAGTGTTGTTGTGGATTTAGTAACAAATATATGGAAATATAATGTATTTATGTTCTGATATGATCTCATGGTATTGAAAAATCCAAATAGTCATCCTTATCCTCCTAAACATATGTTTTTCTTGATGAAATTTCTCGATTATTCTTGTTACACCCAGAATTTGGCCATCTTTATTGATCTACTCATATGAATGAGGTTGTTCAACCCAAAAAACCCCATGAATGAATTATTTTTCATTAATAATGATGGTAAATAAAATAATATCTCATCCAACAACCTATGTAGTCTCAATAGGCCATTCATTCCTCACATATCCATTTATGTAGTATGATCATCAATGTTGAGTAGGATGAAATAGATTTCACTATAATTAAAGGATTCTAAAATGAAAAAATGTGAATTCCTTATTCTCAGCATCATGAATAAATTATTGGTTTTTTTAAAAAATATACATAACTATATTGGTAGTTAAATATTTTACATAACATAATAAAAAATTATGACCCAATATTCATCTAGTATTTTAAACGAGTTCATATTCATGAATGCATGAAACCAGGGATGGAACATCATTGATGAATCATTTACATATTGAAGAAATAAAATCTAATCCTACTGAGTGTTAATGATTAATAAATTATCTTTTAGTATTTAGAATTATATATTCATATAGTTATAACTTATATTCATTGGGTTTTAAAAGTGAAAAAATATAATGGACAAGAAGGGGGTGAGAGACAAAAAACACTAATCCTTGGTATATGAAGGTACTTAAACCCTTTGGTTATATTTGAATGAGATATATATAGGTAGTTACTAATGATTTTTATCAACCACGAAAATAATTACTGATGTCCTGAAAAAATCATCTATTTTCTATAATGACATAAAAGGGATCCATAGATGATGACTTTTCCATGTAAGTATTGATGAAACCCGAACCCATGGTTGACTTAGGATCCATGATTGTTAATAATTATGCATATAATATTACTTCACTTTATAGATTTGTTAATACTCATAATTTCTGGGGAATAAAAATGAAACATCCTTGGGTATTCATATTTAAACATGAAGGGGCATGAAGAAAATGAGTACTCACGATAATTATGAGGTATTAATGATTGAAATATATAATACCTAGAACCATTAAAGTATTGCTATTAAAAATAGGATATAAAATTTTGTTATTCATAACAAACATAATATGAGTATTTAATTAAGGTAATTAAATACTTTATTTATTTATGATGCATGAAAAATATTCTTTGTGTATGAATATGTGCATGGAGGTGTTGAGAATTAATACCCTCCATTGTAATATCCCTTAGAGATCCAAATAGTGTTTTTACAAATATATAATGATTCAAAGGCATGTAACTCTTCAAAAAGGAGATCATATAATATTGATAATTTGAGTAGAAGTCTGAAGACTGGAATTGTGGTTGTACATGATGAAGTCCCCAAGAAATGATCAATACGAAATCTTATAGAGATATAAACAACCAAAATAATTGGTGGATCCAATATAATAAACACATTTAAGACATATGGTACCTATATAAATAATTAATCCCACTCAAGAAGATAAATTTGTTCCTCAATAATCATTGTGCACCAGTTATATGAATTTTTAATCATTGTAATCAATAATGTTAATAAAATATGTTAACCATCCAGTGGATGATCATAGAATTATGTAGGTTATAGTATAGAACCTTGAAAAAAAACTTCGGTGTCCTTGCCTCATTTATTAACTGCAATCTATTTTGTAATATAAAAAATAGGGCCAATCCTCTTAATTAGGATATATGCATGAGAGAAATAGGGACTAACTAGAATAAAGTAAATTTCAAAAACAACATCGACACATTTATTTATTTCCACTATCATTATTCCATACAAAATTCATCATGGCATTACAAGTGGTATTATATGTTTTTCCTAAGTGTAATTGAATCATTTTCCCTAGTTTTTTAAAAGTATTATAAAAATTTTAGATGTGATTTTGATTCCGAATTACCTTCAGATAACAACATATTCTCCAGAGTTGTTGATAATGATGTGAAAGTTGCTGTCAAATTTTTGAAAAATATAATGAATAATGATTTAATGATATTGAAGAAAATATTGATGACAGGTGAAAAGGATTAATACTCTCATTTCTAAATCAGATAAAATTGATCCTTTAGAAAAAACATGCTCATGTTGTGATGAGTTTATGAAATTTGATTCTATCATGTTAGCTGAATACATATAATTTAAATTAGAAAAATATTTAAATAATTTTCCAAAAAAATTATTTCATATGTACATTACTCATTCAAAAAAAAATTATAACTGAGAAAATATATATGGGGAAATTAATTCATAGGTGGATGAACATGTTATGAAATTAAAAATGTACAATGCTCTCACAGACCCTGTTAATTAAAAGTAATAATATGTGACACTTTGTGATGAAAAGATTTCATTAATTGATGAAAAATTATAATGTATGATCATGAAAACATATAAGGAACTGATGTTCTTCTTGAATAAATACAAGATCATGAAACATTTTTCAATGATTAAATTAATGTAAAAGATTCTATGAATATACATAAATCATATAACTCCAAGAATCTTAACATGAAAGTGGATGAAATTTTGAATATTCATGAACAGTATATTTAGAATATCCATTCTCTAGAAGCATCACAAAAACTACTATTGATGTCATGAAAGACAAATTAGATGTTAAATCCAAAACATTGAAAGGCCTTGAAAACTTTATTATTAAAGGTAACAAATATCATAAATATCATATTAAAATATTATAAATGCATGGGAATGGATACCAAAATCAGTTTAAAATGAATGGTTTTCCCTTTTCAAAACATTTCGTAGACTATATGTGGAATTGGTAAATTTGAATTTCTAAAATGATGGAAATACCAAATTACTGAAAAGAACTACTCTACTACCCAAAATATGATGAGATTCACCATCAATGATAGGATGATACTATTTAAACTATTGATATTACTCATGACTCTAAAAAAACCCCTATTTGTGGAAACAATATCTAAAATTCATCTTTTCATCAACATTATACACGTTCACGGAAGAAGGAAACTCATAACAGAGATAATGTTTTTACTAATGTAGCCTCATTTACAAGTATATATTCAAATAAAAAATATGGTAAATGTTGTGTTGATAAAAATATTGGATATATCCACCAAAACAGTAAATGGGGATACTTCAAATATCATGAAAAAACATTGAACATAATTATCTAAGGAAATAATGACAAAAATATAAATAACATTACACTAAATCTATCTACATTGGTACTATAAGAAAATAATGTAGATTTTTTTATATTATTTTATGTTCTATATGTTTTGATATTTGGATTATGAAAAAAAGAATTAAATGAGAATTTAAGAAAAATATCAAATTCCCAAATTTATGGGTAATGGTGAATATATAATGTAAACTACAAAATAGAACTAGATTCCATGGAGAAGAATAAATCTATACACATTAAATAGATTCAAATTCTATCATCAATTTTGTGTGTACTGTTTCATGTGAGGTCATTGTTATGATATGGTCTCTTATATTGAAACCATAAACCATTCATCTAAAGATTAATATATAATATCTATAAATAAATATAGAAGAAAATAAAAATATATAAAAGTTTTTTCTTGATTAATATATATATAAATATATTACAAAATTCAAGAAAACATTGAAACAAAATAACCTCAAGAATAATGACACAGTTAATTCAAATAATTTCATCTCAATGAGGAAAATATTCTCCAACAATTGATTGATAAATTATAACATGGATCAATGTAAAAAATCAATGGCATGAATGGATGAAGAATGAAAAATGATGAGAATCAATATCGTAGATAATCTATAGGATAGGATTGTTTGAAGTCATTCTGGGAAAATATTTTTATATGTTTCTTAAGAAATGATACACTAATGAATTTAATATGGCATTTGTAAACACCAATTGGTAATATAATATGAATTATTTCATAATCATATTACTGGATCAATTTCATATTACTATATAAATGTCGACGGTTGAGGATAAAGCAATACATATATCAAATGATAAAGAAAATTGGTTGTTCCACAACATGATTTTTAATTTCAGAAGTGTTGATCATCACATGACAACATAATTGTCTCAAATAAATTGTGTAAGTTGAAAATAGTCTATAAATATTGAAAATAATTTTATATCTACACCACTAACTCATTGGTATATATTGATGACAAAAAAAGTACATGGGTATAGTAAATCTATACTATAAAATTTGAGGTTAAATTATCCACACAAGATGATGGTGAATGGATATAAATTTTTTATGCAGCGAAAGAAATTTAAAATTTTATATAAAATGGAGACACAAGAATTAATACATTCAATCACGTTTGATCTAAAAACAAATAAGTCTTGGGGTTGAGAGTAAATTTATATACCTAATTCACTTATTAAAAATCTTATAAGTGTCCATCATAATCCATTATTCATGTGTAGTATTTTTTTTACATATTAAAGTAATGGATGTCGACATTCATTCTCAACATGATAAATGAGTAATGAAAATGGAATAAATAAAATAAAATATTATTCGACAAGGTTGTATCATAAAATTAAAAATCTTGTACAATCTAGGATGAAATTTTGCACAAGGTGAAATGGAATGGATTGCACCACTTTTGGGAGATCAAACATTAACTGAGACGATATCAAGGATTATATAATGAATATCTATAAATTCATGTCATATTGAGAAAATTAAAATACATATGTAACCCAATTACACTTCTTTCCCTTGTCATGGTTATATAAAATATATTTGTCAAAGGGGAGTGTGGGTGGATGAGTAGGTTTATTGAAATGGAGAGTAAATATTCATGAAATTGAAATTTTATATATCATTTATGAAGTTTTTAGGATATTATATCAATTGATAAAACTATTATATATATCTCCAACTTTGACAAATAAATTTTTCATGAGAATTATATTTGATGCATGTGTTTATATCACCATCCTAGAAAACATTGGTTTTATCACTCTTGTTTTATATATTGGGTATGCATAAAAATATTTAGAGTTATCCAAATATAGTCACATTTATATGTGAACCTTGTGGAACCATCATTTTTTAAAAAAAAAGATATGTGATTGTCGAATTACATAAAATGAAGAAGAAAACCCCAAAAACAATCCTTTGAATTTTTTTCAATATGTGGGAGAAGAAAAATTTATTTTAAGTAACTGGTATTAAAAACAATTACAAATGTTGATATTGAAATGAAAATATTTATTTTTGGTTTTTATGGTGGAATTATATATCAATAAATAATATGGAACAATAATTTAATATACAATGAACAACTCAATGTTTATTCATTAATAATGGAATCATAACTTCACAAATTATGTTAGATATATTCAAGAAATTGGTTATTTTTCCTGAAGAATTATTATGTACTCATTAATATTTATTTATTAAGAAAATTATAAATGATTTTGGATTATTATTGGAGAATTATTATCTATTCATCCAATGGAATTGGATTTCATTCATGGAAAATAACACATAAAACTCTTATTATTGTCTTTAGTGATCTTAATTTTCCAATACATGTAATAATAAGTAGATATTGTAACCAACAATTATTGGTTAAAATAAAGTATGAAATGATGTGAATAAATGATTAATAGGTTTTCATGATATATGTACATACATTTTATTCATGATTTTTTAAGAACAATGAATTTTATAAGACAATAATAAAAGTGATTGTTTCCATTTTTTATTAAGGGGGAAAGAAATTTGTTGTGCCTTATAAATAAATTAGTTTATTCCACTAGTCTGCCCATGCCAAGCTCAAAATATGCTCTTTAGGACATGGTTATCAAATACACCATGGGAGTTTCTCAGGCCATCCCTTTTAGTGTCATAAGAATATGGGAATTCCTAGGAAACCTGAACTATGGGTGAGCCAATGTATATGTCTTGTAGAGTGAATGCCCATGGGGTATCATAATATGGTCTTGGTTCATCAATGACATGAATATCATGTTATGGGTGATGGTTTACTAACTGTGTTGAATTTTTTTGCATGGATAAAAGAGTAGTATTCACGCTCTGGGTTATTATGTGTTAATTAGTCGTTTGGAAAATCATTATGGGATATAGGGAGCCTAGATTATTATTATTGTGATATTAATTTTATATGACATTTAATTTTTATGATCAAATTTTATTTTATTATCCTAAATCAACAATGCATTTTTCCTCTTCCATTGTCATGTAAACATTCCCTAACATACTAGTTCGATGCATCAAGATACACCGGACGTCCAACAAGCTCTAGTAATCATCTCATTTTAATGATAATGCTCAGTATATTCCAAATCCATTCTGGGAATCTCCATCTTTAATGTGTGAGAATAAATCAAACACACTCTCAGCTTACATTAAACGTGGTTTTAGGATACCATTCTATTATCTGATCAACATTTATAATGTACAAGCTTCAAAGTGGAGAATCACATGATCATTTTCTCATGCACTAGAGGATTCTATAATTTTATAATGTGAATCCATTATACACAACATCTTGATAAATTGAAACACATTTTCAAAAAATGTATAGATCTTATAGCACTTACTATGTGATGATTTCCTGTGTTATTTTTCCTACCACGTCATGAAATAGAGACTTGATATTATTTGGTTATTGTAAATGAGTATTCCACATGAATGTATATAGGTAGGGGTGGAAGATAGTGGATGAATCAATAATAATGTGAAGATCTATTCCTAAATCCTTTGGGGGTATAAATCATGACAAATACTATTTCCGCATTTATATTGATTGTCATGTGATGATATACCCCATATACTTTAGGTGTCCAAATGGAATGAATATAAATCACATACATTGGGTGAGTTATGTCATACAATTTGTTATGTGAAAAGAATATATGTAAACCCTTTGGGTATTTTTTTAATGAGATGCTAACAAGGAGTGAATACTAGTCATAATCAATTGTGGGAATAAATAATGATGACATGACACCTTTGTTTATTCCTCGTGATTTCATTATAGAGATCCATAATTGTTGAATTTACCATCTGAGAAGTGAAGACGCATGAGCCCTTATTTTATTGAGGATGTTTTAATTATAATACCCATTCTAGCATTTTTAGTGATCTTTTTAGAGATGGTAATATGCACCAGTAATAGGGAATTAAAATTAAACTCTCTCACATATTCATATTCACATTGGATGTGTGAATGATGAAAACGAATACACATGAGAATTATTTGGTACTAAAGACTATGACATTTAATTAATATAACAATTTGTCTATTATAATTTAAAGGATTAAATAAAATATAGTTATTCCAAACTCAGTTAATATGAGGATCTAAATGAAGTAATTTACAAAAAAGGATTTATTTATGAACTATGAAATATATTAATTGTGTTTAAAATGTGAGTGGAGGTGTTTAGAAGATATTCACAACAATTCAATATCATTTGGGGATCCAGATACATGTTTTTATTGATTATAGAATCATCAAAGCTTGGTAATTCATCCAGAAGTTGATCACATTAAAGATCATTTGATGAGATGTCTCATGAAAATCATAGTTTTTTTCTTGATGATTTTGATAAACTGAATATATCATTATTTTTGATAAATAATATATCTTAATGAAATGGTTGTTCCATTATTAGTTGCAACTTTGAAGATATATGGTACTGGTATAAATAACACCTATCAATAAATAAGATCAATATGTACCTATATAATCATTTTTCTCTAGTTATATGAGTTTTTAATAATTACATGCAAAAATGGTAAGACAATCTATGAAACCACACTAGGTAGATCATTGAATGTTGTAGGTATTTGTACCAAACCATATAAAAATTCTTGTGTGTTGTGGACTCTTTTATTATCTAAATTATGATTGATCATATTTCATAATTGATCCATTCATCTAAACTTGGGTAGAGAATATAGAGAAATATTGGAGAGAATAAAGAAATTATTATTTAGTAAATTTACGGGTACACTGATTCACCCCCCCCCCCCCCACACACACACTCTGTGTCCCTATCTGATCCATGTATGCTCTACATAAATAAATATATGAACATTAAATTCTAAAACCACAACTAATGATATAGAAGAAGTTATAAAATACTAGTATTTATTTTAAATGAAAACCATTTGCTGAAATATGTTTCATTTCAAATTTCGTTAACTATGTATACAATACTCGATAAAATTTAACTATCCCTTGATCACTAGTGTACACTATTATATATACACCAGAAACAGGCCTAGTTCTACTTGTGCATGTATTTTTATATAATTTTATTGTATAATTGATATGGTAATGTTGGATCTATTTCATAATAACCTATTTTTCCTAAAAAATAATTAATATAAAATTTCACGATATATTATAGAATATGTTATAATTTTTTTACACATAAGATAGTGAAATTCATTTAATCTCAATAATATCTTTGTATTCGCATGCATGTTCTACTATAAGAATTATATGTCATCAAAAATTAGTTATTTAATTATCTAAACATGCATCCTTTAAATTTGTTAATATATATACTATTATGATATTTTTAAGACACATGGATCTGTGTTACTAAACATATTACCAAATTCATGGATTCTATATAAAGTCACAATTAGAGAAATTTCATTTCGTATTCCTAAAAAATGGGTATGTCACAAAGAAAATTTCAATACATTACCAATATATTCATCTAGAAAATGTATAGAACTCCCAATAACTTGTCCCAAACACATAAATCTAATTATATTATAATGGAATATTCTCTGATCACTATAAAATATTTATTAATTAAAAAATTTATGTTATTGGAATATATCATTGGCATTTTTTGTTTTAGAAAATTGTTATATTGTTTCTTGTATATTTATACCATCTTGTCTAATTTTGGTTTAATCATATATTAGTCTTCTATAAGGGATACACTAAATGGGGTGGTGTCTTGACCTGACCCACTAGTGATTGGATGGATCGCATAAGGGTAGGTTTGATGACACCAAACCCACCTCTAATTGCCTAGTAAACGGTGAAAGATACCAGGATGGAATAATATAAAATTAGATACCCTATCCAAAATAATATGTACACATACGCACAACAATCTCCATAAAAAAGTGCAGTGTACTAATAAAAGCTAGAAATATTTATAGCACATACATTCATGCTACAATATTCATGGAATACATAATAGTATGAAAATTTAATCTAAAGTGTAAAGACAAAAAGTACAAGCCTACCGAGAAATGAAGATCTAGCTTGTAGAAAATGGGAATAAAATAATTATCTTGTAGTTTTTCTCCTAATCACCAAGTCTGACAACTATACATGTTCAATATACTCACGTAAACCTAAGATCCTCTAATTTCACCATATATCTATCTATCATATTTATAATACATGAATCATGTTGGATAATACCATACATGGTTGAGTATTTCAAAACCTAGTATGACACCCTATGAAAATAAAGGGAGCAGTATAATTTTACAATAGTAGTAAGCTCAACGTATTAAATGAGAGAAATTGAATCCTTATACATAAATAAATATATACTTATAAATATATCATTTTTTGTGTGTATTATCCTAATGATACCGAGTATATAGATAAACAATATCTCCATCTTAGAGCCTGGCCAAAGATGATGAGTCTTCCTTCATCTCCAATAGTACATCTCCAATTCCGAGCATCATACACCAACTCACTATAATCATTTTGTAGGGGAATTCCTAGATTAACATTTCTTCACAACCAAGGGAACACCATTACTATGTAAGACATTATAAAATATATAACTTGATGAAATTTTCGTACTACTCCCTAGATAGAGGACCCACCCGCAATAAAGTGGAGGATTATATCTACATATATAATAACCATGGGTGACGCATTCCATTATGCGACATGGGAGTTCCAACCCCAAAATATCTCTAATGGTCATTTCATGATCACTGTCATTGGAATGCATTTCAAAATGATTTTTCATACATAGAACATCTGAAATCATATCTAGTATTCTATAGTAATGAATACCATCACATACATTTGGAAATAATCTAAATATAGGATTCATGTGACCATGATTTGATTCTTAAAAAAATGATATGAGAGGAATAATTTTCCTGAGAGAATACATGTCGGTGTATGGGGTTCCACAATATATGATACACCACCAAAATAATTGATTTTTTTCATTGGACATATTCTGGAGATCCATGTCAAAGTATATGGAATTTCCTCGTAAAACACGACTTCTATGTCTACCAAGGGTTCTATGTGTGTCCACATGACACACACATCAGTATGTGATGTACAACCAAAAAAAATTTCATTGTGGTATATGGTACGTTTTTTCACCCAATGGATAGGTTTTGTACATTGGCATATGGATAGCTTCCTGGGTAGCGTCACATGCCATGTGGTCCCAACCACATTGTTTGTGATCCTTAACTCGAATGAAAACTAATGAAACTATGAAGAATGAAGAGAAAAACATGTATGCACATGATCTAATTGGAGTGTAATCAAACTATTCCAAAAATACATTATTTCATCACACAAATCCGTGTACTCAATCTATGATTTTAAATAATTCATTTGGTCACTAGAAATTGATGGTAAATTCCATAGGTTGTGGATTTATATTCTCCTGTGGTAGGACAATGGAATAAAATCATCCACCTTGAGTCATTATGCATCTGATTCACCACCCTCTACATGATTTCATTATGAATCCCTAATCAATATAGAATAACCCCTGATACATTCTAATCTATCCACAAATCACTATTTGATATATCGTTTCAGAATTGTCTCGATACCATGGTTTAATTCATACTGGAACACATCCTGGAAATTGTGAACCACCTACCTATGGTCCAACTGGTAATAACATGAATAATAGTGGGTATAAAATCAAATAATAATTGTTAATAATTCATTGGATAAATATTATTTGTCAATGATTTATTTAATAGGGTTATCTTGTTGTGATAGAGTCGCGTATCAATAATAATCTAATTTAAACAATTTAAATTATATAATGGTATCATATGAAGGGATAAATAATTTAAGTCAAGAAAATTAAATAAAAATTACATGATTACAAAATTAATGAATGAAAAACCCGTTAATAACATGACCACCAATTTTTCATGATGGATAGTTGGAAAATACCACATTCATTGATGTTGAAGAAGACCTGTTCTGTTAGCTGCATCTTGATCCACATTGATCTAATTATCATCATTATCTAATCTCAATACACCAATAATAATTTATATCCTTTAATAATCCAAATGTTATATTTATATCTATATTGAAATTTAATAATTAAATTTTTATATATGAAACTAAATTTGGTCATTTAAAATTAAAATATTTATTCAAATTATTTATATTAATTAAATACACCATAAATGGTTCCCTCAACCAAATTTCTGGTGTCAAATTATCATAGTTCATAACTAGGCTTATCATTTCATTGTATATTTGAAAATGGTCCTGGATTATCCACCCAATATATCAAACAATGGCTAAACCAAATACACTGATATGATGCATGTGTGTGCATTTAAATATATTAATAATGTTTATATATTTATTTTGGAGTTTTGTGAATCCCAATGTTACAACGAATCTATGTATAAATAAATATTTATACATAGAAATATCCAATGTAATAATCCATTAATTGTATATTCTCTACATTCTCTAGTCTTTAAAGGATGTTCTCCCTAAAAATCTGAAGATAATCGAAATGGTACGGCTATTAATCCCACAAATGGGTCTCTCAATTCTATATGCTCTCCTACATAGTCTCATATTGTAAAATAACACAAACTAACTTAATGGTCCATCAATGTTGGATCATATCATGTTGATCCTCATTTTCCACTAGGTACTCCAAAATTTAGATAAAACCATGATGTCTATCTTGTCTTATACAATAGAATGCATATGATCATCCATCTATCTACTCACCTGCGGCACATTGAATATGTCATGCACACGATGTATCTGTGGGGGGAATGTTAGGCTTTATGATATCCCACCAACCATCTATAGGATCTCAAATTTCATGATGATTGATAGGGATGTTCGGCCTCCTTGAAAAAACCTCAATGATATCATTATACACATTTGGATGACCACATCCACACCCTACACCCTCTTTGGATCAACAAGAGATGTCTCACCCATCTCAGTCCAACATAAGGGTAACCCAAATGGTCTCCCATAAAAGGCCTAAAAATATTTCACACTGATTTTAGAGTGATAGTTATTATTATAAAAAACTGAAACAATGGAATGTCATCCAAATAACTGCTTCTAATGATAAAAACTCTATCTCTCGCCATATACTCTAACACCAAGGTAGTCCACTCTATCTGGCCATACATATGTGGTAGAAATGAAATTATTATCCTAAAATGGTTCCCGAATGCCGCTTTAAATCATCTTCTAAAAAATGACCTGATGTTAGAATCATGATCAAATATAATAATCAAGGGTTCCCTAAGAAATTGGATGATACCCCACACATTCAACAATCCCAGAATATGAAACAATGTTATCACACTGTTGGAACGGAATTGTCATGACCTTTTGATTCAATCAAAAATCACAAAAACATCGTCTAGGCCACTCAATGTTCATAAATTGACCATAAAAAATTCATGTATATGTAATCACCATAAATTTCTAGGATCTCAACAGGTTGTATCAAACCATCCAATACCTAATGCTCATCCATCATCTTCTAGAATGTAATATAGTGAGAGATAATCTCTGAAATGATCCTCCTCATTCCATATAACATAAAATATTATGTAGGATCCAAGTACATCATTACCATAACATGATGTACAACAAAAGAGGGGGTGTGGAACACCTTTTCCACCTCTTCTTATAATGTGACTACAAAAACCATCCATCCAGGGGGAAGTATGACATGATCTACTATTTTATTGAATCCACCTAGAAAATCATATATGGATATTTTGTAATGCAGAACCATGCATTTTTTGAATCCCAAATGAGCCTATCTCAAAAAATGATGCTGAGTAATAATCACCACCACTGAGTAAAGAAAAATAGTACACATCTTCTACACCATAGTGAGCTTAATAATGCCATATTCTCAAATTCCTCCTCCACCAAGTGAGAACTGGACATCCTATTAATGGATTCGGCAACCATGTTTCACCTCCAAATACTATAGACTATCTCAATTACATTTTCCTATTTGAACTCTTACTATTATTTATATTTTAGTTTAGTTCTTTCTAAGTGATGATATACATGAGACCTTAGTGGACATCGTAAACAAAAAAACTCACCTACAAGATAGTGTTTCCAATCTTCCTAGAAAATACTTCCTCTTCCAACTCATGGTCATGATTCATGTAGTTATTCTCATGGTGTCTCAAATACCATGACACATATGAACCAACTACATACCATTGCATTAGAATACTGTTGATCCTATATCTGGATGCATCACCAAATACTATGTACTCCACAAATAGTTCTAATAGACTCAACATAGGAGAACTTGAAAACCATAGCTATAGAGACCCGAAGATTGACGTACATGGAAATTACATTAATTTTGTGGAATAATTAATACATAACAAAAACCAACATTCAAGGATTGTATTAGGTTAGTGTCTTCAGAATCTAGGAACATAATCTTCTAATCATGGTGGATGATCTTCAACATCTCCCATAAAGATCTTCCCCTTTTGTTTTCTTACCTAAAACCATTCATTATATCCTGGGGAAAAGAAAACATATAAATGGTGATCTAAAATGCTCTGTAAGGGTAAGAATGGAGAAAATAAAACCAACCATATACATTTGAACATAAAAACATGATCATAATGTTTAAACATCAAAATCATGAGAAATGACATAAATCAAGACACTACATATGGCATAGATCATAATGGAACATCAATCATGATAAAATAGCATGGGAATAAAACATGTAATTGTGGTAAACCATTTCACACATGATATGATTTGTATAGTAACCAAGGAATTTCATCCAAGACCATCATAGTGGACAATGTCCCATAATGAATCAAGGTCACTCCTCGTTCCAGTCTTGTATCACAGAACTGGATTAACTTGTCGTTCCTTCCATGTATATCTAATGAGATATAAATATTTACCCAATGCATTGTAGGGAGATATAGGACTCACCCATCTCATAATGAAATCATTTTTACGTGTGCCACAATATAAACATAACTCATTCATCATAACCCAAAGAATAAAATGGGTTTCAAAAACATAATCCCATAATAACATAATTAATATAAAACCAATGGATATCATATCATCATAAGTAAATTGAAACCATGTAAATCATATAGACATTATAATTGAAACATACAAATGAAATAATGTCATCTTATATTGAAATTGGTTTTGATAAAACAGTTGAAATGAATTCATGAGGAAAGTATCATTTCTTCGTCAAAATTCATTTTCTTTTCACAAAATGCCCAGAAATTTTAAAAGAAAAAGATTTTGTTGAAAATGGTCGTTCAATATTGTAGAGTCATCTTTATGAAAATAAGGAATTATGAAACCGTAAAAAACAGTTCATGTTGTATAAGTTAAAAAATAGTCTCCTAATACCTTTAACAGAAAAGTCAAAAAGTTCCTCGTACGTTAAAAAAAGAACGATTCCTTTCGTAACACAATTTAAAAGACAAATAGGGGTAAAAATGACATTTAACATAAATGGAAGAATAATAAAAACATTATAAAAACATTTTTATGGACATGGATATAGAATATAACCCCAGTAAATACTTACGTATAATCAATTTTGGATAAAAATGAGATTGAAAAATTATCCCTTACCTTAGGTCCGATATGCATCGTACGTATCTGAACCTCTTGTATAACGATTTAAATAATGACATTGACTTATTACAGATTCATATTAATTTTTATTATATCATTTATTGTTCACTTATGACTTTATATTACCCAATATTTTGTAAATTCTATTTTAATGCAGTGTTTTGGGTAAAATCGTTTCATTTATCGTACGAGTTTGGACTTGTTGTCCTTGATATTATTAATACTTATATAATGATTTACATACTTATATAATATAAAAAATTATTTATATATCATATATATTAAGTATATATATATATAATAGATAGATAAATTAAATGAAACACGCCATTCATGGAAACGATAGGTTGTACATACACATGAACGTTGTTTTCCTTTCCTTATTAACTTGAATCAAAGTAAGTAGATGACATATATATGTATATATAAATAAGTCCAGTAGAATTAATATGTTATTTATACCATTATTATTAATTATATATACTTTATTATCATTCTTGATTGGTTAACATGGAGAATGAATCACATCGCGTCGTGGAGATAATAATCTGTACGTACACACGAGCGATGATATCGTTCCCAAAATTAGTGAATGGAATTGGAGATGATGATATAATATCTCATAATCAGTATGTTGTAATAATAACCATATATAGTTATTCTTTAAACCATTATTCCCATCCATGTACGGTGGTGGTGGAAAAACAGATTTCACCGAGGCGTGGAGATGGTATTCTTTACGTACGCACTAGAGAAGATTTCGTTTTTCGTAGGATGGATAGAAGGTGAAATCATGTTTTTTCATATTTATATAAAATATAATTATATTATTGATACTTATTTTATTACATTATAATGATACAACTAAATAAGAATAATATGAAGAAGAAAGAAACTTGAAAGAATTGGTAGAAGTGATTACCTCGTCTTCGACACACCTCCTTTAATATCCCCCTTAAGGAAATAGATTTGGTCTTTGGAGAATACCAGAACCACAAGAATTCTTCTAGGGAAGTGGAGAAGATATATGGGTAGGGTATGGCCGAGCTTCAAGGCTCAATGTGTTGTGTAGAGGATATGGAGGAGGTTCCCTTTTATTAGGGAAGAGAGGGGCACTCTTTGAAACCTCAAAAATATTAATTTATAATAAACACAAACCCCACATAAAAACAAAAAAAGTGAATATAATTTGGTTTTGTGGTATTAAAGGTTTTTAATATCATCATCCAATCAAATTTAGACATGCTAGGAAATTATTTTACGCCTTATCAATTTGATTTATCCTTATTTAATTTATTTAATCTTATTTGTGGTAATAATATTCTAAATTTTAAATTGTAATAAATAATTACTTATGTGTTGTGAATTATCCATAATTGGTTACTTTATGACATTATATACAATAGAAATTTCAATTTATAATTTTTAAATTTTTATGTGATTTTTAAACAATTAAATAATATGTTATTTTTCTAGAATAATAATAGTGTGTATTTGGACACTATTCATTTATTTGAATTTAAAAAAAATCCACACAGATGATATATTTGAAAAAATGATTAATAGATTCCTAAAATGTCAAATTATTCTATAAAATTTTTGAATCACATTAATTAGTTCATAAAATGTTTGTTTAATATTTATAAAACCATATATTTGATATTTCTTTTAATAAAACAATTACTACATAATTTTTGTATAATCATTTAATATACATATTAGTTTCATAAAAATTAAAAATAAATTCATATGATGAAGATAAATATAATAAATCTCAGAATTATATTTTTAATCGAATTTATCATCATAAAATAACAACATTTAAATTGTTATATTTATTAAATTATGAAGGTGACATCTTTGATATCATTTTAAATAAAATAATATAAATGTCCTAATCTGTTTTATAAGGCTCCAAATGCTCCCCAAATCGACCCTTGTATTATTAGGGTATATATATATACTCTACCAATAAGGATTTACCATGTTTCAGGTCCTTTTGATTTGTATTATTATTTTAATAAAAACTATATTATTGATTTTTCACTAAATAAATAATTTCTACATCATTAATATATAAGCTATTATGGTAATTAAATATTTCTTAAAAATTAAAAATAAATTAAAATTATAAACAAAAAAAATATCTTTCCAATGAGTATTTATAATTGAAATTATATTATGTATTACATAATTAAACAATAATGCAATTATTAATGTTTGAGTGAGACATATTTCACATTCTTTAAAATAAAATAAATTAAAAGTCTTAATCACATCTAAGTGGGATAAAATGGGTTCCATTTGGACCCAAATATGCCATAGGACGAAATATAATTACCCAATTATATTAAGACTAGTGTTATGGTGTTTTTATAATATTATGTTTACCCTTAATTACATAATTAATCTTTAACTATGGTAAATAAAATTTACCGTAGTTACTATTCATAATGCACAAAAATATAAATTAGTATATTAACATAATTTGGACCTCCTGATTTCAAATATGGAATCCATTTTTCAAAATTTAAAACACATAACTTGTAGGAAATAATTTAAAATTAATCACGTTGTCGGAAAAATGGGTTTTTGTTTAAAACATTGCAAAAGATTAAAATAATTTAACCTACGAATTCAATGTAAAATAAATGCTAATGACATAGAAAATATTACCTGGGAAAAATATATTCTATTTATACATTAAAAAAATTAATATTATAATTTATCCATATAAATTATCTCGATGAAAAAAGTTGTTTTTAAGTAAAATTTAACGTGTTTTTACTATCCATCAAAATAAGAACATTGTTTGAAATATATTAAAACATTATCCAATGTAAATTTTTATATCCTGATTCAAAATAAGAAGTTTATTTTGTAAAATTTAACTTATAAATTTGTCAAAAACTAAATTTTATGTGGGTGTGCCATCAAAAGGCGGAAAAACTGCATTTGTTGAAAAATACTTATTTTACCTGAAACATTTATTCTGTTCTCATATCATGTTCAATAAAATGATTAAGATGAATTATGATGTCATAAAAATCAAAATGTAGATACTAATATTCATAACGTCTAATTCATAATAATATTATAACAATATATCGTTGTTCGTTGAAACTCTATTTTTCATACAACACACGGTATCGAGGATGGTCGTGATTGCGTGTAATGCAAGCCAAGTTAGGGTTTCGTTTAGTGAAAGACTCTTTTGTTGTTGAGTATAACAAAATACAACCATATATAATTTATATATTGAATATACACACACACACATACACACACACACACACTCAATGTTGCATAGAATAATAACTATAAAATAAACTTGAAATTGTGTGTAACACGATCCAAGATTAGTGTTGCGTATTAAAAAAGCTAATACTATATGTCTTATAGTGCAAGATAACATTGGTGTAGCGTACAACAAAATATATGAATAAAATTAAAAACAATATATCTTACAAAATCTCTTGGTGTTACATTCTACATCCTTTAAAATGAATTTCTCCCTCGAAATTCTTCGGCGTTATAAATGGTTTCTTACATTAGAGTTTCTTTCATAGAAACCCACATCATAAAATGGAATACCAAAACATATCTTTAAAAACTAATGTATGAAATGTAACGGTTAAACAAGTTAACTAATCCCTGGGTTTCCACATAGAAGAACATAGGTGAAAATATGGATATGAACGAGAAATCTAACCATCATGTTATGATAGAGAGTGGTAGAGAACATTCCTATGAAAAATCCAACAATCACAAAGCCATAAATTTGTGATGATCTAAGGTACCATATGATTCATTAGATATGTGGACAGTAGGACAACATTTGTGGTTTTCAAGATCATTTCCCTAAAGTTGAGGAATTTTTGAATTCAATGAAATAATTACATGATTTTTGTATAATCTCACTGTTTTTTATGACTTGAACAATTTCCACATCATCTCATAAATAATTAAAGTTGAATTTGTCTTCTGTGAAGTGTTAGAAGATCATGAGATATAATGATGGGTCATTCCATCTGTCTCAAACAAAAGGTAAACAAAAGTTATCAAATATATATAAGTCCATATATGGTGAGTTTAATCATATATGATTCCAAAAATGGACGTATACATCATCTATCAAAGCTCTTAATAAACTAAAATAGTTTCTTCTAACCAGAGACATCATGTAGGCCAGTGGTGGGTGATAAAGGCCTGTCGCACTTCGATTGTGGGTTTGATTTCCGCAACCTTGTCTGACGCGACGGGTTGTCACCCGTCCTGCTGGTTTTCCATTTTTCTAAAACTACATTATTATAACATTCCTACAATATTATCAAAAAAAATTTCTATCCATAAACAATACAAACATATGTCCACCATAATCCATTATAATCTTTAGGCTTATCCAAAATACTTTTTTCCAAGCTTATTATGTAAAAAAACAGTTACAAGAAATTTCATCTATCGAGCATGTCAAAACCATCATTTATTCTTCATATATCATATGATATATCATGTTGCCCACATTCCAAAATTGAGAACACCTTAACCATGTTTTCACTTTAAAAATGAAAACCCATTGAACCTTAGTCAAAACATGAATGCTGTCAAAAGATAACACTTTCCACATACCGAAATCCGGAAATTTCTATATACTCAAACGATGATATAACTTTGTCCTTATATAAGTTATGAGTTCATTTCATTTCTCTTTATCCCTTCATTATGCACATATCATCTTCTTTAAAAAAATATTTCAATCAATTTTCATGGTTATTGATACCATATAATTATTGAAAACCAATACATATATATTTCAAAATTTTGTGATACCATAAATGAGAATCAATGATACTATTTTGAAATCGCATTACATAAACACATAATCATTCCACAACATCATTTTCATACTCAACACCAGAAATAGTGATCGCATGTGACTTCCCTTTATCATTTTCCTTAAAAGGTTTCTCACATCGATCATCATTAACCCTTGTATTAGGGAATTGATTAGCAAAATTCCCCATTTCCTTTTACTTGAAGCATTGAAGTGTTAGTGGAGCATTATCTATAGTCATTTATCTATTCACATCAATAGAAAACTTTTTCCCATTATATATATACTCAACTACTAGATGACCTTCTTTTACACAGTTAAAACATTTTCTGGTATCTTATAGACAATCTCCACCCTGCTTTTTTCCACACATCGAGCATAAAGAATCATTCATCTTCGTTTCACAATTATTCTGAAAATTTTCATTTTCTCCATATTTCATTTCATATCAAAACCATGAGATGGATATGTTACACCAACTTTCATTTCTACCTTGATAGAACAACACACAATTTTTTTCATAGCTACTGAAATCTCTTATAGCTAATGCCCTTCGAAGACTTGGTTTTACGCCACTGATGAATCGATCGACTTTACTTTCATATAGGATGATATATCCAGATTCATACCTTGAAAGCCTTGTAAAATTTAAATTGTATATACCAACAAATTCATCATCCATTTTCTTAAGCTCAAGGAACTCCTTTTATATCTTTTTTCGAAGACTGTGAGGGATGTACTTATTGAAAAATAAGTTTTTGAACTCGTCCCATTCCATTGAATCAATTTCATCTTGGGGCCTTGTATTCTTAATTAGAGTACACCACTGTTCTGCTTCACCTTCTAAACAATAAACAGCCAGAATGATGTTTTCATGTTCTGAACAGCAAAGTATGGAAAATATCATTTAAATGTTATAAATCCATTTTTCAGCAACAAGTGGATGAGAAGACCCACTGAAAGAAGGTGGACATTGCCTCATGAAGGACTCAATAGAATATTTATCCCTTCTCTGCTCATTTGGAAGTCCAAAATTATTCATTGCTTCTGTAAGTATAACAATAATATTTTTCACTCTATCTCCTATAACATTGGTTTGTTCATAAGGACAATAATTGCATTGTCCATTACATTGATCAACATGGTTCATTTGTGTTCCATCCATCGTCTATAACCGAAAAAGAATAGTGTGAGAGGCAGAAATCATGCAAGGTAAAACAACATAATAAAGGGGGAGTATCTTCTATATCTAACATCTTAGGTTTAATTCTAATATCATTTCCATAATTCTATGACAATAACCTATACTTATATTTAACCTCAGGAATATCCCTATACATACCATAGAAATATATCTAGGGTTCTCACTAACGTTTCCACATCCTAGTTTCCAATGGTTAACTAAACCATTCCTCTAATACCAACTATAGATACCCGAAGCTTGACGTACCAGGACATTACAATAATTTTGAAGAATACTTAATACATAACAAAATCCAACACTCAATGATATTAATATTTTAGTGTCTTTGGAAACTCAGAACATAATCTTCTAATCATGGTGAATGATCTTCACGATCTCCCGTAAAGATCTTCCACTTTTGATTTCTTACCTAAAACCATTCTTCATATCTTGGGGATAGGAAAACATATACAGGGTGAGCTTAAATTCTCAGTAAAGGTAATAATGGAGAAACTAAAACAAAATATTTATATTTAACATAAAAACATGAACATAATATTCAAACATCAAAATCTTGAGCAATTACATAATGCATGGATGTATATAAGTCATAGATGATAATCGAACATTAATCATGATAAAATATCATGGGAAGAAAACATGTAATTCTGGAAAACCATTATGCACTTGATATGATTTCTAAAGTATCGATGGCATTGCTGCCAAGACCATCATAGGGGATAGTGTCCCTTACAAAATCGAGTTCACTCCTCGTTCCAGTCTTCAATCACTGGACCATATTAACATTTCATTCTGTCCATGCCTCTCTAATGAGATATAAATATTTACTCAATGAAATGGAGGGAGATATAGGTCACACCCATCTCATAATGAAATCATTCTCACGTGTGCCACAACATAAACATAAATCATTCATTATAACCCAATTAATAAAATGGGTTTCATAAACATCATCCCATCATAAAATAATCCATATAAAAAAAATGAATATAATTTCATAATGAGAAAAGTGAAACCATGTAAATCATAGAGACATTATACTTGATACATACATATGAAATAATTTCATCATAGATGCAAAATTGTTTTTATAAAACCCATCAAATGAATTCTGAAGGAAAATATCCTTTCTTCTTCAAAATCAGTTTCTTTTCACAAAATGCCAAACAGTTTTAAAAGAAAAGGATTTTTTTGAAGGTAGTAATGAAATATTTTAGAGTATGATTTATGAAAATAATGTGTCATGAAACCGTAAATATCCTTTCATGCCTTATATGTTAATGAAAACATTCTCCTTGTACTTTTAAGGGAAATGTCCAAAAATTCCTATTATGGTAAACAAAAAAAAGATTCCTTTATACCACAATGAAAAAGTCAAATATGGGTGAACATGACATTAGAAATACATGGATGAATATTAAAAACATTATAAAAAAACATTTTTATGAACATGGATGAAAAATATATCCCATTTAAATACTTACATATATGCAATTTTGGATAAAAATGAGATCGAAAAATTATCCCTTACCTTAGGTCTGATATGCTTCATACGTATATGAACCTTATGTATAATGATTTGAATAATATCATTGACTTATTATAGAATAATATTCATTGTTATGATATCATACATGGTTCACCTATGACATTATATAACCCATTCATTTGTAAATTCAATGTTAAAGCATTGTTTTGGATAAAATCGTTTCATTTATTGTACGTGTTTGGACTTGTTGTTCATGATACTATTATTAATTATATCATGATTTACTAACTTATTGAATATAAAAAATTATTTATATATCGTATATATTCAGTATATATATATATATAATAGATACATAAATGAAATGAAACACACCGTTCATGGAGAGGGTAGGTCGTACATACGCATGAACGCTGTTTTCCTTTCCATATTGACATGAATTGAATTAAGTTGATGAAATATATATATATATATATATATATATCCAGCATAATTATTATGTTATATATATCATTATTATTCATTATATGTACTTTTTAATCATTCTTTAATGGATAACATGGAGAATGAATCACATCTCATTATGGAGATGGTAATCTGTACATACGAACGAACGGTGATATAGTTCCCACAATTATTGAACGGAATTGGAGTGGATGATATAATATTTTATAATAATTATGTAGTTATAATAACCATATATAGTTATTATTTAAAACATTATACCCATCCAAATTATTTGGTGGTGGAAAAACAGATTACACCACGGTGTGGAGACGGTATTCCGTACGTACGCACGCGCAGTGATTTCGTTTTCCATAGGAT